>JAPQRN010000001.1:21431205-21461967 GCA_037367275.1 Coranthus polyacanthus
GAGGGTCTAAGGACAGAGGGTGTTGTACCTTGTACGGACTGTAAAGCCCTTTGAGGCAAATCTTGAATTGTGATATTGGGCTATATAAATAAAAAATTGAATTGAATTGAACAAAAATACTTGTTATTAGACCCACTTTTGGTGCTTTCTTTTTCTTTGTTACTAATGCCTAGAAATGTTATTATGTTTATGTTTTAGGTCATATGCACACATATTTGGCCAGATGTATCAGAGCAATTCACAAAAGTTTCATATGTCTGACTCATAAAAGCCGGTATTAGACAAGGGGAGCTACAAAACCTTCAAGTCTTCTTAGAGCTCATTACAAAACATGGAAACAAGTCACAAAGAGTGAAGGATCATGGAATAGACACAGAATCTCCTAAAATTTCATTAGACTAAATTATGAGCATAAAAGTTGCAAATATCTTAATATTTAATCCAGAAATTGTATGTCTTGTATTGGAACAAGATTTTAGTGGTAAATTGTACTACTGTACAGGCAGAGCAAAAAAATGAGCTGAAGAAAGTAGTAAATTCAAAGAATACACAAAGCAGTGAAACAACTACAGTATATTTAGGGTTTAGAAACAGGTTACAGTTGTAGTGGAGGCCTTCATATGCAAGTTCAACCACAGGCTGTATATAAAAAGAACAAAGCCTCCATGATGTCACCCACTGGTGAGTGGACTGTCGTTTTGAAGCCTTCAGTTTGGCATCATATTATGTATCATAATCTGGGAACACGGGACACATACGCCGTGGTATCGTTTATGCCACATAATGCTTATAGAATGTCACAATAAATGTCACAACATTTATTTCCATCCAGAGTTGCATTAATTTTTAGACAACATAAAAACTTGGTCCTTCAGTATATTCAGGTTTTCAACTGACCTTAGTTTTTGGACACATAATGTTGCTGAACTTAGACCTGACCAACTAAAGCAACCCCAGATCATAACACTACCCCACAGACTTGTACGGTAGGCACTAGGCATGATGGGTGATCACTTCATCTGCCTCTCTTCTCACTCTGGTGTTACCATCACCACATGAACATTTTTTCCATTGCTCCAAGGTCCAATCTTTATGCTCTCTAGAAAACTGATGGTTGTTTAAGAAATGAGAAGCTACTCACTGCAGCAGTTATGATTAAATAACTTGCTGCCTGTTGAAACATATTAATCACTGAAGTAAGTATCCAATTTGCTTCATTAAATCCAGGTGGCAACTTTTTTTTTGCACAGGACTGTGTATGTCCCATTTTAAAAAAATGTGATGTGAACGGTTGAAAATGTATAGAACATTTGAGCAGCTGCACACTTTGGTGAAACAAAGATGGCAGGTTTAAAAGAAATCAAAATGGTGTTTACACAGTGTTTTATGAAGTAGCCTGGGAGTTTATGAGAACTGACAGAATGTAGTTATGATTGGCATAATGAACTGGAAAGGCAGTGTTATGGTTAAAATTGCAGCAGTCTCCGCTCTACTTAGTGAAAGTGAGTAAAAGTGATGAATGTGGAGTTTAGGGAGTGTATGGAGGTACAGGGCTGGAGGTGATCATAAGAAATGAGGGACATAATGATAGGGTTAGGGGAATGTCTGATGACCTCTGAAGGAGTGTGTGTCCTGTGTGTGTAAAAACTGACAGGAAGGGAGAGAGATTGAGAGAGAGAGAAAGACAGACAGAGAAGAGAGAGAGAAAAAGACGTTGCCTCTCAGCAGTCCCTCCTCTCACTCTAACAGCAGCAGTCTGTTTTTCTTCCTCCGCTGTCGTAAAGCTTCACCAGGTAAGAAAAGCGACCAGACACTTTGAAACAATGTGACAACCTGTCTCACGGCCGACACGTCTCCTCTTAATAATTCTGCGAGTTTTGAAATAATAATGGAAACGTAAGAAAGAAAGACAGCACAGCGGCGCTTGTAGAGACGCGCAGGATTGAAAAAAGTTAATCTCAGTCGCCAACTCAGCTGCAGTGCTTTTGAAAAGTTAACTGTAACATCGCCGTGCGCGTCTTTACGCACGGGCTCACTGACATTTTTTGAAGTGTGTGGAGTTTGTGCGCGAGTGTATTTTCAAGTCGTGTGTGTGTTTACAGCTGTGTGCGTGTGTGGTTAATCCAGACTGCAGCTGCATGCATGCCGCACTGATGCTCTGCTTGTTGTAGACGTGGCTTCTTAAATGAATTCATTATGGGTGTGTGTTGTGGTTGTTGTATCCCAGACTCATGACTCCCAGTCATGATCAAGATACAGATTGCACACTCCGTGGTCTTTGAGGGAAGGGGTTGGGGTTTGTAAATAAGTAAAATGAGGTTATGATGTGATGACATTTTTTAAGTAATGTCGGGCTACCTGTAGGTTATCAAGCTACTTATTCAGTTTATCTGTGTTAGTGCTCTCTAACACCCAGCATCTCTACTGCACAGACTCTGGCTAAAAATTGCATCACTCAAGCAACATGGCAGCTCCTGTGCCCACTGGATTTTAGCTTCATTATTTTAGCTAACCCTAACCCTAACCCTAACCCTAACCCTCATGCCCCTGAACTACTCCCATTTCACACATCCACACCTAGACTTTCAGACCTTCCTCACCTCCGCTCAGCCTCTTTCCAATTTTATAGCACTATTAAAAATCATGCCGTGGGTAGAGTTAGACTCAGAATGAAAGTAAAGTTACTCTTATGTAATGATTGGAGACACTGCTCTGACTTGTTACTGTTACAGTATAGCTCTGGACCACCAGGAGCTTCATGTCGACCAATTCAATTCAATTTTATTTATACAGCCCAATATCACAAATCAAAGGGCTTTACAGTCTGTACAAGGTACAACACCCTCTGTCCTTAGACCCTCGGTTCGAGTGAGGAAAAACTGCCCAAAAAACGTTTTTTTATCATTGACACAAGGAGGAAGCAAATGATAAAAAATAGAATAAGCTTAAAGTAATTATGTCACATTTCCAGAGTGAGAGGAAATGGGTATTCTGACAGCTGGCTGATAGTGAAGCAGATACATATAATAACTGTTAGGATTTTATCATCAGCGATCAGATAAAAACAACCATGCAGAGCTCTAGTTGTTTCATTTTTTCACAGTCATGCTCCATCCATCATCTGCATTCTGTTATCACTCATTCATCACTTGAAACCCCTGGGAATCTCCTTGTTAGCTCTCTTTCCTGTTTAGAGTTTTTCTCTCTCATCTTTCTCTTGCCTTTGTTTTCTCTCCACTGTCTTTCTTTTCAGAGGATTACTGTTACACATGTGTGAATTTCAGAGGCTGAGAGTGAAGATGGAATTTGTGAAATTCAGGGAGACAAATACTGCAGATGGAGAAAGACAAAAAGGGAAAAGTACAAGCAAGCTATACAGTCTTTATCTGGTAATGGTGTTAGATTAAAGATTAAATTAGAGAAAAGTGATAGGATAATAAAATACAGTACTCAATACTCAAATTAACTCAGTACTTAAATAAACAGTGACAGAAACATGCACTAAAAGTAGAATAAATTCATGAATAAACCATGCAATATTTAAAGTTATTATTATTTTATTAGTACTGGAAACTATACTAGAAACCTCTGTTTGGACAAAGGCTGGCCCCTTTTTGCACACAGCTTCACAATTTGCTTCAAAATTCAGTTGTGAATCAATAATTGTCCCCAGATTTTATGAGAGTGCACAAATTCTGCTGTCTGACCTTTAATTCAACTCTCCATCACATATATAATGGAGATATGTTTAATTTAGTCAAACTCCACCCACTCCTGAAAGTGTTAAAAAGTTAGCAAAAGGCTGAGAGGAGGGTGAGAAGGGGTTAAGGAGTAGTTCAAGGACATCCTCAGGACAGAGAAGCAGAATACACCTCTGCAGAACCATATGAGGGTCTGAAAGGGTTAATGTGGGAGGGATACAGGGATACAGGGAGGGAGAAATAATGCTTAAACACCTTAAAATGCCCACTTAAGTAAATCAAGTTTAAGTGTATGCTATGTTTAGAATAATCAGCTCCACTTGAATTATTTTTCTACTCTTGTTCTTTTTGATTCCACTCCAAGGTTGTGACAACAATGTTGGTGGTGTGTTTGAGGCTGCTTTTGCTCCTCCCCCTGGTCATCTGCGTCCCCTCTCCCTCCAGACCTCCTTCCAGACTCTGCAGGCGCTGCTGTGACCACCAAGAGCCACCAGCAGCCACAGCCCAGTACCAGATGCCTGAGGTCCGCACTGTCATCAACATGACTATCCTCAAAGGTAAGCAAGCTGTCATCAACTTTATATTAGTAGTAAAGTATAGTTCCTTAATGCTGTTTTCAATTTTATCAGAAGAGTAATCATATATACCACACTTCCTCAAATAGTGCCCAGGGCCTTTATTTACCTCACCTGCAGAAGGTACCAGGTCTTAATTTCAAGCAGACTTGTATTAGAGACAGGCCTTTATTTGTACTTAAAGTATAATTGTTCATGATTAGTACATGGTCTCATAATCTGTTTCCTTTGCACTTTTAAAGTTACTGCATTACACTGTTAATACAAACTCAATGCTTCTTATGATCTTTTCAAATTAACTACAGTTTGACTGAGACACACACACACACACGTGCAGTGACTCAAGTCACACAGTGACACTTTAGATGAGTAATCCAAAATAACAAAGTGTTGAAAATAGCATGACTATATTGTTGAATTTATTAAATTAAAGGAGTAGAAGTGTACATTATGACTAACGGAGATGCACATTATATAATAACCACCTTTATTTTTTCTGTGGCCTGTATTTGAGGAACAGACTTTATTTGTGTGTGTTGACTTCAGCCCCAACTGTTATCAGGGAACTAACTGTTAATTAACTCCTGTTTTTTTATTTGAGGAAATACAGTATAATTATTATGAAACAGAGCTCCTTAAGTTCAATTCAATTCAATTCAATTCAATTCAATTCAATTCAATTCAATTCAATTCAATTCAATTTTATTTATATAGTGTAGCCATGCATTATTGTTAAAGAAGGATTGAGACAAGTAAAATAAAATTGTTTTTGCAAACACCTCAGTTCACCATTTTCCAAACAACTTGACTGCCAAGTGTGCCCCTTTTTGCAGTGTGCCCCCAACAGCTTGGTTAAAAAAATCCTGACAAAGATCCTGTTTGAACATGGCAGTGCCTCTGTGCATGAAGCCCAATCAATAAAGAAATGATCTTCCCAGTGTGGTGAAAAACTGAAGTGTCCTGCATAGCTCCCTGACCTCAGCCCCATCCAACACCTTTGGGATGAACATGAATGCAGACTGGAGGCAAGGATCATACATCCTACATCACATGGATTTTGTGGCTGAATGGGAGCAAATCCTTGTAGCCAGATTCCAAAATCTTCTTAAAACCAAGAACCAGCAATGATGGGACTTAAAGAGCAGCAACAGCATTCCTGAGGTTTGGAATGACATGTTCAGCAATTACATATGGGATGGTTTTGAAATTGTCCTCAAACCTTTGATAATATAGTGTATATTGCTCCATGTACTTTGTGACAGTCAGCTTCACCATTCAATACTCCAGGACTCCAGAGTCCAGTGGAAAATATTGCTTGCAATTGTTTTTTTTGTTTTGTTTTTTTCTGGTATAATGCAGTAACTTTGACCTTTTTTTCTCACTAACTGTGTCCAAGAAATTAAAACTAGACTTGGTTCCTTTGATGGAGAAGTTCCCAAGTTCCTCTGTGGTAGTACCAGGCCCTAGTTGCCTAAAACAACCCATGTGTGTGAGCACTGTGTTTGCATAAATGTGTGTGAGAGAAATATAGAGACAATTTTCTTTGGGGTTGAGTGCAGGTCAGAACAGACTTGGCATGTCCCGTTATCACAAAGACTAGCAGATAAAACAACTCAGTCATGACACATTGTTTGGCCTGCTCTGGTTTAGTTGGCTGCTGAGCCATTGGTATTAGATACACATGCTCTCACAAAACCCTCTCCAGCTGTAAACTTTAGTTCTTGGAAATCAGAAAATTCTAGTTTTTATAGTGCCTTGTCATCTCTCTGTCTCCATCAGGCTTAGTTGCTCACACGACTGTACAAATAAGCCAAACAGATTGACAAATGCAACAGCTGGATTCCCTCCTGCCTGAACAAGTAGTAATACAAGCTGTGACAGACCTGACTGTGGCAAGGCTTACTATGAACACATGGAATGAACAAGTGTAACATTGCAAGGTCTTAATGGCTCTACACAGTTCCTACTGTCTGAAAAAAAGTCTCAAAATACTGAATCTGAGAGGTGTCTCCTTTGGTCCCTTGAAACTTTTAAACTTTTGTATATTCATGAGGAAAGGGTAAGTTTTGAGTGGTACAGTTTGAGTTCTGCTCAGAAATTTATGAAGACTACTTGTAGAAATAAAGAGAAGAGACAGTAGGCAGTCAAAAAATGTAAGGTAAGTGTAATTTGTAGCCCTACTATACATACTTTCAATAAATAAAAATGTTAAAGGTCCAGTGTGTAAGGTTTGTGCATGTGGCATCCAATGTTATGGTACATTACTGTCACCTACTATGTCTGAGTGTGGACCAGAGTCATCCCCTTAACTAAAAAGCCCAGAACAGACAAAACAAACACTGACTCTAACAACGGCCTTTTATTGTTTTTACAGTCACCATAGGGGAGGGTGAGTGTGTTATGAAGTTTGTTACATCCTGAAACTTTGCCACTAGATGTTTCTTAATATGACACACTAAACCTTTTAACATGTGTAGCTAGACACAGTCACAGGTCTATGGTTCAATGTCTTTACAGCAGGCATCAATAAAATAAATTGTTTCTTTATGCACTTATGCTCCTTGTGCAGTGTTTCTCCAAGCCATCAGGTTCTGTGCCTATATATATTATATTTAGGATAAAACAATTTGGTCTTAAATTATCTGTACAAATGAGGTTAAAAAAACAGTACACCGCAGTATCAGACCAATGTGGAAATATGGTCGCAATTTGCCCCTCTGTTCCTGAGTTATGGTATTGAATAACAGTCAGAAAATGTTTATTGCATATATAAAATGTCATCACTTCATCATTTTACTTTATTACACATTTATGTGCTTTTCTGTGTTGGAGTAACTCAGTTTTCAGTAGAAAATATAACAATGAGTTATGCTTATGCATGTGTTTATTTGTGTACTTGTTTTGTATGCTTGTATGTTGTGTATGTGTGTGGTTCGGTTTGCTTCCACAAAGTTGAAGTAAGTGGATTTAAAGAGTTTAACCCACAATCAGTTAGTCTGTGAATCTTAGTTTGACAGAGTGGCCTGTCAGATTACAGAGAAGAAACCAGAACCCTCTGTCATGATCTGTTGACTGTTGTGATTCTGCACCCACACATACGACTTTAAATATACTCCTACTCCACAGGAGTGAAATGTGCTGCTCAAAGGGTTGTAATATATAGGTAGTTCAGTGTGGCAAAAGTGCAGTCAGGATTATAAATTGTGTAATCTTTTTCCATTTTTCATCAAAATAGTATTCCACCAAGCATTGTAGAATCAGGCAAAACAACCAAAGATACCAATTGCAGCAACAAAGCGTGCCTCAGTATGGCAGTATCCAGTCTTAAGTGCCATCCACAACAAGAACTGCTGATCAATGGCGTGCTGTCATCAGCAGTGCCAAACACATGCCGCTCCAAAGTCTGAGCCACAAAATTATTATTGATCACCTGATGTATGATTCAAACTGGGTGTAAACTTTAAGTCAACACATTTCTTACCTTTTGTCCACAAAGGTCACACTGTAGAAAGTAAAAAAGGGATAGTTAATTTACTTTCCCTCATACAAAAATCCGGTCCTCACAGTGGCTGTAATGCACCACAAAGCTGGTTTGACAACTGCCAATAAAGAAGAAACAAGAAGAAGCAGGTCGCTGACAACTGAGGGACATATTGTGTGTTTACTTCTCACAACAACCATTCAACTTAACTTTTGTTCTTCTAAACATCAAAATAATAAATAAAAACAGACTTTGGCCTAGTGCAACTTGAACTGAAATGTTTATACAAAGGCATAAATTGGTAGCATACTCAGACAATGGCATTAGAATAGAAAAAGTGTAAACAAACTGTAAACATCTAGTATCAGTCAATCATCCAGCTGCCTTTTAAAGCATGTAGGGTATAGGTTTAGTTTAAGGTGTCTCAGGGCATTAATTGTCTTTAATACATATGTCAAACTCAAGGACCGCGCCGGTCAAGACCTGCGAGTACCAACTCTTCCTCCTCGCTGCTCGAATGACACACTCATCAGTGGTCAGTGCTTATACAATGACATTAACATTGTCTTATATACAAATTCTAGTTTTTTACCAAACAAAAAGTGGTGTTTAAAAACCCGGGATTTTAAGACAGGTACGAGGCAGAGAATCTGTTAACATTGGAGATAAACCTGTATGCCTTGTTTGCGGAGCTGATGTAGCCACACTTTGCTGCCACTGAGTTTGCACTGCCGAATTTGGAGCGTAGATATTTAATTTTGAACTGCTCAGTAATCTGTTTGCAGTTGATGTGGAAAGAGCACCTGACAACACCCCGATGGAGATGACAGAACTCCAGTATGAAATACATATAAAATGCATTAAGACTGAATTAAAACAACGTGTTTGTCATGTGTTTGTCAAAATTGCATTCTTTTGATATACTCTTTAACTGGTTAAAGAAGTAGCTCTGAAAGAGGGTGGTCTATACAAACCAACTAGGGTGAAATAGATTTGCAACATTTGAGATAATGTAATAAGTCCAATATATTCAAGTTCATTATCACATCACCACTGAATTTAATGGAAACTGATGTTATTTCTGACATAAAACTTCTTCCAGGCCTGTAGACACAGGTAACCCAGATGAGTCTGCAATCAGATGTTTAATAAGCTCACTTTCCCCAGATTCTTTCAGCATGAAGGATCTGCCCCATTTACGGTCATCTAGTGCAGAGGTGCTACTAAGCTGTTGTTTGTGGAAACTACTGGGACTCACCTCAGGACCTTTTATGTGGACACTGGTCACAGCTGCTCACATCACTGTGGATCTCTGGAGCAGGTCATTGATGTTTACAACAAGTTTCCAGGAAGTGTTGGTCAAGCTGTCTGGCAGGAACTGAGGGCAGTGCAACACATCAGGGCATTGGGATCTGATAAAAGGAAACAACATGTGTGTGTTACATGGTTCACACGTATGATCATGTATGTTTGAATCACGGCAATTCTGAAGCTTGACAAGCATGTTGAATATTCTCAGTCCTACAACTGTAAGTACATTGTTTAGTTTTATTCATTAATTTAATTGTGTTTATCATCAAATAAATGCTTCCTTGGCTCACAGAACTTTTTTACAGCTGTTTCATATTGATATTCGTCAAGTTTATAAGGCCAATTAGTGTTATTACTTGAATACATAGCAAAAAGCGTTTTGTGTACTGGGAACAAAGCAATACTCAAAATATTCACTTAACCAGCAGCGTTGAGGAGTGGTGACAGGAGGGTTTACAGCGCATAAGCAAATGAATCATTTTCTTAAAGTACTGGATTGTGGCCAGCCAGTATATGTATTAGAGTGTACATATACACTCTAGTATTTAATTCTGTTAATGCACAAGACTTTACCTCTCAAGAGACTTGAGTTAGAATTATTTTATAAGGTATTACATCAGTGATACTACAGTTCCCACAGGTCCTCAGTAGAGGTCAGTAATGGTCATAAAGTAATTCAGATGGATGTGGAAGGCATTCAAAAGTGTGACCTAGTGTAGCTTGCGGACATGATAAAAAAGTAAACTTCAAGCACAATGTGCTGATGTCCAAACAGAAATATCCAATTTTCTGATCATGCCTTACAGTGGTTTGATTCATACCTTAAGGGAACAGTTCACTACACAAGGGTCAGTGGGGAGCAGTCCTGGCCATACTCCAGGACTCAGTTTTAGGACCACTGCTACTTAGCATGTATATCAGTGACCTACTGAAAGATGTCCACTGGTTAGCTGCCAAATGTACACTGATGATATGGTAATTTATTCATCTGCAAGATGCAACCAGCAAGGACACTGACCAGCTTACTGAATCCTTGTACTCAGTATCACAATGGATTGAGTCCTCTCATCCTGCATTAAATGACGCAAAAGTGAATAGCATTTGCAAAAGAGTCAAATCAAATCTCTATTGCTTAGATTTGCCATAAACTATTTATTATTCAGCCCAGCCCAGCTCTATATCTGTGATGTTTTCACCTCTGTCATACTGTATCACTTCCTGGTCACAAGACTCACAATCAAAACCTGTCAAAGGATTAAATAATCAGACAATAGACTATAATAATAGAGAGAAGCAGCTGCAGTGGACGATTCACCTCACTTGCACATGCAGAGAAGATACACTGGAGACAAACTGAAGAAAGACTGAATATGTTTTAATTTTTATTTTGCTTTCTTTTCTTTTCTTGATCTTGAGCTGACATTGACTTTCTCCCTGGGGATTAATAAAGTTAATCTGTATCTGTAATATAAACTATGTACAAAAACAACTGCGATGGTGTCACTGTCACATCTTGGAGAGAGACAACAGCAGAAGTTTCATAAGCTATTCCAAAAACTTCTTTTGAAATGCTTATGTTGTCATGCTCCCTGTTTGTTTCAAGGCACTACTAGAGTTCAATAATAATAATAATAATAATACACTTCAATAACTGTCACACTGCAACACAAAACCTCACTTGGACAAATAGGTCATTTATAAGTAGTAAATTATGTCTGAAACAGAAACAACATGGTTCTCACACCAAATACTTTTGTATAGATTGTGTTTTATTATCTGTATTGTTTTTATACCTGTGTTATATTTCTATTTCCTTTTCTTTTCTGTTCTTTTTCTTTTTAAATTAAAAAAAGCCTCCTGTGGACAGGTATTGCAAATGAGTGTTTGGTTACGAGCATTTAATACAGTGCATCTAGTGCTTGTGTTTTATTGTATGTTGCCATAGGTAATGTGTTTACAATGCTCCATGTCAAAAAAATAACTCAAATGACCAGAGATTTAAGAACAGAGATGAACCGATTGTGAAACTCTGAGCCCACCATACCAATATTTAACAGTTTAGCTGATGCCCATACCAATGTTTTTTATGTTTATTTTATTTTGTTATTATTTATCCTTTCTGCCACAAAAACAAAGAAATTGTCAATACATATATATAAAATATATACGTTTTTTATATGTTTTGGGCATTTCTGCCTTTAATAGTGACAGTGAGGGAGAAAAAGAGGGGATGACATGCAACAAAGGACCCAAGTCAGGAGTCAAACCCCAGTCGTTGCGAAAAAGCCTTAACCTATGTGGTATGTAGGCTCTATGTGGCTCTACCAGGTGAAGCCACTGGGGGCCCCCAAGACAACTGGTCTGTTTCAAAAGTCTTTCAGACCCTCATCACACTGTCTTTGAATGAGCACAAATGAAATCATATCATATCAAAGGTATGAAACAACCTAAATATAACAAATAAATATTGGCCATTACCATCGGTCAAATGATATCTTTTAGCTGATATCAGCTGATATAAACTGATAACCATGTTTGGCCTGGTCTGTTCATCCCTAATAATTAGTGTAAAAACATAAATATTTAGATTTAAAATATTTTATTTTCCCTAATATACAAGTAAGGAGTGCCTACAGTTCCACAATTATAATTTTTTTATCTTGTTCAGACAAGTGACATAAATAAGGAAGATGTTCAGGTTAAGCCCCTCCCAACTCACCATTGTTTCTTCTGGTCTCCTCAGGTGATAAAGGAGACAAAGGGGACAAAGGTACACCTGGTAAACCAGGTCTGGAGGGACCCCCTGGCTACAGAGGGCACATTGGCCCTAAAGGCAGCAAAGGCCAGGCAGGTGCCCCTGGAGACGCTTGCAAGATCCCGCATTCCTCCTTCTCTGTGGGACGTCGCAAATCCCTGCACAGTGTGGACTACTACCAGGCGCTGGTGTTCGACACAGTGTTTGTAAACCCCCATGAGCACTTCAACATGTTCAAGGGCAAGTTCTACTGCTACGTGCCAGGGATCTACTTCTTCAATATCAACATCCATACATGGAACTTCAAAGAGACCTACCTCCACCTGATGCACAATGATAAGGAGCAGGTCATTCTGTACGCTCAGCCCAGCGAGAGGTCCATCATGCAGAGCCAGAGTGTTATGCTGGATCTGGCTCTTAATGATGAGGTCTGGGTCCGACTTTACAAGAGGGAGAGGGAGAACGCCATTTACAGTGATGACGTGGATGTTTACATCACCTTCAATGGATACCTGGTGGCACCGAGCATCCAGTGAAAATGGAAAAAAGGAAAGAGACAGAATCTCTGGGTGGATGTTTTGGTCTTTTTAATGTGGATTTTAATGTGGAGTTTGGTGCTCATTCAATATTCCTTTAAGCCTTGAGAGGAAAGTGCTGTCTGAAATAAGAACTGACAGAAAAATACTAAACATAAAAGGAACAACAATAATGAGAAATGTGGCACAGCACATAATTAGGAAAGAATGTTGCATTCCTTCCTTTGCACTAAAATTAAACATTTTTACAAAGTAAAATATTTTTTCCCATTTCTGTGCTGTACTTTCCACTCTTGGATTTTTACCTACAGTATCAGGGACCTTGTGTAAAGCCACAAGTTGAAACACTTACCTGGAATCATTAGTCTGTGCAATCATTTATGTAATTTTCTTCAAATGGTTTAGATTTAAAGGATTTGATTTCATTGGTTTTTAGATGTATGATACTTCTTTTCATTGAAGGTTAATGAAATGTGTTTGTTATGCTCAAAGCTCAGAAAAATGTCAAACTCAACCCCAAAAATATTATTCAAGATTTAATATCCAGGTTACTTATTTACAGACCTCACTGTCAGCGTAATTTTCATTAAGACTGTTGTTGACTTCTGCCTAAGAAACAAACGAAAAGAAATGATTAAATACCATTAGAGTTTTAAAAATCTTATTTGAAGGGTTTTTTTGTGTTTTTATGCAATTAAAGGTCTTTACACACCAGGAGCTTGACATATAAATGACATGAAAATGTAAAATAAAAATAGAATATTAATTCTATACTATAATAATAAATAAAATACGTGCCCACAAATATTTTGCATCAACACTATTCATACTGGCAGTGATGCAAACTTTCATCAGGTCTGAATCGATTCACATCAGCTCATTCTTCAGAAATATTAGATTCAACATGATGTGGAGCTCATGCAGCCTGTATGCATGCCTAGTCCTTGAGTCTTAGGCATTTAACAAAATGAGACTTCCTTCCCTGTCATTTTAAATAAATTAATAGAATATATAAAACTACAAACCCCATTTACAGAAAAGCTGACACATTTTCTAAAATACAATAAAAACAAAAACTGGAGATTGTGAGATTTTACAAGGATGGGCCATAACTCACCACTTTGTGCCAAACTTTGTGAGAATTGTCAATGAAAAAGGAACATTTTTTTACACTGATTGTCTTTTTTCATACAAATCCATCAAAAGGTCCACCACTGTTCTTGTCACGACATCCGTTCCATGCAACTGGTTGAGGCCTTTAACCATGCCTTTATTCAGAAAAATCAAGCTCGTTCTTAAAAAAATCAAACTTTCTGCCTCATAATATTTGTGTTCTGTGTGCAATTACTCATAGCAAAAACATAAAAATATATTGCTGTGCAAATTTATTACATGAAAAACGCACCCCATTATGTAAAGACCTTCATTTAGCTGTCACTTGTTCAAGCTGTTGTTTTTCCTGCCACACAGAATGTGAAAAATATGCACCAAAAAGGTGACTTATTTTTTCAGAACAAACGTCACATCACAACAACAATAGTGGACATATTGATTTATAGTCAAACTGGTATGTATGAAAAGAGACACAGGTATAAAAACAATTAAGTGAAAGTCAGCAGTAGACTGTCAGGACTAGACTGTCAGGATAGCAAGGAGCTAATGTTAACGTCATATGAATCAGATCCAGTGTGCACCGTGTGTGTCTCTTTACCTGGACACTGGACATAAACCCAGAGGAACAGAAGACACTGGAGCAGAGAGAATGGACATACACAGGCTGCACATGAGAGACAACAGGTAATGTTGCATCCATTTTTTTCTGGACAATCTGCTGATGCAAATCTATTCTGACCTTTTAGTGAAAAAGTTACAAATTTGCATTGCCACTTTTATGAATAGCTGTGATGTTAAATATTTATGGGTGACTATTTCATAGTTTGCTGTTTATTCTTCATGCCCCCAGTGTGTAAAGACCTTCAGCAGCTTTTTTGCTAAATGCATTAGGTTTTAAAGATGGATTTCATGTATTCTTACTGAGAATTAAAACTGCAGAGCAGTTTATGTAAATAGTAGTTGCCTTTATAGCCTTAACCTATGCTGCCCTTTACAGTATGTTGTTGAGGCTGTGGGGACTGTGTATGTGTGTGGTTTTACTTGTGAACTTCTTTAAAGCATCACTGATCAACTCTTCCTGTATTCACTCAACAATAAGATACTAATACACATTAGACATACTTGAAATCAGACACCTTTTAAAGACAAATCACTTTTACCTCAAAGCACATAAAACACATTTCATAACATTTCTGCTTAGTCATTGCAACTTCCAGGACAGGACTTGGAATGGCATTTGAAATTGACATTAACCCCAGAATTCTCTATCAAACAAAAACACATCTCAAACTCTCAGAGAGAGCATGCCAGCTCCATCTGTTTGGCCATATCTCTCCCATTAGTTGTAATGCTGTCCACGGGGAGGCTTTGCTCGAGGAAAAGCAGACTACAGCATTGTAAATACTTTAAGCCCTGAGTGGAGATCTGTAAAGCTCTATTGAGAAACAAAGGGGACATCTGAACAGTTTCCTCGATTATCAACCCTCCTCAATGGAAGCTGTTCCAATATCCACAGTAGAAGTTTTTGTTTTTTGTAAGTATTCATTGATTTCATTTACTATAGGGTTTAATTTGACCTAGTTTAGGTTAGTCTAACATAGTTTTGTCATTAAAGTAGCAGTGACAAAGGTATTAAGACTTAAAACTAATCCAAACTCATATATGTGTTCACTTCGTTGCTCATTAAAAATAACATGCCACACTTAAACATATTGCCTTCAATCAGCCCAATTAACTTTTAAAAGACTGCATAAACATGTTGATAATCAGGTTGTTCCACTCCAATCCTTTTAAACAACAAAAAGTAGCACAGTTCAATTATCACTGCTCAGTGTAAATGCTAGTCAACATCATAGTTTCATCATCACAGCAGCACAGAATGAACTTCCTCTTTTTTTTCATTGTTGCAATCTGCAACTTCACTGCTACAAGTCACAAAATACTGAAACTTCAAGAGAAAATGATTTGGACTGAAATGAATACAGTAAGTGAACTACCTGATTTCTGAGCAGCATTTGTATAAGAATGAATCTGTTCCAGTCATTTTCATCCATAAAACGGTCTCCATTGTATTTATTGTTCTGCTTAATTTGTGTATTTCTGCCCAAAATGCAGCATCAACGTGTAGAACCTCATAAGAGGCTTATGATTCACATATTCAGCTTATGGTCTCATACACATTCAACAAAACTATAACTTTACAGTAACAGTGGTGCTTTGTATTATCATTTTGATGCAGCTAACAGTAGCTTAAGCAGTCAGCAATAATTGAGGCATGAGGTATTATGTGTTATGAGTTACATGATAAGTCTCTGTGGGTGCATCACTACCACCACTCCCTGTAACATAGAAGCAGTTTTTTTCAACCCATTGCATTGCAGTCATCTTTCTACTGACAGACCACAGAAACAGGATTAGAAACAGGAAGCAGGGCAGAGTGCAAGGGCAGTACTCTCCTAATTACAACCACATGACCTCTGACCACACTCATCTGTCAGAGGCAGACAGGGTTGAGGAGCTGATGGAGAAAGAAAGAGGAGAAGGAAGACCGGCTGGGAGGTCTATGGAAAGACAAAACTAATCAAAGATGAAGTTGAATGAAAATATATATGGCAGATTACAGGACGTAATATAACTTGTGACTTTATCGAAATCAAAAAAAATGTAACTTTTTAAGACAGAATTTTCCAAGACAAACATACACAAAATATACAGTTTCTAGATCCACAACATACCACGGCTGCATAAACACACGAAGCACAAAGGCATGCTGAGAGAGTACTACCCTCTCATATAACCTCCAAAGTAAGCAACATAATTTCTACAGGATGAAAAGTTCCACCCCTTTCAGATGATGCAGACATACCACAGAACTGCAGAGTGAATGTATGTGTGTTAAGTGCGTTAGGTAATGGAGACACATAGAGGTCATTCAGCCACTGGGTTTTAAGTTGGCATCAGTCTGGAGCTATTTTTTTCCCTTTTTGCTAGCAAGTGGAAACTGAACCACTTTGAACCAAACAAAAAGTAGCCAAGGCTTAAAGGTCCCATATAATAACTCTTAAAGTTCTTTCTATACCATGCATATGTGTATATTGTGTCATATTGTACAACTTGTATGAGTGCTTCTCTGTGTCTCTGCCACAAACTGCTCATATTACACTGGGAGGATTATGTCACCTCCCACTTTTCATCAGATAACGTTCTGATTGGCTAACCACGGATCCCTTAGCAACTGAACAAAACAGCAGAATTCTCAACAGGTGTTAACAATTATCAGTTATTAATGTGCTGTACACATCTAAAAAGACTGAAGATAAGTCAAAATAAGTCTCCAAAAGTAAAATCCATCCACTGGTCTGTAACATTTGTCTCCTTTGGAGGCTGTGCAGTAGTTTGGATACACTGAAGCAGGAATAATACACTTTTCATAGATAGTTTTACCAACATGGTCACTGTTCTGTTGCTAGCAACTGATGGGGGTGGGACTAACACATTTAAAAAATACCTTGAATATGATTGGTTATGGATATTGTTTCTGCTTACTACATCACAAGCAGGGGATTTACTAATTGTCTTGTTTTGTCTGGAGGACATCTTGTGGTGGAGACACTAGAGGACTGACAGTATTGAACAAGTTCATATTTTCACAGCTTTTATTTTACGCCATAGAGTTTATGTAAACCTAAAAACACAATAGACGTGCATTTTCACAGTATGGGACCTTTAAAAATAAAACAAGTAAACCAACACAAAAAGTGGTGTCTGAGTATAGGGGTCAGAAAGGTCAGAAAGTTGAAAAAAGTTGAAAAAAACATTTGTGATGAAGGAGCTATATGTAATATTTCTACTTTATATTAAATATTCAAAAATTACCTTAAGTATTATTAGAGTATTTAGAAATAACAGCTTTGATGTTATGCCAAAGATGTCATTGTATTATTTTGCAGGGATATATACTTAACTACTAGCTAGGCCTGGGCCTGCTGTCTCTTAATAAGTACCACCAGATTATGTACCACTAGGGAGCATAGTGAGACACTGTGGCTTTGAGTCTGCCCTTAAAGCCTCAGTCTGACATTCAGTAAATAGGAAGTAGCCCAGCTGTATTCACTGGGCTAAGTCTAACTCTCACTACCTGATCTGTACTGGAAACCCAATTTAATCTAAGCATGTACAAAAATTCTACCTCTTGTGATGTCTATTTCAAAATAAAATGTAACTTTATCTTTGACTTTACTAGTGATGAAATAGAATATTCAAATTATTTATTATAAAACAAACATAGATTTTTCATTTGTAAAGAGTGTAATATATGTGAATAAAATAGAAGGTAGCTAGCTACATTTTCTTTTTTAATTAAATAAACTATCTCCAACCACACATTTTCTCAAAAGTCCTGAATCTTGATATCTGGTTTTTAAAATAAGTTGTTTGTGATTTCCTCTCAGTCTGACAACTGGCAAGCTAACTAGCAAGTTAAAAATGCCACATAAGACGTGTCTTTGTCAGAACTTGTCACTGTCAGTGTGTAGTTGCAGCTCAGAGGTTGTTGTTCCTCTTTCATGCTAAACAGACGAAGAGAGGACAATGAAGACTGAACTAGTTTTACCAATGGCAGGAGTATTCCAATAGAGAATTCCTGTGAGCCAGACTACTCACCAACTAATGTTAGCTGCCATTAATTCTCTAATTAATTCTCTCTCTGTTAGCTGATTGACTGTCCGATTTAAAAAAAAAAAAAGTCACTGTGCCCTACGTCTACACTTTTTAGCTAACATTCCATTAAATTTTAATTTTAACTACATATAAAAATCATGTTGTGGTATGATAGAAAGTGTAGCTTGTTACATTCCTACCTATATATGATTTACTACTCATTTGTCCTTACCACGGCTGGGAAAAGAGCGCTATCACCAATGTTTTTAGCCATGCGCGACTAGGGTCCTAAATTGGACACCGCCACCTTTTCAGTGCACAGCTGAATTTGCGCCGGTTTTAGCTAGCTCATTTTTAATTCAGGTCAGTTTTTCAAATTAAGATTACATGCTTTAGAGATTTCTTCAAAATAAAAACACCACAAAGAACTTATTTATTATACATTTATAATAAATAACCAGTAAACAACAACAACAAATTGTTTAGAAAGAATAATAAAAAACAAAACTACTTAAAATCTAAACACCAAAAACAGAAAAATTGTTCATCCAGCTCCTCCTCCCAGCTGATGCAGACAGTATGGAACCACTTGTGGCAGTTGTCACACTGGACCCACGACACCAACCGCAGAACTCTAAGGGGTCAGGCTCCGGTTGCTGACCTGCTCACACAAAGACACAGAAAGAATACATGTGAGAACATTTTTACCAACCCTGGGTTTGCAAGCAAAAATTGTATTGTAGAGGCCACACCTCCTGAACCCAGCCACCGCAACTCTCCAGTCTTTTAGCCTCTGGTTTAAGTTTCTGAGAACCCTTGAAAACTCAGCCTTGGAAACCAAAAAAAAGTTTAAAGAGGACTTCATTCACAAAGCCCTAACCCTACATCAAAAGACCTAGATGTCACCAGAGGGAAAAATGTCCTCTGACTATGAAGCACACAAAATCTTACCTTCCTTAATCAGATTTAATTTTGATTGTTAAGTCCAATTTCATTCGTTCACTTTGCTGCAGAATCTTTTCCAGTGCGATCTGCCGTTCAGTCTCTACCCTCAATGTAAACTTTTCCTGCTCAAACTGCAGAAATAACAGCTCCTTCTGTTGCCCACCTGATGGCACAGACAAAGACACGGACAATGGCGCACCAGGCACTGTCACTTCCGACAAAAACTCTCCATTACCTAAGACAACTTTCTCTAACAAAGTGGATAAAATCACACATCTAATCTCATCCTTACATTTCCTACCTTCAAGTTGATGCCATACTGCTCAGCTATTTCTAACAACTGTTCCCTGTTTAGAAATGTCTCTGACGCCGCATCAAAAAACACAGAAGCCATCACCAATTGCCAACTAGGCCTAACAGAATGTACAGTGTTACTTACCCAGATACATGTATAAGATAAGCTGAGCCCCAGGAATATTTCCTCTCTAACTGTCTATCCATATCGCACTAATGCTCACCCTTAGTCTTCATGCAGCTTGCTGCGGGTAATTATGCACTGCAAACTAGCGTATTTGCGACCTGTTAACAGGCCACCCCACAAAATCATGTGTGCATGATGTGCTCCCAAGACAGCTTGTTGTCAAACAGCTGATACTAACCATGTTGCTACAGCACTATTTGAAAACAGAGTGGAAACACCACTAAAGCCTAACAGGGGAACTCCTTTTACAGCACATTAGGCAGTAATTGTTACCTTCTCTTGGGACCTACAAACTCACAAAACTGTGAGAAAATGACTTCCACAGCCAGTACCAAAACTAAAACATGCTGCCGCAACCAAAACACAGGCGCATGCAAGACAAAGGAGCAAAACATGCCCAAAACCCACTGAGCTGATCAGCATGAAAAATGTGTCAAACAAACAAAGCAACTGAATTTGCCAATAAGTCTACAAACTTAAATCGCAAAATTAAGTTGCTAACTACAAACTAATTCAAAATCAGACGACCCCTGAATTTGTCATAACCTAGCTCTGGGCCATGACAAAACGATCGCCACACCATGTCTTACAAAAGTATGTAAGGATTTTATTTAACAAAAGGTAACTAAAAAATATACACAACAAAGGATAACTAAAAGTATGGGATGTGAGCGTCAGTATGTCAGTGGTGTACGGTGTGCATGAAGTGTAGTGATGTGCGTGAATGTTGTAAGTACGCAAATTATAAACAAAAGGAGAACTTAGGAAAATTAGCGCTGCCGCATCAGGGAGGATGTTGTGGAGGAAACTTTTACTTCAGGATCCACAAACCCTCCTGACTCTTTTATCTCAAAAGAACAGAGACTACTCTTGTTTAACACTTTTATTAAGAATATACGAATCTCAATATTGCTTGTACTACAGGGAGCTGTTACTCTGCAACCAACTTCCTCAAAGTGGATGACGTTTTAACATTACACAAAGCTTATACTGACTATTGGAATGTGCTTGAAGAGAAAGGTGGGGGAGGGGGCTGTGGCTTAGACTTAGCCTTCCCTTCGCTGGTGCACAGGCTGGCCCCAGCCTCTAGGCACATGAATCCTCCAATCAGGAACTGACAGCACCCTGTAAGAAATCACTTCCCTATTTAGTCCCTCCTTCTATGGAAGATAGCTGCCTTAAGTGTTATTGTTTCTGTGAATTAGAGTAGCACCTCGAAATGTCCCTATATGGGTGTAAACATGTGTAACTATTGCCATTGTTTATATCCTGTTCTGAACCCTTACTTTGTGTTAACTCTTCACACGTCATTTAGCACCAGCACACACATTTAGTCATCTAAAACCTTTCTGTGCATTATGTGTAAATAAAAAGAACTTCACATCAGTGGAAAAATAAAATATCTCAACAATGTCTGCAGGGAATGAGAGAGAGAAAATGAGCTGCAATCTAGATTTATATAATGAGGACACTGGGCCCAGGTGTCATCTGTCAGCACTGATGGTCAGCCCATCCCACAATCAGCTGCTAAGCAACCTAGTCAATATTTACTGTTGTCAAGTGACAATAGTCACCACAAAAGCATCCTGATTTAGTCTGAAATTACGTCCAGGGCACAGTTTATTATTTCGGACAACCTCATCACAAACTTTCTATCCCTGTTGCAAATACATGTTGTCACCCTTGTTATCAATGGTTGTTATGGCCATAATAGTGTCAAACTATTGACCACACAGACAGTAGTTGGGGCTCTGACAAGTATTATTTGATTCTAACACACTCCATATTCAAAGCCTTAAAAGCTCATAGCAGACATTTAAAGTGGAAAACTGGTCCCATTATAAAAAAAAATATATATTAAAGTACCTCTTTTTATGAAAAGGACTAGAGTGTTATGATCCACTGTATTTGTGATCTTTGAGCTCAGAGCTTCAGAGTATAGTTTTACAACTATGGTCAAATCATATTTTAATAGTTACTGTATGCCATTACTTCGCATTATCAAGAGTTACAGCAACTCATGCACAGCATTGTACAGTATAATGAATTCAGTATAATGACATGTAGTATAATACATACATATTGGCTTTACACAAATCAGTTCTTTGAATGAATACTTAGTCTTAATCCTTTAAGAATCGACAGTGAATAATGTGAAGATCTAAGTGCTGGTTCCTTTTACTTTTTCCATTTCAGTGTCTGTCTGTCCCCCATCACTCACTCTTCTCTGTTTTCCATGTAAAAGCCTCACTGCCTAATAATTGAGTAATGGCTCTGAGGTGAGCATTGCCAAAGTTCTGCTGGGCGAGTCAGATATGAGGGAAGGGAGATGGGTACCATACATGGCCCTGCCAGACACTGCTCCACACTCTTTTTGGCTTTATTTTAACTTGCAGTGATGGTCGTGAGCCGAAAAAACAAAGTAGAATTCAGGTTCAGGTAAAATTATTTGTTACAGGTTACTGGAGCACAGGGGTAGGGAGAGTAAAGTAACAAAGTAAACATTTATGTATTTAGTAAGACTGTGTATTGGCAAGAATTTGACAACACCATATGTATCAGGATGCAGGGATTGTGATATACGTAATGCACTAAATTGTGATTTAAAAAAACCCATTAATTCTAACAAAATCATCAGTATAAAGAACAGACCAGCATATTCATAATTACTGTGGTAGCATCATAAAGAATTATGTTAATTAATACAGCTATTTGCTATTATTATATACATTAAAGGTTATTCATAAAAATACAAATGAAAGATAATGACCATTTTGAAGAACTGGACATAGAAATAGAATAGAAATGTGATTTTGACTCAGATTATGTGTTGCAGCTGTTTCTGTAAAGTTAGTTGTTGTGTTCTAACAGTTAATGCTACTCCAAGCCAGTAGGTGGCACTACGCTCTATAGTTATGTTACGTGAAGAAGTGAGGACAGGAAGTGTTGAAGTTGTGATTGTAAAATGAGCGCGACAGTATAAGAGTTACAGAGAACCTAGTCCCCAGTTTTGTGCCTTCTTTTTCACCTTCAAGACATAATAAAATTGGTGATGAGGATGTCCACGGCTGCTACGGCTGCCTCCCACCTTTTTACAATGTCCAGGAGAACCTGCAAATACCATTTGAAACGTGGCTAAAGATGTTTGAAAACTATTTACTTGTGATTGATGCAGACGGAGCTGAGTGGTCGGATACCCAAAAGCAAGCTGTACTACTGCACAGCATCGGAACCGTAGCACAGAGGACTTTCTACACAGTGATGGGAACAGGTACTATCTATATATACTATACTAATGTCCTTGCGAGGACATTTTGTGCAGAAAATGAATGTTATTGCTGAAAGACATAAGTTTTGCCAACAGGTGCAGAGACATGATGTAACGATTGCACAGTATGTCTCGTTGCTTATGTGAGGTGTTGCCGCTTTGTGAATTTAGAAATGTAGAGCAAGATATGCTATAAGATCAGATTGTGGAAAAAGCCCACAGTGGATGTGTACGTGAACATTTCCTACTAGAAGATAAACTGACACTGGAAAAGGCCATTCAGAATGAAGTTGAATCGGCCACGCAAAATGCCAGTGAGCTGTGCAACAGAGAAGTGCCTGTGTGCGAGATGAATACACTGCAAAGGAGGGACAAATGATGCTCCAACACAAAAGGTGAAATAAAGCCTGCACATTCATGCAAGTGTTACAGATGTGACTCAAATAAGCACCTAGCAAATGCCACAAAATGCCCTGCCTCAGGTCACAAACATGAAGTGAAAGAGATTGTTATCCCCAAGTTGACTGTTCTATTCATGAAAGGTGCTGCCCCAGTAGACAAGAAAATACTGTGCATTGTAGACCTAGGCACATTCCCTAATATGCAACCATTCGAGATGATAGTAGATACTGGGTCTTCATTTTCACTGCTGCCTGCTCATATTTAGAGACGTCATTCAGTAGCATGCCTCTGCAATCAGCAGATAACCTGCTGGTGATGGATTCAAGACAGAGAATTCCAGTACGAGGCCAACTGGACATACATGCACACCATGATGGTTGTTTTGCTTCAGCCTCATTCTACATTGTGGAGTCAGGTTCACTGCTGCTGGGGTTGGACTCATTTGTGGCACTGACTATGGTTATCATGGGAAACAGAGTGATACTCAAATCAGAACAAATAACAGCTGCACCTACTCATGCCACTATAGCTCAACCTCCACCTGCTATGGGCTGTGTGAAAAAAATTGTGCATAAAGTCAAAGTGAGAAATTATGTGAAACCAGTACAGAAGAAATTGAGGAGGCTGACCTTTTCTGTCAGAGATGCTGTTTCTGCTGAGTTAAAGCACTTACTGGATGCTTACATCATGGAGAAAATCGACGCATCTCCGTGTGTGTCGCCAATTGTGGTGACTCAGTGGAAGAACTCGACATGAATACGGATGTGTACAGACCTCAGAGAGCCCAATAAAGCTTTAGTGACTGATTGCTACCCCATTCCACACATGGAAGAGCTCTTTTCAGAGCTCAGAGGAGCTACCATATTTTCAACCAATATGGTAGCTTGCCTCTGCACAAGGACAGCAGAGAACTGACTGCCTTTATAACACATGAGGGGCTCTTCAGATAAAAGCATGTTTGCTATGGACCAGCATCCGCACCCTCTGCATTACAGAAGATTACATCATTGTCTATGCATCTCAACGTGCTGAACATGAAAGACGCCTGAAAGCTCTACTCTACAGACTGCAGGAAGTGGGATTACATCTGAATACAGAGAAATGCAGATTCTACAAGGAAAAACTGACCTACCTGGGCCACACCATAAGCAAGGATGATCTGCTGCCAAATGATGACCACGTTGCTGCTATTCGTGATGCCCCTGCACCTAGTGATGCCGTGTCTCTCAGGTCCTTCCTTGGTCTGACAGCGTGGTACTCCAAATTCATACAGAACTATGCAACCGTTGTGGAGCTGATGAGGAACGTGCTACGTGACAATACATTAACCTGGACTACTGAGGCAGAGAATAGCTTCCAGCATGTAAAACTACTAATTACTGACAGTCCAGTGCTTGCCCTGTTTGACCCCTCACTGCCTACCACAATGTCAAGAGATGCCACAGACTATGGCATAGGTGGCGTCCTGACACAGCTACATCCAGACAACTCTGAAAGAACAGTAGCTTTTGCTTCTCGCTCTCTGAGTTCGACTGAGGGGAAATATTCAGTCGTGGAAAAAGAAGCATTAGCCTTTGTCTGGGTTACAGAGCATTGGAGAACCTACATATGGGGAAGAAAATTCACCCTACGAACTGATCACCAGGCTTTAACCACACTCCTGAATACAAAGGGCATGGGTAGAGCTGGTATGAAAATAGCACGCTGGTTTGCCAGGCTGCTCTGCTTCAACTATGACATTGTCTACAGGTCCGAAGTTCAGAACCATGTAGTGGACTGTCTTTCCCATTTGCCACTACCATACAAACAGGATGGCTCATCAAACATAGAACCAGAAATTGTCGCTGCTGTCTCTATCCTCACGACTGCTGTCCCCATGGCTGACTTCACAGAACTTTGCTCTTCCTGCCCAAAGCTATCTAAGTTGCGCACCTACATGACCAAAGGGTGGGCTTCCAAAGAGACATGTTGCCTTACTACCAGATTAGAAATGAACTATCAATGCACAAATCACTTATTCTGAGGAGTCACAAACTAGTGGTGCCAGTAAAATTACATTCACAAATGGTACACCTAGCACATGAGAGTCACCAGAGCATTGTCCAAACAAAACAAAGGCTCAGGGACTTGTATTGGTGGCCTAAGATGGATGCACTAGTACAGTTTGTCCTTGACTCCTGTGTGTCCTGCCAGCCAAATGATAAGGCAGCAACACTGCAACCTGCACCAATGACACCAGTCTCTCTCCTGATGGACCATGGCAAAAGCTTGCACTAGACATTGTCAGCCCATTTGAAATTGGTCCCGCTGATTGCAAATGTGCCATTACTATGGTGGACTACTAAGTGACCAGAGGTATGTTTTGCCCCACAATGCACTACAGCTACAGTGATTAGCTTCCTGAGACAGGTATTCAGCCAAAAAGGAAACCCCATGCGGCTGTCCATGACAGATAATGATCTACAGCTGACATCCTCAGAACTATCATTTTTCCTGAGAGAATGAGACATACAGCACATTAGAACTACCATCTACCATCCACAAGGAAATGGTGCTGTGGAGAGGCTTAATAGGGTGTTACTGCATACAGAGAGAAAGCTCCATGGAAAGCTTATGTTACTGAGTTCCTTCAAGTCTATAGAGCTACACCACATGCGACTACAGGAACATCACCATTCCAGTTCATGTATAGAAGGAAGATGAGAAGTAAGCTCTCTATCCAGTCAAAGCTTACACCTACTCAGGATCAGGACCTGAGAGATAGAGTCACAAAGAAACAGTTACACATGAAAACATACACAGATGCTACGAGACATGCCAAGACTCCTACTCTGCAGCCAGGAAGCGTAGTGTAGGTGAGAAACCCATGTCAAGAAAGGAAAGTCCAGGTTCAGTGAGCCTCTTAAAGTGACACAGCAGAAAGGCCCTCACAGCTACACACTGACTGATGGGAAAACTTGGGATGCTTCACACCTGTCCTTCCTGCCAGAGACTATCACTTCCCAAGCAGGAGAATGGATGCTTATGGAGCCTGCTTCAAGCAACAGTGTTTCAGATAGGAGCCAGTGAGATAGGAAACAACCGGCATGGTTCAAAGACTATGTCACTTGAGACATAACATGGACACATAGTCTGTTACTGTAACAGTGTTCAACAATTAAAAGAGAATGTTCTGGTTATTGTTGTAAGTGACATAACAACACAGTGGTAGTTATGTTTATAGGAGATTGATAAGTGTGCTAAGTGATAAGTTTTAAGAAAGGGGGAAATGTTGTGTTCTAACAGTTAATGCTACTCCAAGCCAGTAGGTGGCACTACACTCTATGGTTATGTAACATGTTGTATGTTACGTCTGATGGAGCATATAACGTATTTCTTAATGGAAGATTAAGTGACAACCTTTGTGACATCTCCCACACCTCCTCTGTGCCCTTCTCCTGCTACAATCAGGCAGTTACATGGAAAGGAGCCTCAAGTTGAGGGACAAGCCCATACCCCCAGAATAGGATGTTAAAGCCATAGCCTGTACGTCTATGAAAGAAATAGATATGCACAGTAATGCATCAGGGAGTGACTCAACATGCTCTAGCCCCTCATTACCCAGTCCTGGTTTCAAGCCTGTATTAACAGCTCCATTACATGGGACCTTTAGCTCACCTCCCTCACCTGCCTCTTCTGGCTTTTTAACTCCAGAGAGCAGCCCTGCACTAGCAGGTTCCCATCATCTGCAGCTAAGTCACCCTATAGCATCACCAGCAGGACATACCGCATCTGTTCAGCATGTATGGAGCCTCCAAACCTACTATCCTGGACTTCTTGGCAGTTAGTGAAAGAGACTTTGCTAGCCGTAAACTAGCCTTAGATAACCCGCATCCAGAGCTGACAGAGTATGACTAACATAAGTATTAGTATTGGAGCACCTTAAGCTGCCTGAAGCTCAAATGATTTGTCAGTCCTGTCAACACCATCCATACCCTTACACAGCAGCAATGCAGGCTCTACATATAATATGGCCAGCCACATCAGCTAGCCCAAAGTGATATCACAGCCATCCTTACGTCACCTGATGTGAAAGCCAATGATGCCTCCAGCTTCCAGAGCATCTCTCTGCTGGTCAACATGCTACTTTCCTTAGAAGGCCCCAAGGCATTGAGCTCAATTGCTGTCACCAAAGAACTGCCTACAACAACGCTACAAGTTTGAAGTTGCATTTACTGCTGCGGGACTAGATCTAGTAGAGCAGAGCTATCCAGTGCAGATGCTTCAGAGACGACATGCACACCTGTGGAAACTTCAACTACAACTCTTCCATCATGTGCGTCCACTGGTGTTGATAGGCTCTGACTATGTTCACCTTATTACAGTGACTGAACCAGTTTGCAAAGGAGCTAAAGGGGGTCCAGTAGCTATTTATACTGCCATTGGTTGAGCTCTCCAAGACGCTGGAGTATGTGAGTCAAATCAGTCATTTACACAATGTCTCTTCCTTTCAGAAGCTTTGCCTGCTAATGCTGAGGACCTGCTCTACCGGAATGTGGAACGGTAGTGGCAGGTCGACATCCTACCTTACAGAAGTGAGAAACTCATTATGCATTCCAGAGAGGATCATACAGCCATAATGCTCTTTGAAACCAGGATCCAACGGGTTGATATGGATGGAATAGAATACTATGCTACTCCTCTACTGCACAAATCAGGTGCACCTAAGCTCAAAGGCTCCTTTCACGCAGTGGCTAGCTGGCTAATCTGCCTACTGAAGCAAGATCATCAGCTACTGTTCAGTGGCTAGCCCAGAACCAGAGCAACCCAATGGAACCTGCCTTGGACCTCAGATGGAATTGTGCAGCAGACATACTCAGCTATCAGCACAGAACTGTTGAGCATTCACTTCTGACAATGAGAACAGCATATCAAGTGTTGGCTAGTCAGTACGACCCTTTGGGTTTCATTCTGCCATTCACCACACATGCAAAGGTGCTAATCCAACAACTGTGGTCTAAAAGAAGGGACTGGGATGACCTAGACCTACCTGTGGCCCTCAGAGATGCTTGGAACTCCTGGGAAGTAGAACTGCAGCTTCACTTTTCCATAACTGCCTGAAATTATGTCAGGCAATCTGAATGTATATTTAGGGCTTTTGATTTGGACCCAGAGGAGAGAGCTGCACGAGGAATGTGTGTATTTTAAAATTCTGCCGTTTTTTTCCTCCTGATTTTGGCTCCTGCAGCTTTGTCTAGTCTTAAAAGTGGAGAGGGTGTCTGCCTCCCAGACCCAGTCTGGGAGCTGGTTCCACTGGAGAGGAGCTTTATAACTGAAGGCTCTTCCTCCCAGTCTAGATTTAGAGACTCTGGGAACCATGAGTAAACCTGAGACCAAAGTGTTTGGTTTGGAATCTATGGTTCTATGAGGTCTTTTATATTTGACCGAGGATTTTAGATTAAATTCTAGATTTTACAGGAAGCCAGTGAAGAGAAGCTAATATTGGAGAAATATTATCTCTTTTTCCTATTCCTGTTAATACTTACCCTGCAGAATTTTGAATTCACTGGAGGCTTTTTATTGAGTTGTTTGGACATCCTCTAGCCTGGAAGTAACAAATGCATGGACTATTTTTTCTGCGTCTAATTTTAGGCAATGTTACAGAGATGAAAGAAGGCTGCCAGATATTTGTTTAATATGTGTATTAAATGATAAGTCCTGGTCAAAAACAACTCCCAGGTTCAACAACTCCCACCAGCTGACACCACCATGTCACCCTCGCTGGAGAGACGTCGTGGAGCACCAGTGTGGCCAGAGACACTGCCTCGACATACTTGAGGAGGCCAATTCCATTAACAATGGGAAAAACCTCTGTATACAATGGATACTTTGACATCAAGTATATTCTCTGCTGTCAGCACTTGAGGTGCCCATGAATAATCTGATGGGTCACTGGTTAGTTTATACCTTAGCCTAGTTGGCTGATAAGCTTTCACGACATAGACAACTCAGCGGGGGAAAGCAACACCAGTGGTGGACTCTCTCATTTTGCTTCTATTTTTATTTTTATTTTCTTTGACTCTGAACATTTTTTCTTGCTGGGGACAAGTTGTGGTGATAATGGTCACTTTGCAACAGGTTCAGCCATTTTGACAATTTACCATTCACTGAGTCCCACGCAAGTCTCCAAGCTTTGGTACTCAGCATGTCACTCTATGGAGTTTTTAATGATAGAGATATAT
This sequence comes from Coranthus polyacanthus, assembly GCA_037367275.1. Classification (NCBI taxonomy): domain Eukaryota; kingdom Metazoa; phylum Chordata; class Actinopteri; order Kurtiformes; family Apogonidae; genus Coranthus; species Coranthus polyacanthus. The sequence goes on from JAPQRN010000001.1 coordinate 21,460,654, forward strand.
TCCAAAGGAAATAATTGGAAATTTCTGTAAACAGCAGAGGGGGGTAGACTGAAAGGACTAGAGGAGCTACCATAACAATTTGTTAACAGTTTGTTTTTTTTGTTAATTTTTATGTTAAGACACTACTTAAAGCTGCAGGAGCCAAAATCAGGAGGAAAAAATGAATTTGAATTTGAAAATACACACCTTCCTTGAGTAGCTCTCTCCTCTGGGTCCAAATCTACAGACTAAATATAAATACAGATAACCTGATGTCGTTTCATGCCATTATGGAAAAGTGAAACTACTTTTCCAAACTTCCGTGTTGAGACACGGAGTAAAGCAGTAGAGTCACGGTCACGTCTGACAGAATCTGATCAGCGATCGGTAATTAAAGCTTAATAAAAAAAAATTATTTAACCCACCTACCTGCCTTAAAACACCTGTGATTGGCCAAAATCTGGGCATCATGGGGTAGATTTTCTACAGCCCGAAAACACCAGCAAGGAGTACATGCAGAAGTCTGTTGTCCTGTCAGACCACTTGTAGTACAATATGATGGAAGGTAATTATGGAATTTTTGCCCAATGATGCTGAAAAACCATGAAGCACTGCAGCTTTAATGTTAGCTTGTTTAACACACAGTTGTTATCAAACAAAGACAGCTGAACATTATTTAGAAGTCACTCATCTTTAACTTAGGTGGCTGTGTATCTTTTGAGGCTGAATACATACTATAACCACATTAAAGAACCACCTGTGCAACTGGTTTCACTCATGTTTTTCTTTGTTTGCTTACATCTGTGTGCTAAGCAAATGTTAGTGAGTGTCTGAGTTTTTATTGATATTCATCAATGCTAGCTTATGACATTAGCTTTCCAGTGCATATTGCAGTATTTCAAAAGTAGTTTGACAGAAACCTGCTATTTCCTTTAATCTGCTAGTCCAATGCCATCCTCTGTTTTGGTCAGGGGTAGCTATCAATAAACAAAGATGCACACACACAATACACACACATGTATATGTATATATATATATATATATATATATATACACACATATATATACACAACACATGACGATGGGTTGTCTGGTTCCATTTTTCGGCTTGCAAATTATAGAGTGGCTCACCCTAGTTAGCTCAACTCCACCCCGTGCTTTTCTGAGAAGCAGCCTGACTCAAACACACACACCAAGACTACACCATGCAATACTGGGGCAATACCCAACCATTTAGACTGAGGCCTTTTGTAATCTTTATAATCCAGGTCTGCAGCATCTAGACTTTTCCCTCTGCACAAGGGTTAGGGAAGTTATTATTAATGCGGACACACA
>JAPQRN010000001.1:21462067-21492756 GCA_037367275.1 Coranthus polyacanthus
TATAATCCAGGTCTGCAGCATCTAGACTTTTCCCTCTGCACAAGGGTTAGGGAAGTTATTATTAATGCGGACACACAGTGCCCCTGGCTCCAGCCTAGTTGGCTGATCTTTTTTTTCTGTTCAATTTGCTAGTAAACTGTGGAGAGTTCAAAAAAGCAGAGAGTGGACTGAGTCATTTGAGAGTTAGATAAACACTCAGGGTAAAAGTTCAGACCTAAGAGAATTAATGATTTCTTACACATTTATTGCAGAATTTGTCTCACTGTAGACACTGTAGACTGTAGACACTCTACTCTCAAGTCCAATGAAACACAACACTTGGAAGATAAACATAATTTATATGTCAAAATGGCATTTTTGCATGGACCACCCAAATAACAGCACCAACAACACACTGCATTAAGGACATTTGCAGTTAATAGCGACAAAAGAGAAATCCTGTTTATCAGGGGGGAAATAAACTGTTGTGGTGTGCAGAGTGTTATAAATCTTGGCATCATCTTGGATGTTGACCTCAGTTTCCAGAGCCACATGAACAACATGATTAAAACTGAGTGTTATCATCAAAGAAATATTGCAGAGGTAAATGTGTGCTTTTATTTCTAGTCAGATCATCTACCATAATGTGCTGCTGCTCCTCTAGAATATGCAGCTGCCAGGGTTTTAAATTTGATGATATCACATCTGTGCTGAAGTCATGACAGTGACAGTGACAGTAAATTTTAGAATTGATTTAAAAAATGTTATTGCTTCACAGGGTCAGGCACCCTAGTACATTTATTATTTTATTTTATTAATTATTGTATATTGTTGTATTGTTTTTATTCATGAGTTATCATCTTTTATTGGTCATAAGTTTTGTTTTATTTTTGTTTAGGCGTTTTATTTATTTTAAATCATTTTTGTCCTTTTTTAATGGTCTACTCATAGTATTCTTTATTTTATTTTAACTTTTATTAGTTCTAACTTGCAGGTTTTCATATCTTTTATTGGTCTACTCCTCAGTTTAATTGTTATTTTATGAGGTTTTATTCTTAGTTTTAATGTTTTGATTCATGTTTGAGGTTTTTTTTTGAGGCTGTAATTTGTACCTCACACTTTGTGAATCACATCATGCTTCCACCTGGAAGGAAATGTATCATAAAAATAAAGTTTTGCTTGCTTGCTTACTTTCAACTACAGCTCATCTTTGCATCACATCAAGAACCTAAAAACTGATAATATGTAGTGAATAATTGTTTTAATGTTCTGCAGTATTAAGTATAAAATGATTTAGAAAGCATTTGACAGGGTTAAATAAATTTCTTTATAATAAAAGGCATTTTTCCTATCGCTATACATTATTAGTTAATGACATCTGTGTGTATATTCATGCATCTCGCTTCCTGCCTTCATCTCTGTATATCTTCTGTCTGTATGATGCACACATCTGTTTGCAGTTAGTCTACACTATCTGTGGGTGTCTTCAAATATTTAAAGGTCTTTTGTTCATGGCTCATTGTCTTGCCTTGAGATTCAGAACAACAACAGCAGTGGATTCCTCGGTCAGTGTGGCTGGGCTGGGTGCTGTTACACCTCTGTGCGCTCTGGCCAATCTGGCACTTCAACTGGACACACACACAGCTGTTTCATGTGTCACAATGGTGTCATGGCCTCAAATGACACCCTTCTGTCCCTTTGATTTCTCAAATTGGACAATTGTGGTAGCATTTGTAGATACTTGGGGGATATTTTTATTTGTCTTTTGGTGAATGTATCCAGAGACCCAGATGGTTTATAGGTGTACCCAGAGAGGCTTTCTCTCTTTAGTGCAGGTGAGTAATTCCTCACCACATGGTAGAGTCCATGTTATAGTCTTGTTGCCTGGAGGCATATACAGTTTTACAGTCATATTGGTTCAGTTTGTACAGCTACATTTCAGTGATATAAAGATGTTTCAGAGCTAAAAACCTGGGCAAACTTGCTGACAGAGAAAATGCATGCCTAAATCGGTCGCTTTAATTAAAAATCAGCACGTCCTAATAACATGTGGGCTGACATCCCATATATTGAGACTATGGGTTTCGTATAAGAAACCAGAATTTCAGACACAAATACAAAAATGTTCTTGCATGAGGGTTCTGAAGCAGATATGTCAGATTTACATCCAAATGTATCACAAATTTTAACAAAATTTTGCTAAAGTCGGAAAAACGTCTTGATTTTTATCAAATCCTTTGTTCATTCTGTTCATTTCATTAAATTTCACAAATCAAAAATAAGTCTAATCGAAGTTCTTTTTAAACTTTATTATTTGTATTTTCAGCCACAGGAGGAGAAAATGAGTATTGAGAAATACATCTGAGGAGCTAAAATGTACTTGTGTTGTGTGTGATCAATATATGGATGATTTCATTTTCAAGGGCTTAAATATATGTATGTTTTAGTCTACCACTCAGCATTTGTAAAATGTTTCACACAAACATACACTTTTCCCTATATTTGGTTTGTTGGGATCTGGTCACTATAGTAACATGGTGATTTTTGTTTGGAAGCACAGCATTTAATATTATGACTTGTCCTTTCATGAGAAGCCTTAAACATTAAAAGTCTACTGTTTTATTAATTATTGTATTAATTAATCCAAAGTAATGTGAAGTGTGCAGATTGATTCATCCTAATGAGCAGTAATGATGTGTGCTGCAGTGCTGCCCTCTAGTGACATGAGGGGATGATAGATGATGCAAATCACTGCAATCTAGTAACACTGTAGAACATCTGCACACACAAATGCCTCAAAGTAAGACCCAGACACTATCATGCAAAGTGGGAGATTTACATAACTTCAGCAGTGTGTCTTCAAAGAATAAAATATGTTTTCTCTCACTATCACTGTTGTCTTCTTTTCATGTCACATTACTTTAACCCTGACTTAACCAATTTGTAAAATCACCCTAAATGACATTTTTTTAGCCTGAAATTTGATGACTTTCCCTAAAGTGACCCAAAATGCACAAAATGGAAATACTAGATTTTATACTGTTGTACTGCTGGCATGTTTTACCCCACAACCTCCATTTTGACAATAGTGTTTAACATTATGGCTCAATTATGTTATGGTCATGACTTGGTTTGTACCTATGCTATGGTCATGACTTGGTTTGTAGCACAATGTAGTAAATTTACATATCATAATGTCCAAACATTATCAATCTTAATTAAGGTACAAGAAATGTACAGTTGAATTTCACTATCCTATTTCTTGGAATCAAATATATGAAAGTGTAGGATGGATTAACCATGTCATTTAAGTTGGTCAATCATAATTTATATTTATAAATAATTGTTTTTGTATATTTATTTAATTTTTATTGAACTGTGATTGATTAATTATTTTGTGTTTACTGAAAGGACGACAATGTTGTTTCTCTTCTGTATTAATTTGGATGTTAATTTGATAGGTGAGCTGCTTTGCTTGTGTCTGTGTGACTAGTGTGTATACGTGTGTATGACTGTATGTGGGGTGGGGACAAAAATCCTATTTTTTCCCCTGGTTTGCTTACCACGTGATCCATGTGCTTGAGTCTCAGATGGATAGGATTGTGAACTATACTTACTTAATTTGTGGTCACATGATTACTTTTTTAATGGTCACCCAGATTCAGAGGGTGGCTCATTTTACCCACTGGTGCAACATACCCTTGTTCCAGGTCAAATTTGACATGCTCTTTTGAATGAATTTTAGATCCACCGTTGTGGGTCAAATCAAAGAAAAGGTGGTTTTATGGAAACATGAAACTCTGAAAGTATGTTTTTTTTTTTTTTTTACATATTTTTATGTGACAGCAGTGACAGACTTAAAGGGAATCAGTCATGAGAAATGGTGTATTTATTTATTTATTTATTTATTATTTAGCCTTTATTTATCCAGGGAAGGCTGTGCCGTTTCCTCCTCACTGCATTGTGTGAACTATCAGTGTCCTCATGAAAACCATGTTTACCGGCTGGAAATTTCTCCTGAGAAATATGTTTTGAGAATCCTATTCCGATTCCTATACAGATGTTGTTTAAATATCCTCTTATAGTAATTAGCCCATTTAATGTTCATATAGTGTATTTTCATACCTGAAGCTGGTGCTGCTGCACTTTGAAATAATTTTCTCTAATGAAAACTGACAGAAAATGTACACACATGGATAAATGAACTGAAGTCGCCCTTGTTAAGTGGATCACTAATGTGATCACATGATGAATCCTTGACAAGACATAAGAGTTTACAATGAACCAGAGAGATGACAGTTTTAAAGTTTCATATGACCATATTATATTTAAGGAACTGCACATGGATAAATTGTTTGAACCATCACTATGAACAGCTGCTTGTGGAAAAACCTGTCACATTTTATTGATTTGGAAATCTAGTTAATTCCAAGTTGTGGATATTGGGGATTTGTCACAGTTACAACAGTTACAAAATATCCCAGAATAAAGTATAATGAAAAGCAAACTGATGGATAGTAATAGTGTTTATGGCTTTTGTTTTTCTTTTTTTTAGGGCTCCATTGAACAAGATTTGTAAATAGGTTGATAAATTAGATTAACTGTGAGAATTGCATTTCTTAATTTTCACCATGTGTTTTGTGAATCAATAAAGAATAAAAAGAAAGAAAGAAAGAAAGAAACAAGACACTAAGCAGTGTTAAAATTTTGAAATTAATTTATTATATGTCTTTGTCATAGAACTCATTACTTTTTGTTCATGGTTAACATAGAGCCATTCATATAGAGAACAAATTATTTTTTATTCATCATTTTCAATTAACTTAGAAATTTACACAGTTCTTTGTGACCCCGCAGAGGAGAAAAATATCTTTTCAAAAGTATCTTTTCTCATGTTTTTTTCCCCTGAGGGAAAAAGTTTCTTTGCCTCCTCCTCCTCCTCCTCTCCTGTGTCTCTTTTCCTCTTTTCGTTTGGATGAACGGATGTCGAGGCAAGGGAACACCTGAACACACTGGCACAATGATGAACACAGGCAAAGGGCTGATGCACGTCGGCAACACCGAGCCACTGAACAACACACCCAATCTTAGTTTCTCTCTTTCACACACATACAGTATATACACTCACTCACAGAAACACACGCTCTCACACACCGATTAGAGACAGACCCATCACAGCGTTTCAAAATAACAGCACAAAATAAATGACCTAGAAACAAATGAAGCCCCAACAATGATATTAAAAATAAAACTATGCAACCATATACAATCATTATCAGTGCATGAGGGCAGAGGGAGGCATGGGAAACAGGTTGTGTTTTTATATGTACAATGTCACAATGTATAATATGGTATGCTGAAGCCATTGTGTCAAAAAAGAATTTCTTTTCCTCTGTCATCTGTCATTACTGCAAAGATGTTTCTGAGGAGCAAATGGTTTGGAGTTTGCACAGACTACATGTCAACATTTCAGTAAGATAGTCAGGTATGGATGTTGGTGTGTGTGTGTACATTACAACCTTTTGCACCTGGAGATGTAGGGCTGGGTGATAAAGCAATAATTAGGGCCCTCACACCTCCGTGCACATCAGGGTGGGCTGCAGTTGAGGGTTTTTTTTGTTAAGGCTATGTAGACGTGTTCAGTTGTGACCTCCTTCTCAGTGTTTTACAAAGGGGTTAAATACATTTATCTTTATGAACAGCACAAAGGCTGGAAAAAAATTGCGTATTCAAACCAAAATGGTGGATGTCCTGTTGGGTGTAGGGTATGGGTCCAAGAGGTTGTTTTGTGCATCTTGATATGTTATATGTGCCTACCAAATTTTGTATGTCTTTGTGAAATCTTATGTGGGGGCTAAAGTTACATCAACTTCCTGTTAAATGGTGAAACATTCGCTGTAACATATACATATACCATGTCACTTTAATTTGTCATTTTGATAACTTTTCATCATAAATTAAAATGACAAATAATTGCTTTAAATTCAAAATGTGAGTGACAGTGCCTGTGTACCGATTCAGTGTTTTAAATATTGTAGAAGGCACTACTGAGCCATTTGTGCATGCCCATTCGCAATTCCCATGAAAAATAAACATTTTTGCCATGTCTGATGTGTGTGTATGAGTTTCAAGATCAAAATTTAACATTATAATTCAATATACTTTTACTCAGGGGAAAAAGCAGCCTTTAAACTTAAAGGAGCAATGATTTAACATTATGTCATAATAATTATAGATATTGTCTGATATGATTTTTTTTATTATTGTGATACAGGAACATTCTTGGTCATATCACCCAGCCCTATGCAGACAGACAAACCACAAATGTAAGCATGTCTGTTTTTTAGTAATGTCTCTGTTCTCATTTAGATCAGCTAAAACAAGGCCGTCAAAGTGCTGCAACCTGCTCACTTTCATTAGGATTTTTTCCAACAAAAAACACACTTCACATCATCCTTCACTGTAGTTCTCGCATTCCAGGCTAATGGCCAGAAACTTCCACCCATGGTTATTTTCAAGAGGAAGACCTTGCCAAAAGAAAACTTTCCATCAAAGCTAACCCGAAGGGATGGATGGATGAAGAAAAGATGAGTGAGTGGATGGCACAGCTCTGTCCCTATTGATCTATGACTCCATGCGTGCCTATATCACCGATGGTGTCAAAAAACAAGTGAAGCACACTAATTCAGTGCTTGCCGTCATTCCGGGTGGATTGACTAAAGAACTCCAGCCGCTAGATATTGGTGTCAACAGGGCGTTCAAAGCTAAACTGTAAACTGCATGGGAGCAGTGGATGGCAGAAGGCGAACACACGTTCACCAAGACGGGGAGACAGCGCCGGGCAACATACGCCACAATCTGCCAATGGATCGTGGATGCCTGGGCTGATATATCAGTCTCAACTGTGGTCCAAGCTTTCACGAAGGCAGGAATTGTCACTGAACTGCCAGACAACAGCAGCGACACTGACTCGGATAATGACGACTTTGACGAGACGGAACCGTACTGGATGCCGTACTCGCCTAACTGTTCAACTCGGGCACTGAAGAAGAAGAATTCGAGGGATTTGTGGATGAGGAATGAACTGAAAAAGTGAGCTTTACATGTTTCTTTCACATGTTTACAACTGAACAAGGCTGGGAGATATTGTGAATATGGACATTAACGTTTGAACAACGTTGAGTTATTGAGTTGTTATATTGTTATTGCTTTCCACTATTTCGAGAGTTACTATATTGTGATTGCACTAACGTTTGATTTACCGTAGCGGTATCAGACTGTTTCTTTTACGTGTTTACTGAATCAGGGAAAAGTTCCCCTCCACGTTTGTGAATGCACTAACTACGTGATAAAAAGTTGCACTACCTGTTGTACCTTGCTGTTGGTAAAAGATAATACTACGTCACAGACTTTACCTTGGGGAAAAAAATAAAACAGCTGTTCATGTAGCTTTGAACTGTGACAAATGGAGTTGGAAATACATTGTTTTCAACGAAGGCAGCGCAAATACCGGTAAGAGCTACCGGTACATATGGTACCGTATTGTGAATGCACTAACTTGTTTTGGGAGTGAACAGAGTTGTCAGAATGTTGGTTTGTATTCTATTAATAAAGTTTGACTGACTGACTTATCTGACTGTTTTGTTGACATTCTCTTTAGCGCAGCTCCATCTAGTGGATACATAACGCAACCCCAGCCACTACAGTAGTTTCTATTCTATTCGCCTTATAATGCGGTGCGCCCTATATATGAAAACAGTTTTAAAATAGGCCATTCATTAAAGGTGCGCCTTATAATCCAATGCGCCTTATAGTGTGGAAAATACGGTATCTCTCTCACACTGTAAACCATTTTTTTCATTTTTTAAACAATCTCCTGCACAACAAAGTTTTTGTAAAACGTGGGGGGCTAAATCTGGCAACCCGACAGGAGAGTGGAGAGGATTAGATGGCTATGGAACTGGCAGTGGGCCCTCTTGGTTAATTGGCTGCAGACAGCACTCTGCCCCGGGGACATGAGACCGGGTGGCAGCTCCATGCTTTGTGCCAGTCATCTGCCAAGGCCGTATTGTTGTTAATGTGTGTGAAAATCTGTGTGTATCTGCGCAACATGGTGTTTTCTTTGTCAGTTAGTCATTTGTCCTTTTTCAAGGACAAGATGGACGGAAGGAGGTGTTTGTGTATGTGTGATATGTGAGAGGAGATGCAGGACGCCTCCTAGTGGTCACTGTGTGAGGACAGGCCAGTATGTGTGTGTGTGTGTGTGTTGGTGTGTGTGTGTGTGTGTGTGTGTGTGCTGTTTGGGTCTGTAAACAAGGCTTCACTAAGCAGCAGTGATTAATCGCACAATCTTGCAGTCTGGAGCAACAATGAAAACCTGTTTGGGCTCCATTTCAACAGAGAAACTGTTTAACATGAAGTTTTCTAGATGATTTGCTCTGTGTGTGATTACGGTTTTATATTGAATATTTTTTGTTTACCTGTCTTACTGTGTCAGACAGTCCCTCCAGGAGCAATCTAAGTTACAGTGTTTTTCTGTGTTATTTTTTTCAGGGAAATTTTAAGATTAAGTGAATATAGTTGCAATTATTTTTAAATCATAGGCAAGATTTTTTTTCAAAATGTAATAATAGGAAGGAAGTAAGACATAAGTAAGTTTGGTGATATATGGCTTTATTTTTTTAAACATTTATTTAATTTAAATAACGCCACTGATTATTACATTTTTTGCTAGTTTATTGTCTTGGATGAAAAAAAATAAATAAATAAAAATAAAGTTGATTGTATGGTCATAACCATACTGCAAAGATAATACTGCTCCTTATCGTTCCTCTCTATTGTGTTGATTAATATATTTACTAAACTGAGTTTAGCTTACTTAACAAATGAGAGACACGAGGAGAGAATTCAACTAAACATTATGCAACTAGTGACTATTAAATGGAATTAAACTTTTACAGCATAATTTTTTTCTTCTTTTTTTTTGAGCATGTACTCTTATTTTGAAGGACTTCTGTTCTTCAAAGTAAGTACTGGATGTACTGACAGCATTTATAGAAACTTCTCAGACAAGCTCTGACAGGGGTAATAAATGTATATAACAGAAACACTGGATTGGTCAAAAAACAACAGCTGAGGTGATTGGATAAAATCACAAGGTCATGCAGGGACCAACTGACTTTGTGTAAGTTGTTGTGATCCGAACATTGTGAATTTTGGGAGGGACTGGTCAGATTAATCTGATGCTGTTTAATGAAGCCATGCTAAAATAACCAGTGACTGAATTCATTCTGATAAAACCCTGCATTAATAAACACAAAGAAATTCAAAAAACCCTGTGAAAGATATGATAGATTGCCTGATTAGCTAACAGTTATGAAAATTTAAAAATAAACAAATAAACATTATACATCCATCATATAGATACTTATGTAATAAACAAAACCACATCCCTCCAGTAAGGTGCAATTCAGTTTTATAGACAGAAATAATATCTGCATTTCAGCATGCAACTTTTTCCCAAAAGAGATAATCATGTCTGTTGACACGTTTGCCTTTTTGGAGGAAAAAACAGAGGACATTAATAATAAAAGAAGAGCAGAACACATTTGGTGTCAAACAAGCACCACTTTGCTGTTAGACAGACACAGAACATTTAACAAAGATTAGAGCAAAAATGGCCTTTTTTGTGTCCTGGTTCCTCTTGGGTTAGGACTCTGGCTCAAACCGGTTCTGAGTGGCTAACAGACAACAAAAATGTTTTTTGGTCACACAATGGTGAGCCTTCATAGCGATCACATAACAGCAAGGGCACAGAGTGGCTACAGTAGCCTGACTGTTTGACCAGCAGAGGACATGGCTACAATCAGACCACAGTAAAACACAGAGGCTGTACTGTGTGTGCGCTGCAGTTATCTGTGTCTGCATCTGCATGTGTACTGCCATGTGGAAAGGTAGGAAATGTAGTACTGAATGAAAACGTCAAAGGAAAACAACATGACACAAAAACAACTCTTAAATCAGTGTGATGCTGTGAAGGTCACAAGAAAAAAGGATTATATCAAAACAAGTTGCAACAAAACTGATGGAGAGCAAACAAGATGGCTGCTATGGTGTGCTGTCCTGTTTACGACATCAAAGGAGGTAAAAGATCTGTGAGGTGGAGTAAAAGTCTATTCTAGCAGTAGGCTGAGACAGTGCTTATGAGCATACACACACACACACACACACACACACACACACACACACACACACTGACTTAAAAAGACATTAAATATCAAGCTGCCAAGTGGATTAAGTTACAAAAATGTACAAAAACAAAAGTTAAATAGAAAAACAGAACCCTCTCCCTTTTCTCAAACCATCACCAAAAATAACATTAAAGTGTTAAAACAATACCCCAAAAGGACAGACACATTGATTGACTTTACATAAAAAGCATAAGTGCAAACAGCCAAATCTAAAAAAAGGGAAGACACTACAAATGTGGAAAGCATGCGATTTTTGACTACCTCTTGCTGGCTGTCTCTGTTTTTGATTGTAGGGAACTCAAACCCCTCTGGAGGCTTGCTCTTGCCCTCTTTCCTCATTTCTTTCCTCCCCTTCATTAGCCATTTTGTAACCCCATCGCGCTCTCTCTCTTTCTCTAGCTGTCTCAGTTCAATTCAAGCAACAGAAAATGAATATGGGCCAGTTCCACAAAAGGATTGTGCAGCTTTAGCAGCTTCTGATGACAAATGAAACTGGTGCAAATGAGACAAAAAGATAGCATATATTCAGCACAAAGTCAGTTCTATGCAAATAAGCCTCATTGCAAAGACCATCTAATTTATAGAAGACCAGTACAAATTGCCACATGTGGTTAGGGTGGTGTAATTAACCTCCGAAAACGGGTGTTAACGGAACATCTTCAAATTCTTCAAATCTTTGAATTTGTGAGGCTTGAATGACACTGAATTAATAAAATGCATCATATATAATGATATCAAGGGTGAAATCTTAATTCAGACATTGGGGAGATCAGGATCACGGTCTGGGGCTTATCTCAGATTTTCAGCTACTTAAAAATACAAATGTCCTGACAACACTAATGGAGATCAGGCTGCTTTATTACAAAAACCTTATAAACCTGGAATCTGAAGGTAACAGCTGTAGAACAAACATTAATCACAATCACATCCTGAGCGATCTGGTTAATGAAGTGATAATCGCTGTGCTGTGCATAAATGTACAAGGTTTGGAGACTCACTTACGGTTTCAGCTGCTGTGTGATGCTGCTGCCAGCTGTGAGCACCAAATATAACAATGCTAATGCATATAAAGGCTTGTATTGCTTTAAGGCTTTTGTTAACGGTGGAGTAATGGTGGAGGTCTCCACCCCCACCTAACCTTACGTGGAGTGACCTCCACTGTTATTCCACCGTCCCTGCAATCATGAGGACATATTTGCTCTTTACTCAACACAAGAAGCCCCAGCCACAAATACACAACAAATATTCTGACAGGTGTTTCCACATACTTGTGGACATTTAGTCTCATCTCACTAACACAAAGAGGTGTAAAACACACACGCATCCCTTCTCCAGTTTCTGATGGTATTTGATGTGCAGCCAGGTGTCCGTATGTGTCACTGTGTCCATCTGTATATGCAGTGCTGCACTGACTTTCACCCTTTTGATCTATGGCATCACAGCATATGGACTGCTGGGCCATACTCATCCTACACCCACCTTGAAGCCAACAATCTGTTCTGGAACACATTCAGACATGTTGTGAGTCCTGACTTACAAACACATACCTCTCCTCGCTTAGCTGTTATAAATATTAGACACAATCATCAGACCACATGTGACATGTTTACAGAAGAACTATTTCTTAGTCAGCAGTACAAATGTTCCCATTACTTAATCAATAATTCTTAATTCTTGATGCTTAATGCCCACCTAAATGTGTAATAGGGCAAATAAATTTCCCTGCTAATTCTACAAACATTCTATACTTTTCTGAACACAACTGGACCCATTAACAAAAGTTCTCACTGTAAGACTCCAACACTTTGAGGTTTTCCTGACACCTTTTAATGCTTTAAAGGGTCATGAAAATTAAAATTTTTTTCCTCACTTAGTAGTAACTCACTTAGTATCTAACCATAGTTATCACATTTTGAGACATCTGTCCCTTAAGACTTCAACTTAATGCAAACAGAATTTCATTCTTTTCAGAAAGAACATTACATACTCTTGTTAATCCACCAAATGTGCTGTCAACAGCTCTCATTAGGCCTATTTATTTAGCGACACTGTTTTTAAAAAGGTGCATTTCAGTTAAATATATTTAAAACTTGAGGGAACAAAACATCACCCTTCTTTTTCCTCATTCATTCATTCATTCATCATTTCCTCATTGATGTGGGGCACATCACATGGACATTTCAAAACGTGGGTAGAAATACTATGGTTGAAGTGCACTAACCCTAAAATACTATCAGGAGGTCAGCAGGTACTGTCTGAAAATGGTTTAATACTACAATATCCAGCCAAGGAATACAACTATGCTCAAAAATTAGGATAAAGGCTTCATTTGTTATGAGCAACTCGGACAAAATACTTTCCCATCAGTAGTGACACAGCACGGCAGCTGTAAAAGTCAATGTGATTGCTTTCTGTCGCTTACATGAGTAGAATAACAACACGTTTACAGCCGAGATGACAACAGCAGCAGTTTTCTGTTGCTGCAGCCTGACAGGAGGCGTGTACTGCTTCCAATGACAAAATACCCATTCTCCACAACTTCATTTTCTCGATCTTTTAAGCATGATCTTTGTGAGAATCTGCACTCAATTGATGAAGACTGCTCCTCACAGCTATAAGAGCACAAATCATGTCAAAACCAAAACAGCAGTCAGTGTATGACAGAAGTAAAACAGAACTTTCCAAGTTTTATGAGTTTCTAAATAGATCAGATTACCGTCATCAAATTAATGCTTTCTGCAGTCAAATGACCCCTTATTTTCCACACCTCCCTCCCCTTCCCCTTTATTTCCAGCTTGCCTACCACTAATGTTTCTTGGAAAAGATCAATCAGTGGAAGCCACAGAGTTGGCAGGGTGCCAGAGCAGGACGACATTTAAGGCCTGTACACAAGCAGCCACTCTGCAAGCACAACAGCAGATGGGGGTGTCAGCAGTGGTGACGGTGATGGGCAAATACAATCCTGCAGACACATCTGTACGGGAGTATACACACATCCTGAATAGGAGCAGTGGGCTGCACCCAGGGACCAACTCCAAATCTAAAACCAGTACCTTGGTCAAGGGCACTGACAGGAGAATGAACCTGGCATACATGTTTTGGTGTCAGAGGAAAGGGGAGAACCCGAAGGAAACTTGTGAGACACAGGGAGATCATGCAAACTCCACACAGAAAAGATCTAGATTAGTTATAGATCACAGTGTCGCCACTGAATATCACTGTTGTTATTTTGTGCTAACTTCACATTACATTTGTACAGTTATCACCTAGCATTAGTCATAATGATGATATTAATATTAATATTAATATGTTGTGACTACAAACCATTTTGTTATTGTTTGGTAATTAAAGTTAGCTATATTTATATTTTTTCACTATTGCATAGCAAAGTGTTCTAAGACACTTGGCACTGTTAAACAAAGCATGTTCAGTTCTTTTGATGGTAATAAACACTGCATTCAGAATAATGCCTTTCACTGAAAATGTCATTTTTCTGACAATATTTTGTGTAATGTGTGTAATTTGTAATGTTTGCCAACATTTTTGTCATGAGTGAGAAGATAATCTAAATGTTATGAAGGTGATGCCATCAAAGTTTTTCCAGTTTGGGCTCAGAGAAAACAAATTTGTAACCTCAATCATTCCATAATATTATATACTGTATAATGTGAACTGAACATCATGATATCTCGGGCTCTGCTAAACATCATGTTTACATTATTTATTTTTTAATAATAATCTAATTATATCCCTTGTGAGTCATTTAACTTTATCCAATGCTAAATCAATTAAGTTCCCCTTGAAAGTAACAGTGTGTGCGGAGGTTGCTAAACAGGGCCATAGACTGATGATTTTGTGAAGAAAATGTGGTTTATAAACTGGTAACCCGACATAAACTGCAGTTGCAGACAAAATAGTGTAAATTATGTCTTTACAAAACACTCACTAGAGTTTAAAACATTAACTTAGAAGCTTATTTCCTGTTGCTATAATACTAATAACTAAATGCAAAAAAACGATGAGCTGTTTCCTAGCAACACATCTCCAAAATCCTGCAGCAGTGTCAATCTGTATTGTTTTCAGTTTAGCATTTTTCACTTAATTTATCCTCTCTGTTCCAGTCACCTGAGGCAAGCAGCCATGTTTACTGTGAGTTATTTGTTGAAAGCCTAGAAAACCTGGTCAAAGTTACACAATTTAACCTGAAAAAGTGGAATATGTTAAATAAATAAACTCAATAATCTTTTCAATGTCTAATGACTGCATTGTGGGTATGTACTACAGCTCTTTATCTATGATAGCTCTTTTGTTACTTTGATTGTCATGATTAATTATGCAAAAAGTGAAGCAAAAGGCCTGACGTGCACCAGTACTGTACATGTCACAGGCTTCTTTAAGTAACATCTGTTGAGTGCTGAAGACTCTTTGACACAGTGTCCCTCAGATCTCAATATTAAACATTTTAAATCCATTTAAAGTTCAGTGAGGTGGTACAAACACATTGCAACCTCATTTTCACTTAAACTGTCACTGCTTTATAGATTTCCTCTCACAGTGACGATGAGCTGTTCTCTTTGTTCGATTATCATTAAATCTCTGCAATGGCTTCCTCTCATCAAAGTAATAAGTAAAAGCTGTTCAGTCAAGGCTATTGCATCCCTCACCCCCCTGTGTCATAATCACACTTCATCCAATGAGACTGTCAGTGGGAAGGATTATTTCCAAAATGTCTCCTTTTGGATTTTAGGCTCCATTCATCAAGCTTGGCTTTGTGTGAAACAGGATTGTCTCTTTTGTTCCTGTTTTCCTGTCTTTGCACAGTCCAAATAAATAAATAAATAAAATATCCCCATCCCTGTTTTATTCCTGGCTTATGATGGTGTTTTTACTGCCTACCTTTTCTATCCTATGCAAATTGTCTGTTTGCTGTGATGAGTCAGTCAAATCACTGAAAAATACAGAATGAAAAAAGAGGCAGTGACATGCTATTCAAATGTATGTGCAGAGGTGGGAAATAACAAAGCTCAAATACTTCATTACTGTACTTCAGCCGAGTTTTCATGTATATACATTACTTGAATATTTATTTTTCTGGCAACTTTTTCCTTTTACTCCCTACATTTATACTCCTTACAGTTTTACCACAGACTTGTTACTTTAGTTTTAATGCATTTCAGGGGAATTATCCATTATTTTTAGTATGCATCACTGTGCATCTTCACAATATCAAGATCAAATGAATGAGACGATAACACATGGTAAAGACGGTCCCTTGGTGTTTCTGTGCATATCACACACGACAAATAAGATGAAAACAATGTAAAAAGATGAAAACAAGGTGAAAGAAATGGCAACATGAAAACGACAAGACAAAACAAAAATCACATACAAAATGTAACAATACGAAAACACACCTATAGTGATTTTGTGATTGTTTTGTACATATTTTTTTATATTATATATATAATATAATATATATTCATATTTTTTGATTTATGCTGGCTTTTTGAGTGCAATCTGTTCTTACTCCATAAGACAAACATTCTAAGAGAAGAAAACAATGTAAAAGATATAAAAAGACAGAAAGAGTTCTGCTGAAAACTGAGATGCACATTAGAGTGAAATTAATTAATTATTCATTAATTTATTTTCATTATATTGTTTTTTGATTTGAAGTTAAAATGGTTTAATAGTCCTCACATTATATTAATATGACGCAAGATTCAGTAAAAGCTTTGCCAAAAAACAACCAGTAGAAATGTCCTTCAAAGCTAACTTTTGATTTTTATACAGACTTTTGCCCCCTCTGACATGTACTAATAGTCACTGAGCAATAACAGATTTTGCATCTTTTACTGAACAATGTTGTACTGCAGTCATGCTCCCTCTTCTCTCCCTCAACTCTTATCCTACTGTTCTGCCATTTTCTTTGATGACCTCCAGCTGCCGAGGAGCTCGGCAATCCATCAAGAGGATTGTTGCCATGGTGATAACAGGGCAACAGGCCGAGTGAGGTAACCCAGGCTTGTCTTTCAGCAGGCCAGACACCCTTATCCGGCATGAGTCACTGTCTGTTTTTCACACACGCAAATGTTTTAAACCATAAATAGAATACATACAGATATGCAAATGAACGTGAGTGTGCACAAACACTAACACAGACACACTAACACAATATCAGCAGATGTGCAGCATGATTGCAGCAAACTGAGAGGAGTGAGTCAACTTTGGTTAAATGCCTCTTGGCAGAGCTTAAACACAAACTTACACCCCTACCCTTGATGTGATTGAACTGACACCCCTGCGGATGTTTAGCTTTAAAGCACAAAATACTTGTTTGTTTTTTTTTTTGCAAATGGCAGCATGTAACTTTTTAACAGACAGACAGAACAAGAGAGCACAGGGTTGTGGATTGAGGCCTCAAACTGGAAAGATGTGAATAACACACTGCTGACAGGGCCAGTCCAGTTCAATAATTTCTATAAAACAATGATAAAATGTGATGATAAAAGAAGTAATAAAAAGTGCTTTAATCAAAACAAGGCCACATTTATCAAGGTTTGGATAACTATAATTGAAAATCTCAAAATTCAGTGTGTGATATTTAATGGCATCTAGTTGTGACGTTGTAGATTACAACCAACTGAATACCCCTCACTTCACCCTCCCCTATAAACGCGAAAAACGCAAAAGGCCCTCATGACAGGTGCTATTTGATTTGTCTGGGGATATTAAGGGGATATTAACACTGGTCCACACTATAGACTGAAAACAAAGATGGATGCCACCAACACCATTTCTTCCCGTTGTGTCAAAGTGAAGCCAAAATCCAATGGTAATAGAAGCTGCCATATTATTTCTGTGACGCAAGTTGGAGCCAGAGGTAAAGAGGGATTCAATCCCCAGCTCCTGTCTAACATGTTGAAATGTCCTTGGGCAAGACTGAACCCAAAGTGCCCCCAGAGTCTGGGTCACTGGTGTGTGTGTGTGCAAATGAGTAAATGTCACACATTGAAAAGCCCTATGAGTACCATCAAGGTAGAAAAGTTTGATATAAAGCCAAAGTCCATTACCAGTCCATTTTTTCTAGTCCAGTCAAGTATTTCTAGTTTCTGCATTTAAATTATGATAACTTTTACATACTGAACCTTTAAGGTTTACTCTAAATGCATAATCACACTTCCAACTGCCTACTTCCCTTTAAACCTACCATCTCTTTCTTTTTTGTACAAAGTGAGGATGTCACCTTTTTAAAATCTCATTCAGAAAAAAAACAGTCACATCCAGCATTGCTGTCATCTTCCCTGTTGTCTAACATCAAATCCTATTTAAAGCTTGTTTCTGTGAAACCCCCTCTGGGGTCAGATGAGGGTTTGGCTCTCAACACCAACACCAAACCCCTAGCAGCTGCTACCACAGACTGCCTTGCTATCGAGGCTGCAGTGCAAAGCCAAACTGTGAGCGGACTGTTAGCTAATACGCTTTTCCCCACAATGAGCTTGTTTATGAGTCTTTAATATTTTTTGGTTAGTTGGCAGAGATTCTGTAAGTCATATAGTTTTTGTTCTTGCTAACATACTTACAGAGATCAAGATCAACAGATGGAAAGAGGAAGACACCCTACATCAATAGTGTAAGATGAAGCCTCACTAGATATAGAGGGTATGCACATGGTGTCACAGTCAGCCAAAGTCAATGCTTAAGATGACACCACTGAGTGGCAGAAAGGTAACTTCCCTGAGTGGCAGTATTCATCTTAAAGGCTGTGAAAACACCAAAAAACACATCTAAAAGTCTCTCAAATGGAAAAGAGGTGTTATGTGATTGTACCGAAACATGTGTCAACGTACAGTAACATTTCTTACAAGTGCCTTTTTATGTACCCATAAGCTAAGGGCTAAAAGTCAAATACCTCTGTCTCTGCACCAGAAACAGTTCAGAAGCAGTTCAGTTCAGCTGAGGAGGATATACAGTACAACCCCAACTCACAAATGTTGCCTCCTTGGTCTGTCATGCAGGTAGTTTGCACATAACATAACTACTGCGGGGTCAGACTTAAAATAAACACACAGTGTAGTAATGGTTTATGTGGAGAAAAGTACAACCACACATCATGGTTTGTATGATTATAGGTTTTGCTTGGTGTATTTCCCCGGTGTCAAAATCAAATCAGCCTACATATAAATGACTGTCCACATGTCAGTACCCGTAGACTGCAAGTTCTTTGTTAAACTGTACAGACCACTGTTGAGTCCAACTGTCTTTAATTGAAGTGGATAATTGTTTAACTCTGGGTTTTGTAGTTTCACTACTGAATGCAGACATGTTGCTGCATGTTTTGCTGCTCAGTCTGACTGCCATTTTGAGTTTTGTGGCCATTTCTGGCAATTTACTCACCTTGTATTTGAACAAACTCCTCCGAGAGATTTTATTCAATCGACTTCAAATTTGGTTATTCCAGTCTGAACACGTGGGACATTAAAAGTTATGGTAATGGTGAGTTTTCGGGACTCTATACATTGGGCGGGGCGGAGAATTTTGATGTCTCGCCATGAAACACGAAATGGTCATAACTCAGCTGTACATTATCCAATCTGCACCAAACCTCACATGTATGATGTATGAGTCCTGCCCTGAACACAATGACATGTCAATATGGAATCTGACTCATAGCGCCGCCTATTGGCCACAGGCAATGTCATGTTACTCCAAGCAGGTTGAAAATATCCTACTCAAATTTGGTCAGGAAAGCCATAACAAGTTGATGATACAATGTTGTGCAGTTCGTGGGCTTTCGTGACACCATATGGTCAGGGCGGGGCTTGACACACGAAATGGTCATAACTCAGCTGTACATTGTCCAATCTGTACCAAACTTCACATGTATTATGAGAGCCCCACCCTGAACACAAAGACAGGATGATATTGATATATGACCAAAACACACTCTGTAGCACCCCCAAAGACACTTGCTCCCAGCTACTTTCACCAATCCGCACAAAAGTTGGTACACATGTGTATCACACCTAGATCTATAAAAAAAGTAATTTGCACTCATGACCTCAAACCAACAGGAAGCTGAGCATTTTGAATTTTGTGGCCATTTTTGGCAATTTGCTCACATTGTATTTTAACGAACTCCTCTGAGAGATTACATCCAATCAACTTCAAACTCAGTCAGTCAAGACTTAACATGTTGCAAATGAAAAGTTATGGAAACGGTAGGTGGTCATGACCCATGTGTTCAGGGCCGGGCAAGCTGGCACACGTGTCATGAGGAGTGTATTTTGATGACTGATGTGGGTTTTGGCTCAAGGTTTGTTAAAATAGCTCCATAACACCCCCCTGAAAAAGCACCTGCGTCCACAGCATCAGATTTAGATCAAATTTTACATGTGTGATAAGAGTCCCGTCCTGAACAAAATGACACAACAATATTGACTCTGACACATAGCGCTACCTACTGGCAACAGGAACACAGCCTCATGGCACAAATGTTGCCCGATTGACCTGAAATTTGCACAGTGCGTTCTACACGTGATGTACAGTGAAGTGACATACACTTGATGGATGTTCTCTAGTGCTGTATCATGGATATTGGAAGTGACATTTACATAAAATTTGCTATGTCCTCATCAATGTTGGACCAGTGACACCTACGTGGCCGTGGTGGTAAAACCCCTCGACCAGGGCCTGCCCTGACTTGCAAGGGGGCACGAGGGCCCATCCCCAACTTGCAGTTGCTAGTTTTCTTCACTGTCATTTTGGCATTGTTAATATGATTGCTATGATATCCTTGCCCTTGACAAAGTAAATAACCCAAGTCTCTGCAGGGCCACATAACACACCCACAGAGAATGGATCAAATCTTTCACAACAATGCTGAAAGGGCAACTTCTGCCAAACAATGTGAGGTGGGGATTTTGGCATCTAGCCATAATGACATATGTGCTGAAATGTTCTAATGATACAGGGGAGGCATTGCCCTGGCAACAGCTGCCCTGTCCTGTAGATAGAGGGGAAAGACTGAGGAAGATTAATATACAAATAAACAAGGGATTCTTGCAAGGATTAAGAGAAAATATATACATCTACAAAATGGAGTGCAAGAGCCAGTGGGTGATTAAGGGCCAGATCCACAAATAATGGATTGTGCCCATTAATTGCACAGGGAATTGCTCAGCGTTTGCGCCCGCAATCTGCTCCGTTTTATGCATCTACTCACAAAAGATTTTGCACTAATGATATGCTGGCACAAACACGCCCATAAAGTTTTGCACTTGAGTGTAATTTGCCCTTGTTTTGCATGGGAGCTTTTCCACATTGGTCACAGATTGCTCCATAATGAAAACAGCAAAAACCCTCTGATTGTGTGTCTTTAATGAACAGAAGACCCCACACACAGAGCTCTCCACAATCACACACTAATATCTAATCAATGTCTGACTCTTAAAATAATGTTATGTGTCAATGAATACATCTAGGATTTCACAGAAACATTAGTACTGATGTTCTGTTTGGTGTCAGTTGGATGTGTCACAGTGTCTCTGAACTCCAAAGGAGACAGTGCGAATTTATGCACACAGTGCAGGAGGTAACTTCATTAACAGCAGATCAGTCAGGATCTGACAGTAATTAATGTTGTATGTCTGCACCTGTTACACTCTGGGATTGCGGGATAATAAGGATATAATAAAGCAGTCTGACCATCAGTGCTTTTTATATTTAAATACTCAAAAATCCACGTATGCCAACCTGATCCCTCCAATATCAGAAGATCTCACGCTTTATATCATTAAACATAAATTCAATATCATTCAAGTCTCAAAAACTCGAAGATTTTGAGGAACAGAGAGATACAGAAAAAGATGGTGGGTCAGAGGTGAGTTTGCATGCAGTTACCACCAGCTTTCAGCAGGTGGTATTTACATGTAAATTACATTGGCACTACCTGCTTGGCAGCACAGTTTGCATTGAATTCCACCCTTTGCAGGTGCTTACACACAATATTTTTGTCTCATTTGCATCAGTTTCTTTTGCGGATCTGGACCTTAGAGTTTAAGTAAGACATTTCAGATTTGAACATGTCTGCTGCATAATCGACCCTAGACAATAGCACCCCTTTCATAGATTCAAAGTTTCATTCAGTTTAACTAACTGTCAAATCACCTCAAGCTACCTCAAATCACCAAACTCATTTCACTATGAAGAAGAGGAGACTTAATTGAATGTGCTGATATAAATTTAAGATTGAGGAACAGCAATTTTAAAAAGTGAGTTTTTCTGGATTTGAACAGAGATGTCTTCTGATTTATTAATGGGTTTAATGGGGCAGTTGGATGAAACTGTCACTCTTACTTCAAATTCTGTAAGTCACTGGGCTTTGGTTGTCACGTTGCCTGAAAGAGCACAAATGTGGCTGTATTTGTAGTAAATATGGTGTAGTGGTTGTCAGTTGTCTCAGAGTAGCAGCAGTTTTAGGAAAAAATGTAAATATTTTCAAGAGCCTCTCGCCAATGATGACAACATCCACTCTAATTCTGGACATTCCTGATTCCTGAAAACTGACTGCACCCAAGTCTGAAATCTTGTTATTATTTAAAGATTCATCCATGTGCCTATGTGTGATGAACCATTATAGCTCCAAAGATGGGTTTTCAAATTTTCACAGATTTCCGTTGCCATGGTTACTCGAATTGCTATGAAAAAAAAAAAATCACATGTTGATTTGATTTGTATCTACTTTTAAGAATTAAAAGTGAAACACAGACCTTAACCCTGTACGCCAAAGGAAAATGAGGACATGAGACAAATATAGAGAGGAGGTGACTGACAGCTGAGAGCACAGTATACCATTTAACTATGGGGACATACAGTCAGCACTGACCTCATCTGATCACTGAAGCTCTTTGCCTGATGTAAACCCACCCACTCATCTCAAGAACACCCATCATGTCTCCTTTTTCACTTACTTTTGTTACCAAGGAAACAGTAGTTTCAGTTGCTGGACAGACATTGGATCGAATAAGAGGGGTGAGGTTTCCTTGATCGGTCTCAATTGTTTGCATCGGACAAACAATAACAGCGAGTTTCATTGGTCTTGGATGCCATCGATAGGGCATGATTTATTCCAAGCTGTCCGTAACACACACAGTTTCAGCACACTCATCCCGGCAACACTTGTGCATCAGCAGACACTGTGGGAAAGAGCAACGAGACAGCCTCCTTTTCTCCGCTTTTCATCACTATTCCCTTCCTCCCTCATTAGCCTCTTTCTTTTCCTCCCTCCTGTCTCCCTCACACTGTTTTCCCATCATGCTGTGTCTCTTCTCAGCCCTTCCCCTGTGGAACCCCTCCACATACACACACACAGTTTGTTTCCTGCTATCTGTTACCTCTCACTGATTTCGTCGTCCTTCATGGCCTAAAACCTCTCTTCAAAATGTTAAAAAGACACACCACGCCACACGCACACTTTCATAAACACACAGACATACAAAGTCTAAGGTGCATGTGGATATGTATGAGTACATGGATGAGCTGAAACACTGAGTCATTCCTTTTCATTTTGCGGTGAGTACTCCAGCAATGTTTAAATACTGTAGGATTTATCATTTTCTACTGAGACCCAAAAAGATGTATGAAGAGACAAAGTCCTGCCCCTTTCGCTGTGCTTTATGGGACCTTATTTGGAAGAAAAATATGTACGGCAGTCTATAGTGAGAGACAAATAATTTTTGTTTCCTATTTGAATTATGACATCATTTACACATATAAATTTAAAAGATAATTTTGCAAGTTAAGAAAGTCGCAGTTTGTTGTAAAGATAGTAAAGTACCATTTAGTTTAGTGTGAAATGGCTCTGTGAACTACGTGGATTCATGCCACCAACACTAAAAGGCCGTCACCTCAACACATTTCACCTTGTCTTTGAGAAAGAGTGAAAAATATTAAAAAGAGGTGAAAAGTCTGGTCATGTTGAGCTGCAGAGACATCTTCAGCAGCTGTGAACAGACTGTAGAAAAATTGCAAAAAGTATTTGTCTCTCCATTAACTACTGTACATATTTTTTCTGAAATGACGTCTTATGGTGGTCCATCGGAAGGGGCGGGACTTAGCCTCTCTATAGTCGCTGAACATGTGTTGTGACTGTCTGTGTTTTTCGAAGGTCACCAAATATGACAGGAAGACATCTGAAAATGGAGGGTTGAGCGGTAACATCAGGCGATCCATTAAAACTTAGTAAACACTCATAGAAACAAAAATCCTTTTCCTTCAAGTTCCCTCTTTCCACTTGTTTCTTATGTCTGCAAAATATCCTCGGTGACAGCATCCTCCCTCAGGCAACAGGCATGTCAAACCGACTTGGGTGTCGAAAGGGAGGACAGGGGCAGGATGTCAAGAAGAGATACAGCTTGGCCTCTCCCTCAAAGAGGGAGGAAATCTATGAGTCTTTTTCAAGTGGTTGTATCCTCTTAATGCTATCTCTTTAAATCCATGGTGGATGTGATTCAGTGTTCCCTTTTTTACATCCCAAAATGGTGATCTTTTAGAGATTTTCTCTCCCTGCAAGATCCATTTAGCATCACTCCAAAAGAATATCAGTACCATTTTGCCCCCCATAACTCAGTGCTGAGGCCTCACTCAGGACCTACTAGTTATTTCACAGATTTTGCCCCACACTGAATTCCTACCCGTCACTCAGTCTGGACATTTTGTTGTAAGGGTTCTCCAGGAGGTAGCGGTACCTATCGTAGTGCTCCAGCATGTACTTGGGTGCATACATGTGTTCTTTGGGATCCACTGGGGGATATTCCTGCAGGGATCCATCAAACCAACCCCCTGTCCGGATCAGATCGCGGATATAGTTGAGGTCCCGCTTGTCCTCATAGTCACCCCAACGCGGGAAGTCTCCGTTCTGTGCTGACACCAGCTTGAAGTAGATCCCCTCAGGGGTGAAGCACCAGGAGCAGTGCCAGCCGGCAAAGTGGAAGGGGCTACCCACCGACCACTGCACCAGGATATGGCCTGTGTCGTTCTCGTACTTACGGAACCCCGGCATGGTGTAGTATTCACGGCGGCGAAGCTTGATACCATCACCGTCATAGACATCGCGAAGCATCCCGACTGTGCAGCCTGATACCACCTCTAAAGAGCCAAACTGTTTCCAGAAAAATCCATACAGTGACTGGACAGAGAGAGAAAAATACATAAATTACACACAGATAGCTTCAAACAGGGATCATGTTTTGCACTATTCATACACCATCATAGGTCCTTCTGTTAAAGTCAGCATTCCTAAATGATAGGTGGGGTTGCAGAGGTATAAGGTTTCACAGTATACCATGGTTTGAAAATTGATGGTTATCATACCATATAAGTTTGCTTATTACTGGTTTTGGAAGACAAAAATCAAAGCAACCTAACCTGCATGTGCATCTCCTTTCCTCGGTGACTGCCTGCCAGACTCACCAACAGGCACCACAAACACATATGCAGCCATCTGACCCCATAAAAACACGTAACCTTCTCTGGTTCATAAGTGAATGTGTGTGTATGTGTTAGGTACAGACAAGTCTGACACCTACAGCAAACTAGTAACTATTCTGATAATCGTTTGCAACAGTATTTCAGAAGAAGCAGACTGAAAAGCAGATTAATCCATCATTTGTTTTAATATTCTCTCAATTCTTTATTCATTATCCCTGAATGCAGGGATGAATAATGTATTTACAAAAAGCTCATGATGACATATGTGTGCTTACTAATTTTCTTTTGAAAAACACACTCACTTGGCTGAATTGTATAAAAGTGGGTAACAACCTATTGACAAATTGACAATGTGTGAGATCTGTTGACGACCACTGGGTTAAAGCATGTTTGGCAGGCAATACATTTACATATAGACATAAGATGAAATAATGCTACCTTGCGCATGTGGATCGCGAAAGGCTCTGTCCAGCCATCAAACAGTTTAAGGAAGAGGAGGCCCTCATGTGCTGGGATTTCATCAGCATCATTGATAACAAAGACGTCGTCCGACCTTGTGCCAACCACTCGGGACATGCCATTGTGTGTTAGGAAGGTACGCAAGTAGTCATCAGCAATCCAGCCGTCCTGCCGACCTCCCTCTGGGAAGTGGTCAAGGAACACGTACAAGATCTTGTGACGTATGTAGTCATAGGTACCGTTGAGGAGGAGCCGCAGGAAACTGGAGAGATGACAAGTAGTACAATTAGTAGATTGTTAAAAAACTAGCAATGCTATGTACTCTTTTATTTTAATTCAAAGTATCATACCAGTGATTTACATGTTTTAGCCAGGTAACTACACATACACTTGCATACTTAAGATGAAAACATCCTTTTCGTGATTAAAGTGGGCCAGAATGATCCTGAACTGCATTTCTGCACCTCTGATTAACAAGTAAACCTGATTGGCAGTGTCATATATGTTAAAGTGAAGATGCTGATGATGAAATACTTGCTTACCAAATCAGCAAGTAAAGCCACCCCATGATTCATATTTTTACTGGAAAGTCACTACACAAGTTGCTTAGTTTCCCTACAAATTAGGCAAGGCCATGCCTCCCCTTTGTATCAAAAGCAATGTGAGTATTTACCATATGTATGCAGTGAATATAAGTAAATATTGTATTCACTCACTTGTACTGCATGAAAATTTGTTGTGTGTAGTGTTTTTATTGTTTATGTTGCTCTCTCAACCAGGTCACTCTTGAAAAAGATTTTGATCTCATCTTGTTAAATAATAGTTAAATAATAATAATAGGATACAATAAAAAAGAAGTGTGTTTGTGAGAGTGAGAGTGAATATATAGCTATTTAAATTAGCACTGTAACATGTTGCACATTGCCCCACCCAAACATTTTTTGCCCCACATTTGGCCCATAAGGGTCTGGTCACCCTAGGTGGACCATGTTCCCCTACATGCCTAATCCCACTTTAGCCCCTGATTCATACCTCCTTGATTTCTAGGGTTTCTATGACTACAGGTGGATTTCAGTTCATTTCCTTGGGGTGCAGTCACTCATCGGATCACTCAGTCCATCACAGTAAATCATAATCTGTGGAATTTTTTACCACAACGAAGTGGAAATCTGGGGACCATCAGGACCAGTCTGAAGATGATGCAACCACTCTATGACTTTGGCCTGAATTGATGCTGATTTGATGTCAGCTGTAGTTTCTTACACAACTCAAGTTTAAAAAGCCAGCTAAGTGTTAATAATGGAATCCAGAGCAAAAGGTAACAAAGAGCACTGGTTGACAAATGATATCTTCCAGCAGAATACACCCACACAAAATGCCTGGAAGAACAACTCAATTAACCTGTTGATGTGCATAGCGAAAGACATTGTTTGCTGAATGCAGCTGCTTTCATGCAGTGTCACATCCTGTGATTGAACACACCAATCTTCCCCTCCAAGACTGCATGCAGAGTCAATCAAGTCACGCTTGTCATAGTCTGCTGTAAAATTGCTCCCTAACCATCCTTGTTGTTGCCAAAGGAACTTCATCCACTGATGACCAGGTTCAAATAAACTTTGACCTTAACCCTCATGTGTTCTTGCGACCCTTTTAGGGCTTCTTAATTGTATTTTTGCTCTCATTTTGGCAGTTTTTACGCTGAGATGATAATATCTGGCAAAGATGTTCATTTTTTAAGGAATTTTGGAATTTCAGCATCAACACTGAAAAAAATACATTTCCACTGTCTAGACCAAAGCCCCGCATTCTTCCTCCTGGAGCCCTTTTTGGCCCCATTGCCTATCATTGATATTTATATATTTAGATATCAGTGACCTAAAAGGGCCTTAAGGGGAAAAGTGTGATTTTTTTGTATTTTTTGTAATAGCACAAAAAGTAATAATCTATCAAAATCAGCATTGACATAATCATTGACATATCCCAGACTGATAATCCCTGCACAAAAAAACTTTGCATTCAATTTGAAAATAATTCATTTTTTTGTGTAAAAAAGTGGCATTATGTAAATAAACTGGCATTTAAAGGGTTAAAATTCTGACAATTAATTCACATTTGCTATAGATGATGAGGACTGGAATGACCAAAACATTTTTATAATTTTCATCTTCATGTTTAATATGATCCATTGACCTGAGGGCCTTAAGAGGAAAAGTGTGTGTTTTACATTCATCCTCATAATGATTTAGGAGATCTAGGAGATGAGACTAGAAGGATGATCTAGGAGAAATTTAGATGTTATGTGATGATATAATCTGCACACTTTTATTTTGAAAATCAGACTGGATGCTCTATGCCGTTCATTCCATAACTCTATTCATCCATTCTCCACGCACCGTTTCCTTAAGCATGAGTTTCATGTTTTAACAATATGCTATCATGTTACATGTAACTTTCCTCATATAATGTACATGTATGTAATATGGCCACACACACACACACACACACACACACACACACACACACACACACACATATCCCAGCCATCCAGATACAAGTGTCTCACCTCAAAGGCCGTTTCTCTCCATAGGCAGTGAAGTTTGACTCACAAACCAGAAACAAATCAACAGCCTGGGCAAGTTCATGAAAACGTACATGCAGCAGATCAAACTCGTGGTTAACGTTGATGGCATTGATCACCCTCCGTGGGGTCTCTCTGGGTGTCAGCCGCTCCTTGGTGGGCAGATTAGAGTGGTACACCATTGTGGGAACCCCACAGTAAGGTCCATGCCATCCAGGCCGACATACACATTTCACCAACCGCTTCCCGTTGCCCCTTGCCCTGACCTTGGCTTTTGGAGGGACGGAGGGCTGTTGCTGGACCTCCAGAGGTTTCCGTTGCACAGCAGCCCCGCCTCGAGCTGCTTCCCCTGCTCCATTGGCTACAGAGCCTCCTGATTTCCCAGAGTACTCCTTTGGGGTAGCCACCTCTGTTCCTTGCCTGAAGCAGAGGGCTCCAGCTTTGGTTCGGACAAAGTAAGGTGTTTTGTCATCTTGCAGCTGGTGAGTGTGGGTGTGGAGGTCTCCCATGGTTTCTAAAGGGTCTGGCAACTCATTCTTGAGGAATATCACCTGGTGTTCTTTTCTAACCAATGGGGCCTCAGCAGCAGGTTGGGCCAGATGGCTGGGGTTCCGTGCCTTTAAATGATCTTGAGGACTCTCCTGGAAAGGATGGGAAATATTTACCATATATCTATTCATTTATAGATATTTATTCATCTGTATCAATGATCAAAATCAACAACCCAGAGAACTTTTCCCCTATTCCAGAACAATAGGGGAGGGTGCCAGCCTTACCTCCATCACTGGCACAGTGCTAGTGAAGTGTGGAGATAGGTCTGACTAAGTGAGATGAATCAGTTACTACTCACTATATAGTCCACTGTAGAGCTGCAACAATTATGATAATCGACTATTTTGATAGTTGATAACTGGTCTGATTAAAAATTTTCTTACTGCAGCTTCTTAAATATGAATATTATCTGTTTTCTTTCCTTCTCTATGACAGTAAACTGAATATCTTTGTGGTCCAAACAAGACATTTGAGGACAACATCTTAAGTTTTGCAAAACATTTTCTGACATTTTATAGGCCATTGTTTGGCCTATAAAATGTCAGAAAATGGTGAAAATCTACAATCGACAGATTGATTGACAATAAAAAATAATCGATAGTGTAGAGATTGACTGATAGTGGATTTTTAAAGGCTGAAAAATAAATTTAATATTGACAGTAGGGAGTACTTCAGAAAAATGAAGCAATAAATAGAAAAATAAATCTGGAACTGAATATTAAACTAAACACCACAAAATATCTGAGTGATTGTAGGTAAGTTCCAGTTGAGAAGGCAAATATTATGCATTGGCCACAATCTGAGCCAAGTATACTGATCAGTGCCAATTAATCATTCAAACCAATTAGTTGTCCAGTCTAGTAGAGTAGTAGTCTAATAGAGTGACGTTTTGTAGGGCTGTCCAAATGTATAGGTGACTCAATATATCCCACAATGCATTGTGAAGAGTAGTGACCACTACTATCTGCTAACAATCTCACAATGCTATGTGTTGTATTTTATAGAAATGAAATGAAGGCTGTTTCTCAAAGTGAAGGGTCCTTCCTTTGGTAGTCACTTCCTTCCAAGTCACTTCCTTTGTAGACGAGACAAGACTAATTCCTACTGATCAATACATCCATGATGGACCAGTCTTGCGACAGTACAGAAAAAGACCCCCCAGTTTAGTGGTTCAGTAACGCATTGACACACATGACTAGTATTTAGTAGAAAACTAATAAATACTTTTACAAGGGCAATAATAAAGATGAAACAGCATTTATATGGGACACTAGAGTGCATGTGAGCACAGTCTATGTTGCAGTGTAATCGCCACCTGCCCTCCACCTGCAGTTGGTGCCATAGCAACACAATGACATCATGTCATCTGCAAAAAAATTATTATATCCCCATCAGTTCAGTATCTTTAATGATTGACTGAATATTGCTGGGGGAATAATTTTCCTGGTCACCATGTTAGTGGTTTGTCAGGAATTATGTCAATACCAATGATATGATATGACAAAGAAATAATTTAAAGGTTGAATAATAGGCAGTAAATATAGTGTATAATTATTCGCAAAATAAATGGAATTTAATTCAACTAGGAAACATTGTGAAAAAGATGTGTGAGAATGAAATGAGGGCAAATACTAAGGTATTAATGTTTAGAAATACACATCAATAGAAATACAACCTTATCTTAATGACAATAATCACTTTTCTTCATTGCTGAATAAAAGTATTAAATTTCCTTACAGTAAATCATTGCTTGGCTAAGTGACCTTTGTCTAGTAATTATAGAGCAGTTTTCTTTGTCTCGGAGGCTCAGTTAAATGAATGTAGGCTCTTGCTGAGTGTCTAAGATTATTTGCACAGTGATAAAACAAAAAGGTACTTAAGGGCACACACACAGATCAAATGCAGTGATAGTGAGGGAAATGTCTTTGAGGTGACATATTTCTGAAGAATTATTCTATTTTCTTCCTGCGGGTGCCAGATGACTGACAGTAAACAGAACAAAGCAACATCATTAAAGAACCTGAGAACATTTTTTGGACGCTAAAAGTAATGGAAGCATAGACACTGTTATTGACAGTAGAAGTAGGATGAATGGACAAATTATTCAGTTTGGTATATTAATCAGCAGAACTTGGCTCCAATATTGGCTGATGGTTAATAAGAGCATTCTCAACTGGAATCACAATTCTATCACGTTCTATTATATATATTACAGAAAAATGTGCCCATCTCACCTCATCTGGAGAGTCTCCTTGCTGGTTCTCGTCTGGTTTCTCCCAGGGGTGAGGAGGCGCTGGCTGTTCTCTCAGTCTCATCTCCAGCCCTGCCCTTCCAACAATACCAGCCCCACCAACTATGACACCCTCTATCCCAAGACCCAC
>JAPQRN010000001.1:21527143-21550620 GCA_037367275.1 Coranthus polyacanthus
ATGAGTCTGAGTCCATTTGTAGCAGAAGGTCATTTACAACCTTGCTAAGTGCTGTGTCGGGGGGGGTCGAAAGTTAGTACTACTAGTTGATCTTAGTCATCGCTCACTGTCTAAGCAAAGGTCTTTCTTTCTCTAGATGACATGTCTGTCCACTCTGTCAAACCTGTGACTCCAATTCATAGGTGAATCCAACCCTTGTCATGCAAGAGTTGGAAGAAATTCCCCCCAGGAGAATATTCTTCCTGGCTCCTAGTTTCCAAACCACAGTTCAAAATTCAATGGGTGATGTCATGGTGGTGCCGTCCACTTCCTTTATACAGTCTATGGTCAACACCAGGAAATAGTTGATCCAAGCAAATTGTATAAAATGAATAAGTACCAACATTAGAAGTAAAACAAGTAAATACTGCACAAGCAAAATAAAAAAACAAATCAGGCCACAGACCTGTACTTCAGATGTGTGGATGAAAGATCTTAAGTGGTAGTTGGCTGTATGTTGCTGTGGTGGATTGGCCTGGCGAACTATATTCCTTAATGTATTTATTTGTTGTGATGTGCTGGCCTGTGCATAAAACCAGATATAGATTAGTCCAACATTTACATTTTTTTATTATGGAAATTGCTACTACAGTGTGAAAATTATAACAACTTAGTATAAAAATGTAGGCCACACCCATTCCTAGTTTCAAAACAATTGAAAAAACACAAATTACAGCCCTATTTGATGATGCTCTGGATTATGCATTGCTTTAAGTTGGAGGGTTTGTGGATCCAATATGCACATAGGTGCTTGTACCAATTTGTCTCTAAGTGTAGTAATTGAAATGTATTCTCCTGTCTCCTAGTTTGTTCACAGTTCTCTCGAGGTGTCTATGCCATTTTTGGATTCTACGACAAAAAGTCAGTAAACACCATCACATCCTTTTGTGAAACACTTCATGTGTCCTTCATCACACCGTCCTTCCCAGCAGAGGGAATGAATCAGTTTGTTCTCCAGATGAGGCCAGACATCAAAGGACCACTGGTTTCATTGGTGGAGTACTACAAATGGGAAAAGTTTGCCTATCTATATGACAGTGACAGAGGTAATGAGAATGCTATTTATCTTTCTTCTATGAAAAATCCAAAATATATGCTCAGAATGCGTCTCATATGTGCATGTTCCTGAATGTTACTTTTTAGCAGTGTTGCACAATGCACAATCAGTGTATTTAGGAGACTTTATAGCCATTAGAGTTTTCTTTGATCTTACTTATTTTACTCTACCCAGCATTAGGTGGAGTGATGAAGTGGTATATAAGCTTAAGCAGCTACAGAAAATGAATGTATGTAAAGGAATAAATGTTCACTACAATTCCTGAGTCTTGTATTCAGAGCTGCACAGCAATTCATCTCAAACTGCAACTGATAGCACTTGCACCTTCTGCATCACTGTAATGCAGACCAAACAATTTTCTAGCTTTCTCCTTCCTGCCCTATCCAAGGCCTGGCTCCATATGCATCTGGTATGTTGTAAATCTGACAACACTATAAGCTACTAGTATCACAAATTGCTCTACCTTCGAGTTAGTGAGGGGCTTATTAGACAGCATTTGGTTAAGTACCACAATAAAACTGTAGGTGACATCCCATCCCATGAGTTCCACAGCAGTGATGTTCACCAGCATGCCCTGGTTGTGCTGGAATATCACTCTATTAAGGTTGTATTAGGCCTAAAATTCACAATGGAAATTAGCTTTGAAATCAATGAATATTTACAAAAATTAAATTCTACATCTATTTACAAGTGAGTGAAGTGAGCTCAACATCTTCAATTGGCAACACTCTTAGCTGTTCAGATACTTTGGCGTAGTCCATGAATAAGTCAGGCTTACTCCTTCACACCCTCTGTGTGATATCCTCACGTAGTTTGGCAACACACAAGCAATAAATGTGTAATTGCTATTTTGCATGCTATTATGGTGAAAGTTATCGTGTTAGAACATACAGATTGGGATTCTATATGCTAAATTCCAAATATTTTGATTCTAAAATCCAGAAAATTGCTCTAACAGTGATTCTCCCACTTGATAGTAGTTACGTTATGTTATCCAGTAATACAGGTGGAAATTGCATCAGGCTGCCTTTTCCGGCAGTTCCCATAATCTGTGAGGTAAAATTACTGTTCTGTGAAAGCGAGTCTGGTGGCTTTGAAGGGAGTGATATGGCTTTGGTTTAATCAGAAATGGATGTCTGACTGCAAAGTAAATCAGTGAAAATATTAAAGTGCATATGCATTAATGTCTTAGTTTTCCCCTCCAAAAAATGTACCATGAGACATTCCAGTCGACAGCTATGAATTACTTTTGATATTGATATGATACTGATACGTTGGCCAATAAAGCTAATCCTGAATCTGATTCTGATGAATTAACTAAATTAACTAATATGTTAACAAATTAATTTGTTTCTGTAGGCCTGTCTACTCTTCAGGTAATTCTGGACACTGCAGCAGAAAAAAAATGGGTTGTCACAGCAATAAATGTAGGAAACCTGAAAGATGAGAGGAAGGATGAAGCCTACCGCTCCTTGTTTCAGGTATGGGTATTCTGGTCATACATCATAAGGCATGCTGTTACGCTCTTACAACAGTAAAGAGTAGATTGCAAAACAGAACACAAACTATGGATTTATTAGTTTGTTTTCTGGTATGATTATTATGGCCTAATTGGCTGCCTGCTAATATTCTTTTGTGGGTGTGTCTGTTTTTTGTGTTAATTTCTGTAAAGGGCTGATTTATGCCCTGTCCACACCTTCATTTTACAAAATATCTTGACTACGTAAATAAGTTAGTTATGTACGTGGTAAAGTTACGTCATAAACTTAAGTTAACTTACAAGTGCTGGATCTTCAGTAGGAAGACAAATGCTGCAGAATCAGGCTGAGAATAAGTATATATGTGGATTAAAATGTATTAGAAATTTAGGCAGATGATATTTTTAATTTAATATCCAATCTTAAGAATGATTACATGTACAGTAGATGTAATTTGTAGCTTTATGTTCGTCTCACCCAACCCAAGTAACATCCGTCTAGTCTAAATGTAGTTGGATTCTCTCAGCACCGCTGTGTCTTTTCCTAAGTCCTTTTGAATTTTCCTTTCCATTTTTCCTTGACCTCATGATGTTTTCCATTGAGGTCAAGGAAAAGGGGCTTGGAAAAGCAGATAGAGGCCTATATGACCTATAATTGGGGTTTTAGGCATTGACATATACAGGTGCATGTTCATTACACAAAGGCAGGGATCAAGCCATCATTTTCTTATCGCTTTTCCCTGTCCACATGGATACACACAAAACAAAAGAAATGTTTTTATTTTTTAATTTTTTAAAAATATCTGTTTTAGAGGACATAAAATGGGGTTTACATGTGAATGAGGGGCCCAAATGTAGAGAAAAATTTTCTTATTGCAAAATATCCATTTTAACATGGACAGGGCATTAGTGTGGACAGAGTTTAGATCATTAAATGACATTTTCTAGAAAGAACTGGATTTATTACTGTAATGTTTCTCTCTTATAGTTGTTTAGTTATACACTGCATTCAGTAATAATATGCAAGGAAATAATTGGAACTTTTCTAAGAAACTGTTGCTATGCAATATTCTGATTGCATTTAGAAAATTCTACAATAATGGTAGACTTTGTTAAAAAGCTAAAATTAGACAGTACAGGTACAGCTTCCAGAACATATCATTAACCAGGTCCAAGCTGGCAGTCAGTGTCAAATATAAAACTGCATCAACCTCAGGAAAATAAATGAATAAATATCTATGGCTATGATTTGCCTATAATGTTAAGTACCTCATTGTTAAAACAAACAACCTCCCAATTACCTTTGTTTTAGGACCTGGAAATCCGTAAGGAGCGACGCATTATCCTGGACTGTGAGCAAGACAAAGTCAAAGACATCATGGAACAGGTTGGCAATTTCTGTTGCTACTTTGCATTTTTTTTAGTTCAGCAACACAAACAGAAGAATTTTCTTTTTATACATTTCTACAGTGAAAGAGCAGGTTTTCCAAAGTAAGATGAAATGGACAAACAGATGTCTTGAAAGGTTGAAAGGTCCTCAGTTAAGCCCCTGAAATTTAAACAGTATGTAGTATTTCTAGATTAAATCTCTAAAAACCTCTATGTTACCTTTGGAAATAATTACTAGGCCACTGTGAAAAAGTAGAGAAAAGTCTACATTGATAGTAAATGTGACGTAAATGTGTAAAGCTATCAGGGTATTCTTGTGTGCAAATGTGAGACAAAAATCTGGCAAAAGACAAGGAAATGTTTGCTTTACAAATTTAATAAAGAAATAAGCTATACTTAAATTGATGACAACAAAAACCCAATTTTCTCACTAACTATTGTAACAGAATTTCAAAAGGTCATGCTCAAGGGCTGTTATATTAAATTTGTACAGAAAATCACAGGTGTCTAATAATTATTTATATTGCTGTATTTTCTTGATGTGTACTTACATTATATCAAATGTTTTCAATTATATTTGAATTTGGAGAGATCTATAATTTATTCATTGTAATGGTACGTTTAATTTGGTCACCTGTGAATGGTATCCCATATATTAAACCAAAATTAACATTGTACATTATTTGTACAGCCATGTCACTAGAAGGAAATGATGTAATGTGAATATGTGTCACTAAATGCAAGGTGAATGAAACTGTAAGCTATTTATTTACCCCTTACTAAAATGTGCTGAATGGAAATGTAAATTTAGAGCTTTTATTGTGATAGTTACCAATGGAAGTGGTGGATTAGAAATGCAATTGACATTGTTTGCTATTGTTTTGATTGAGAGAGTGGCAGAAAATACATACTGTACATTTAAATTAAAAGAGTATTATTATACAGTTATATAATAATAAATATTATATGCAGTATTTAAGTACTCGGGTGTGACAATAGTAATAAATCAGCACCAGCTTCAGTCCTGCTTTTGACTAATGTATTTTTCAAGCTAATACCAGGTTTAGGCCATGAATTGTGTTGTTCAGTGTGTTCAGTGTGTCCAGTGTACATGACTTCTCCTCTTTGTGCTCGAGTATTGCGAAAGGAAAGAAATGTAACATTAGCTGACTATGTAGCAGATTGGCAATAAGACATAGAAAAGTATGCCTTGACTGTTTTCAGCACCATTTTCTTGTTTATTACTGATACAGCCTTTACTCTTTTCCACTAGGTGATCACTATAGGGAGACACGTGAAGGGATACCACTATATTATCGCTAACTTGGTGAGTTACTATCTGTCCGTGTTTCAACTTGCCCAAACAAGTTAGCTGTGTTGCTCAAATCTGACTTATTCAAGGTCTGACAAATGAATGTTAGGTCAAAATAACAGATGTACAGACAGTAACAGCCTGGCAGGCATAACATGCAGGCAAAGCTGTAGGAGGGCAGATAATCACGTAGGTAGCAGGTGTCTCAATTATAACCACTTCCTACAAAAAATACGTTTTAGACATTTTTTTATAAAAATGAACGTGTACATCTGTTTGAATTTATTCATTGCATTCCCTTTTCAAAACACATGCTATTTGGCTGGATACCAATAATTAACATAAATGAATATAATGAATGGAAAGCTTTGGAATGACTGCTCCAAGACCTGAAGATTCACTAGCCCATGATAGTGACAGGCTAAAAAGCTGATTTAGGTTCCTACAAGCTTTGCTCCCAGAGGTGTGTGCTGAAATGGGTCCAGTCAAAGACAGAAGGGCAAAAACCTTGCCATCCCTGTACTGACCACTCTGCAGTCTCTGGTAACTGGCTGTTTTCAAAGACAGTAGTTACCTTCAACTGACAGGTTGTGAGTTTACATTACTGTAAATTCTCTTAGGTCTGCATTATTGCTGTAATTTCTGAATCCAATAATGTCGACAGTTTTAGAATAAATGGACTCGAGTAGGTGAGACAAGTTTCAATGTCCAGGGGTCTCATATATAAAAGATTGTGCAGCTTTCATACTGATAAATGCCATATTCCAAATATTTAAAAAGGGCATATGCAAAGAAATTTCCAAATGTATAAAAACGTGCATATGCCATATCTGGTGTACTTTTCCTTTATATATCCTAGTCAATATGAAATTGAGCACACATGCACAAGCAACTTTCCTCTTACCTTGTCTCCTCACATAAATGGCTATGCAGATGAAAAATATGCCCCTTCTGGCACCTATGGCACAAAAATATAATGGCTGATCCTAAAAAAAGGAGAAAAAAAAACGTGACCAAGTGCAAGATAGAAAAACGGTGCTGTTTGGTGGTCTTTCCTTAGGCATTAGCAACAAATGAAAAAATACCGAGTGGCAGAGTGTCACAAAAGGCGTGAAAACAGCTGGATCAGAGAACCGCACAAGAGCAGAGAAAAGAAAAGAAATGAAAAAAAAGAAAAACTAGTGGTCTAACATTAAAGTAGATGTAAAAAGAAAAGTCGCTGCGCATCAAGTGTTCCTGCCACAGGTGGGACACGAGCACGCCAGAGCTGACCCCACAGGATGAACAAGTAGCAGCGATCATCAAACAAACTGTCTTATCTGGCATCCTGCCTGCCTGTGTGTCACTCCTGCTAAGTACATGTAACACACTAACTTACTGCTGAATTTAGTGACCAGCTACAAGTCATATCAGTCATTGGCACTTCTCACAATCCATTTTACGCACATTGAAGAGGCTGGACACAGAGTTGCACAATGTAATGTCATTTATTGTTATAGATTTTGATGTAGAAACAGGGGAGTTCAGCTAAAAGGACCCATTAGGAGAAGAAAGAGAGGAGGGGGATGATGAAGGTGCGGCCATGTGCCACCACCTGTCGTGTCCTCACCAACACTGTGTTGGAGTCACAGAAATAAATTGTTAACAATATGAAAGATAGATTGAGAAAAATGAAGGGTGTTCTCTTCGACATTAGTGAAACACTAAAAGCAATGGTCAAGAAGTAAATGGCATGTGTGAACTCACCACTTTGTTTCATAATGTGTTTATCACATCCAAATGACACTGTACAGTGGCTGCATTTGGTTCAATGGTGAGCCAAGGCCAGGTTTGTCAACCCACAGCTCCTGCTGTAGAGGGTTTGTCTGTCACAATGTGCACCACACTGCATGCATGCACAATGTGACACACTTTCTGTGGAATGTACAGCAGCACAGCACCAGTCCTGTCCAGGCAGCACCAACAGCCTTTCAGCTGTCCTATGGTCCATTCCACCACTGACCAAGCCCAAGCATGAACACCATTTTACCGCTACTCTTGTTCAGTCTGGGGGTTGGTGAGCTGGGTGAGAAGCCATGTTTTCAATGGGTAACCACGATTACCTAAAGAATAATTTTAACCAAATGTTTAAATGACAACACAAACTTAACACAAAACAATGATAAATTAAAGCCATATCTTGTCTATCAGCCAATCATCCCACACAGCCCCAATCATCCCACACAGTCCCAACACTACTATTCCGCAGGATGAATGAATCATGAGTTGACCCAGGCCACTGTGCCACGTTTGTGAGACACATTTGCGCATCACAGATCATTTACATATTGATGGAGTGAAAATGCTTCCTGTTCACATAAGCAAATTCATTTTCCGATGGTGCCCTGTGACTGGGCCACCCATTGGCCCAGATTATGTTTGGAAAATGGCTTGTCGCTGCAAACTGCACTTTGATGTTAGCCTGTTCAACCAGTGTAGAGAAATTTTATGTACCTGGATTATGCCGTCCCATACAGCTGGCATGACGCAGTTCAGGGATGATTGAGAAATACCTGACCAGTCAGTCAGCTCCCTTTGGAAGGTTCCTGTTGCAAAGAACCCAAGTGTGGTGAGGACTTGCAACAGGGCTGGTAATGCATGATTCCTTGCCGTCTCCCGTTCCAGACCCGGGCCCAGTTCAGCACCGAGTTCCAAGAGGATGCCTCTCAGTAATCTGAATCAGCTCATTAACCAGTCATTATAATGGGCCAGCATGGTCTCTGAAGACACGATCCCTCCTAAATCTGCCATTTGCGATGTCCTCCAGCAGAGCAAAAGCAGCCATTGCTTATCAAGTAGGCACCATCATATTTACGCATCCTTTTATAGACCACACTTAATTGCCTACACCTGCCGACACTGTGTTTTTCTTCCCTCCCTTGCTTATGTAAGCACCATCATGTCACATAAAAAGAGAAAACAGTCCAGTTTTCTTCCTACTTTGGTTTTGGCATAGTTAGTAAGACATGCCATTTGTGGGAAAAATGAAAATGTGAAATATTTGGTTTTCATTGTGCTCAGTAAGCCAGGCTTATTTGTAGCATACCAGAGGGTGCACAAAAGTAGCACGGCGATATCGAGTATCAGGGGTACCTGTATCTATTTTCAGTTCGGTTTTGACCTTTCTGGTGTTAAACATTATCCACATAAATTATCAAACTATTACAGTGTATCAACAGACTTGATTAGCTTTTTTAATATACTACTTAATGGACATAGCACAGTAACTGAAGTGGAAACGTTATTTGGAAACATTTGGAGAGTTTCAATGCTTTATAGTCTGGAATCGCCAGCTGACAGAGCCAGACATGAATTTGTCCGGAATCTGTGAATCACGGTTGGTCTACATGTGGTGCGGCCCACATATTCTACATCTCAGTGTGTGCATGAAAACCAGCATACGCAATATTTTAGTGTGTACGCACCCTTTATATACATGACCCATGTTACTGGCACAATTAAATGCAATGATGCATATAATAACATCTGAAATTTAATTCTGACAAGAAGACACGAAGAATCATCATATCATTACACTGAAGTTATATTTTTTTTCTATGTTCCAGGGTTTTGTAGATGGTGACCTCTCTAAAATCCAGTATGGAGGAGCAAATGTGTCTGGGTTTCAGATAGTGGATTTTGATGATCCTGTGGTGGCAAAGTTTGACCAGCGATGGGAGGCTCTGGAAGAAAAGGAGTATCCTGGAGCTGACACACGGATTAGAGTAAGATCTGTAAATTCAATATTGTCTAATAAGCTATGTATTTACCATGATAAGATGATTCAGACATAGATATGGTCCAGAGATAAGAGCAAAAAGCAATGCAGTTTAATAATCGAACTTAAGACTCCATAGTACATTATCTTTAATTGGAGTTGGAGCATTTGCTCTAAAACTGTACATGTTTAACAAATAATTTGTAGTGCTGTACTTTGTTGTTTTTGTGAAATTTTAGAATGAATCTAGAAATGTATAAGTGCAGATGGTTAGCACACTCAGTTATACTTAGGATGATGTTAAAAAATGTGATAGAACTATATGAAGGTGAATTATTATTAATATTGACAATGTGTCTGTTTATTTTAGTACACCTCAGCCCTTACTTATGATGCGGTCCATGTGATGACTGAAGCATTCCGCTTCCTTCACAAGCAGAGAATAGACATGAGTCGTCGTGGTAACAGTGGGGACTGTCTGGCCAATCCTGCAGTACCCTGGGCCCAGGGGGTAGAAATCGAACGTGCCCTCAAACAGGTAACTATGGATTAACCCCCCTCAATAAGCAGAGACATAGACTGATCCAGTTCAATAAAAGGTAACACTGCAGGGAAGACAACTGGTTATAAGGCTGAAAAAACCATATGTAATTTCACACAAACGTGTAATTGGATAAAATGATGAAGTGATTACATTTTATATCTAAAAGGAAGGTTACCTTATACAAAAACACTTTACTGTTCATTATTCAGCTCCATACTCCTCTGTAAAAATAGTCTTAGTGAAAACACCATCTTTCTAACTGGTTATTCACTAGAATTAGGGCTGGGCGAAGTCCTAAGTTGAATATATTTGATCTATCGCAGCTTGTTCTACGTGAAATGTATTATATGACTCACCAGCATAGAGTACAAACTGTATCATTATTTGTTTAAGCTGCTGACATCAGAGTTTATCCTTTCTCTGTCTGTCTCTCTCCTATGCTGCTGTCCCTCTCACAAAAACACATTTTTCAGCATTGAAATGTAGCATTAATGTTGCTATGCTATTGTGTTTCTTAAAGTCTGTTTATAGTGGCTCTTCAACAACAAGACGTGTTTGGCTAATCAACTTTAACTTTGTGACTTACTGTGTAATTATGAAAAAGGAGAATGAGTTCAGATTGTTTCATAACTTCTGCAGAAACAACACAGATCACAGATGATGAGCTTAGAAAGATGGAGTAAAAACATGGGGTGAACTGCCAGTGAGAGACTGCAGACTGCATTGCGTTTACACATGCACATACATATATACATACACATTTGTTTGCAATATTTTATCAAAGAAACCCTAAATGTACTGTTGTGTTTTGTAGCTCAATACCTCTCCTCTCTTCAATATGTAGTTTCTCACAAACCTGGCTTGTACTGGGTCCAGTTTGGTTGGTAGTAACTTGTTAGTTCAAACAGTGCAGATCATGTGAAAGACAGCTTATTATTTACCCTTATCTTTTATTGTTTCCTAACATTTTCTATCAGCATTGTTGGCTACATTTTCGTTTAACTTCTTCAGAACAGTTTTCATTTTTGCTTTCATTTAAACATTATGTTTAATTTGCTATTTTATTTTCTTATAGCCTAATTACAGTTACAATGTTAGTGAAAGTGGTATTTTTCAGACAATGGTAACTGTATGTTATTTATCATATATTAATTTTTCAAGTACTTAAACCTTTAATATGATAAATAGGCTAAAAAATAGTGTTTTGTGGCATCTTGTATGTTTTTGGCTACAAAAGAAATTTTTACTCACATCATAAAATATTGCCATATAGTGATATATATCATATGTCATGATATTCCCAAAATATATTGCAATATAATTTTTTGTCATACATGTCAATAAATACACTTATGAGTCTGGACAGACATGGCTGTAAACTGCAACTACTTGCAAGTGGTAATTCTAATTACTATATAATTGAACTAAACCAATTTCTGGAATTGAGGTATGGAATTACCTGCTGTCTACAATTAACATCATTCCAATGTGTCTGTGTGTGCATGTGTGTAGGTGCGGGTGGATGGTTTAACAGGAAATATTCAGTTTGACCAGTATGGGAAGAGAGTCAACTACTCAGTGACTATCATGGAACTAAAAAACAATGGCCCTGTTAAGGTAATTGATATACATTTTGTCTGTGTGATAGCATGTTGGTAGGTATGTTACAGACGCTTCATCCCTCATCTGTGTGTGTGTTTCTTAGATTGGCTATTGGAATGAAGTGGATAAGATGGTGGTGACAAAGTCAGACCTTTACCCCAATGACACCATGGGAATGGAAAACAAGACTGTCATCGTTACAACTATACTGGTAATGAATGTTGTGACTTTGTCAGCATGATACTGTTCAGGCCAAGTGAGAAGTAGAAGGTCTTGAAAACAAACAAAAAACACTTTGCAAAAAGTCCTGGAGGCCTTTTTCCATGTCCCCCCACACATATTCATTGTGCACATGGCACTTAAATACTACTGAGATGTGCAAAGTTCAAATCATCAAATCATGATCCTCATGAATACAGCGATCAACCAGTCAAGTGGATCAAAAAGCCTAGGACAGAATCAGTCCTATATAAAATATGTTTAAATAATTTGCTTATAGTAATCAAGTAGTCCACTTTTGGGTCTTTTCATGCCTAATTCTGGTGCTGCGTGCATTTTAAGTTATTTCAGTCTGTTTTGTGCTGGAAGCTGATAAAGATAATCCTTTATTTGTCCCACACCAGGGAAATTTACAGTGTTACAGCAAAGAACAGTAAAAATAGTAAAAATAGAAGATACGAGGAGAGCAAGAAATAGTGTCAAGAATAAACAGTAA
Organism: Coranthus polyacanthus; assembly: GCA_037367275.1. Lineage (NCBI taxonomy): Eukaryota > Metazoa > Chordata > Actinopteri > Kurtiformes > Apogonidae > Coranthus > Coranthus polyacanthus. The sequence continues at coordinate 21,539,036 of JAPQRN010000001.1, forward strand.
AAAGAAAAAACTATTATTGTACACTGGAGTATTAGTGAATGAGAGATGATACCTTAGCTATCATTTTCCTGTTGCTCATCACCTCCACTGGGAACAACAATGCTTCCTGCAGTCCAAAATACCTAAACCTCCTCAGCAGATGAAGTCACTCTCCCTTTGTATAAAGTGCATGTGTTGTCTGTCTAACCCTAACCCTTTCCCCAGGCACTTACAAGATTTCACAATCTCAATGTCCATTCCCTGGATGTTTGCTGGTGAAGATGGAGTGCGCCTGCCCCTATGGAAGTCCACCACTAGTACTTTGGTTTTCCCTGTGTTGTTCTCTAGGCAGTTCAACTGGCACCAGTCCACAAAGCCTAGTGTCAGCTCTCTGCAATTTTTGGCCTCATCACTGGTGATGCCAACAGGAAGTACAGAGTTGTCAGAGAACTTTAGTGACAGGTAGTGGTGTTGTGAGAGAAGTCTGCACTGAAGAGGGAAGGAGTCAAAACTGTTTCCATGCTACAGACTCACAGCCCTGTATCCTCACATACTGGTCAGTATGTGAGGATACATACAAGTAATTCTTACTTATGGTTTATATGTCTAAAGGGAAAATGTATGACACAGACCACTGAGTGTACGTGTTTTTAGCATTCAGTATCATTTTAATGTCAGTTTTGGCTATTGCAATTGTATGTATATTGACAAATCTGCGGCTGTGAAATCTGGATTTCGTCTGTATTCACTCAAACCTAACCAGACAACATGATCGCCAGTCAATATTGACACCATTGCCTTGGCAACGTAACAAATTTTACAGCCTCTCCATGAAACACAAAATTGCTTACAGGTCCGATCTGCCCTAAATTTCACATGCTTGACTGCAGCAATCAGTCTCATTCAGTTCACCTGTGATTCCTTCTATTTATACTCCAGACCCACATTCACTCCTTCGCCACATTGTTCATTGTTCATTCATCCTCTGTTTCATGACTTTCCAGCAATTCTTCCCGGACGGATTTTCTGTGATCGACCCTGCCTGCCCTCAACTTTTGAGCCTGTTTCCAGCCCCGGCCTTTGGACCTGCCTTCCAGACTCTCACTACTGATTCTTGCCTGTCCCCCAAAGACCCTCTCTGCCTCAGGTCTCCAGGTTTCATTATCTCCAGCGCCTTCACCGATCAGAACTCAACCTCTCCCTGTGCCCTGCTGGCTGCATCATCTGGAACTTTCCAGATGAAGGAGGAACTTTCTCTTGCCTGACTGTTTATCGGTGTGTTTTATAAATACCTTGTCTGTACTGCTCTTCGTGTCAGTATAATCCGGCCACACACATGGACCTTGAGCGAGTGGAGGAGGCACTCCACCGCCACAGGAATTGCTCGCGGGCACGTCGGCAAACGGTGTCTGCGATGGAACGCGCTATGACCACCTTGGCCGAGCATGGTTCAGCAGCTAGCCGCACTACAGACGCCACCTGCCGCCCAGCCGATGCCACCTCCGCTCTCCCCAGCTCCTGTGCACGGAGCACTCCCAGAACAGCGGGTCGGCGCACCAGAGCGTTACACAGAAGACCAACTGTTCTATTCTGTTTTCCCTGCAACCATATACCTTTGCCTCTGAAGAGGCCCAGGTGGCATTTACGATTAATCATCTGACCGGCTGGGCACGTCTGTGGGGGACCACCGAATGGGAGAGATGGACACCTGCTTGCTCCTCGTTCCAGGCATTCTCCAAAGAGCTCCGCAAAGTTTTTGGGCCGATTGAGCTTGGTCCGGATACCTCAAGCAGGGGACCAGGACCGTTGCCGACTATGCCATAGACTTTCACACTCGGGCCCACCAGAGCGAGTGGAATTCAGCAACGCAGTGTGATGCCTTCCTGGCCTGGCTGGATATATGAAAGACGAGCTGGTGTCCTTCGACCTTCCTTCTTCATTGGATGGACTCATCAAGTTGACGACCAGATTGGATTGGCGCATCCAGATTCGCAGAAGGGAGTGCCAACAGGCAGAGCCTGGTCTCCGTCCCCAGAAACCTGTGCTTGTTCTAATACCAGCCACCGAGGGTCAGCCTGTCCCCCCAGAACCCATGCAAGTCGCCAGGGCTCGACTAACTCCGGAAGAGAAGGCACGTCGCCAACTCAATCTCTGCCTGTACTGCAGCCAGCCAGGACACTTTGCTTCCCGGTGTCCGTCAAAAGGACAGGCTGTCCTCCCTGCAGTCTTCCCATCCTCGCCGCCCACATAGATTGTGGATCAAATGCCATGAATGAAGAACTCGCCCAGCAGCTGAACCTGGAATGAGAACCCCTGCCAGAACCAGTACCGGTACAGGCATTGGACGGTCACATCAGATGCTGTTGTCCTGTTGAACCACCAGGAGACTCCATTTCCACATTCTGTGCTCTCCACATCAGCCTCTCATCCTGGGATTTTCGTGGCTCCTCAGACATAACCCCCATATCGACTGGGTAACGGGGACCATCTTGGGATGGAGCTCCACCTGTCATCAGGTATGCCTACAAGAAGACCTGACCCCCATCGCTGTGGAGCTCATTCAGCTCCAGACCTGACAGGGATACCGGCCGAGTACCATGATTTCTGTGCAGTGTCCAGCAAAGCCAAGGCTACCTCCTTGCCCCTGCATGACCATATGATTGTGCCATAGACCTGCTGCCTGGCATGACTCCTCCCAGGGGATGACTCTACTCTCTCTCGGCTCTGGATAGGGACGCCATGGAACAGTACATCCACGACACCTTGGGTGCCAGTCTCATCCGACCATCTTCCTCCCCTGCAGGGGCCGGGTTTTTCTTCGTGGGCAAGAAGGATGCAACCCTCCTTCCACCCTCCTGCATTGACTACAGCAGACTGAAGAGCATAAAGGTCAAGAATCAGTGCCCTCTTCCTCTAATCTCCGGGGCTTTTGACCTACTGGCCGGGATGACTATCTTCACGAAGTTGGACCTCTGGAACGTGCACCACCTATTTCGCATACGGGAGGGAGAGGAATGGAAAACCCTGCCGTTTCCAAGTCCTGGTTAACGATTTGCTCAGGGACATGTTGAACAAGTTTGTTTTTGTATACCTGGATGACATCTTGATTTTCTCCAAGAACCCCGAGGAGCATGTGCATCATGTGCAATCCCTCCTTCAGCACCTTCTGGAGAATTCCCTCTATGTAAAGACTGAGAAATGTGAGTTCCACTCCCCTTCTGTCTCATTCCTGGGGTACATCATTGGGCAAGGTAACACCTGAATGTACTCTGCGAAGATCTCCACTGTCACCACCTGGGGTTTGCTAATTTCTACCGGAAGTTCATCCATGGATTCAGCACGGTTGCAGCCCTTCTGTCCGCCCTCATGTCATCCAGGGTCCCTTTCCTCTGCACACCTGCCACAGACACAGCCTTCTCGGAGATAAAGCACCGGTTCAACTCTGCCCTGATCCTCCAGATGCCAGATGAGGAACGACAGTTCACGGTTGAGGTCGATACCTTCAATGTGAGAATAGGGGCCGTCCTTTCCCAGAGGTCTGACGATGATGGGAAGCTCCATCCATGTGCCTTCTTCTCCCAGCGTCTGTCGCCTGCTGAGAGGAACTACGATATCGGCGACCGCGAGCTGCCAAGCGGTCAAGCTTGCGTTAGAAGAGTGGCGGCATCTGCTAGAGGGGGCAAAGGTGCCATTCATCATCTGGACCAACCACCGCAACCTGGAGTACCTCCATACGGCTAAGAGGGTCAACTCCCGCCAGGCCAGATGGGCCCTCTTCCTCACAAGGTTTAACTTCTCGTTGTCCTACTGCCCTGGTTCACGGGTCCGATCTGCTGCCGAAGAGCAACCGGGCCCCAGTGCATGCCCTCCTGACCCTCTGTTTGTCGTTCCTGATCTTCGCTCTGAAGTTCTCCAGTGGGTCCATAACTCTCCACTGACCTGTCACCCCAGGATTGGTCAGACCATTGAGGCCGTCCAGAGGAGGTTCTGGTGGGCTACACTGGCAGAGGATATCCGGGACTTTGTCAATGCCTGCCCTACCTGCTGTTAGAACAAATCTTCGCACTCTGCCCCCGTGGGTCTGCTGTGTCCCCTGCCCGTGCCACACCGACCCTGGTCCCACGTGTCTCTGGACTTCATCACCAGGTTGCCTGTCTCTGAGGGGAAGTCTGTAATCTTGACCATCGTAGACAGGTTCAGTAAGATGGCCCGCTTTGTGCCTCTCCCCAAACTCCCTTCAGCCAAAGAGACTGCATCCCTTGTCCTTCAACATTTCTTCAGACTACACGGCATCCCAGTGGACATTGTGTCTGAACGCAGACCCCAATTTATCTCTTTTTGGAAGGAGTTCTGCAGAATTCTGGGTGCCTCTGTGAGCCTCTTCTCAGGCTACCATCCCCAATACAATGGCCAGATGGAATGAGTTAATCAAAGCATGGAAATGAAGCTTCGCTGTATGGCCTCAAAAACCATGCAACTGTGGGTGGAATACGTTTACAATACCCTAACCAGCTCTACCACCAGACTGTCCCCCTTTCAGTGCGCTCACGGCTTCCAGCCACCTCTCTTCCCCTCACTCGAGAAGGAAACATTCTGTCCAGTGGTGGGGGCCTACATCAATCGCTCCCGCCAGATGTGGAACCAGGCCCGCACTACCCTCCTCCAAACTGCAAACCGACACCGCTCCAAGGGACACCAGTATCAGGTTGGACAAAGGGTTTGGCTGTCAGCTAAGGACTTACCTCTGTGAGTGGAATCACGAAAACTGGCACCTTGGTTCATTGGTCCCTTCCTCATCTCCAAGATCATCAATCCTCTGGCAGTGAAACTGCAGCTTCCCCGGTCCATGCACATCCATCCCACTTTTCACATCTCCAGGGTCAAGCTGGTTCGGGAGAGTTTCCTGGTCCCACTGATGTCTGTTCCTCCGCCGCCACGTCTGGTTGATGGAGAACCCGCCTACTCAGTCTGCTGCCTCATCCGTTCACGTCGCCAGGGACGAGGCATGCAGAACCTGGTGGATTGGGAGGGTTACGGACCCGAGGAACGGTCCTGGGTCTCTTCTGGCTCCATCCTGGACCCAGTCCTCATTCGAGACTTTCACCGGCAGCACCCGGATCAGCCTGCTCCAACCAACCTCTCCATTGGAACCCCATCAGACTCCGAGGAAGAAGACAGTTATGTGGGGACCCAGGACGGAGTTGGGGATCCCCTGGGGGATGTCAGTGATGCAGACCACCTCGTCGCCTTGTCGGATGATGGAGATCATGAGACATCGTCGGAGGAGTGTATAATAGCTAATAGTGTGTTTAATAAATACTTTGTCTGTACTGCTCTGGTCTGTTGAGTGCTGCACTTGGGTTCATTCCCCGCTTCGTGTCACTTCATGATGCTGATATGTTTTCTCATTTTTATGACAGGTAGTCTAAAACATTTGTTAAGCACTGTATATACACACACTGCCATTGCAAGAACAAGCATGAATTCCCTCGGAAGGTAGTGCTCATGCTAACAGTTCAGTGTCTTGGAGAATTGTTTTTTTAGCATTAATGTGCCCAGGGTTACACCATCTATCATTAACAAACACTGCTAGCCCTCCTCCTTTTCTCTTACCACTGTCCTTCGTCCTGTCTTCCCGCACCAACTGAAAGCAATCCAACGCAGCACTTGCAAATATACAGAGTTATATATACAAAGCCATGTCTGCATGAACAGCATGATGTTACATTCCTAGTACTCCCTCTGGTGCTGCGCTAGCTCGTCCATTTTCTTGGCAAGAGATCATACGTTCTGCATAATGATCGAGGACAGGACAGGCTTGTAACCTCTGCTCCTGATGTGATGCTTTGCGCTAGCATGACTCCCCTGACTCATCCTCCTAGTGAGCTTGCAGGGAACATTTGGTGTCTGGGAACAGTGTGTGATCATTAATGTCTAAGATCGCATATACTGGGAATCTGCATATCTGTGGTGGCATAGGGCCTTTTCTGTCAAAGTGAATTATATAATATAAAGTAAGTCACAATTCCATTGACAAATTCATAATAACATGTTTTAAAAAAAAAAAGAATGTCACTGGTATCCTTGCTTTTCCACTGCCACCATAAGCCACGTCAAAAAGAAATAAGAAAGGAAGTAGCAAACTAATGTTACCAAGCTGACTGTAGGTCTTGATAACTGTAATTTCGATTTTTTTTAAAACACTACTGTGGTTTGGCCACAGGATGTAGTTTTAAGATTTTTTCAGGTGAGAATGTAGTTGTTTAGGCTTCAAATCTGTGGTTGATTTATCAAGATGGAGGTACTTTAAAATTGTCCTTGATGTTTTCAAGGTCCCACTAGTTGCTCCCATTAGTGCCAGCGGCTCCCATTCGCAGCTAGCAATAAAGCTAGCATGCTTCATTAGCTTTCAACATACATAACCAAGAGGTCAGTGCTCAAGAAAAGCCTTATCTCAGCAAATTTTGAAATATGTCATTGACTCTGATGTGTCTGTAGTAGTTACACATGAGGCAACATTTGTTTTGGATATTGATATGTGGATTCTCTATTATTGTGTATTATTTCTTTCTGAGTAAATGGGTTTGGCTAAGGGCAAAGTTGAAGTTCATAACTTCAAGCTTCAAGCTTTGTCTTTGCACTTGTCTTTGCACTGCTGACTCAATAAAACTAGTATTTAAAAAATTACAGTTGTAAGTTTTCTTTTTTTGAATACGCATAGACTACATATTTCAAACACCTCACTAACCCAGTACAGTTCAACAGCCCCAAACACAAAAAGTAAATCAACACAAAATACCGTTGACACCAAAATATATCAACTAGATAGGCAAGATGCTATGCTAGCTCTGTTTTTTTTTTTTTTGTTGTTTTTTTAAATTTCAGTTATTAGTTAGTCTTGTTGGCCACAAGGGTTATAACCCAGCAAAGTGTTGGTACCTCTCTGGAACCAGTTTTCCTGGCTGAGAGCTGCTTCTTTGCTGGTCAAAACAGAAGAAATGTTTTGAGGTTAGGAACTGGCTTTGAACTGGTATATGGTGGCAAGATGTCTTTGCATAGCATTTGTAATTTACATCTCCAAATGTTTGTACATTTTTTGACAATTTGTCACTGATGCATCCTAAAACTGACAGTAATAGGACATTCATGTAAACACCTATTTAAAATTTAGGAACTATTTGCAAAATCACTCAAGTGTGGATATGTGTGTGCTTGTATGTGTGTGTGTCTAGGAAGCCCCATATGTCATGCTGAAAAAGAATGCAGAGTTGTTTCAAGACAATGACCGTTATGAAGGTACGTTATGTTTATACACTATCTGTGTACGTGTTGGGTTGATGCTCAGAATTAGCTTTCAGCCTGTTTTTAATGTATTTCTTAAAGAAGAAGTCTGGTATTTTCTATATATTTTTATTATTTTTTATATATTGTCAGCAAATCATGAATTGTCCATGTATCTACAACCTGATTTAGCTCATTCTTCTGGGCCTCAGTGTTCCATTGTTGTCTGAAAACTATTAAAAACATCATTGAGCCTCATCATTGCACTGGGTGACATGTTTCTTCTTTACAAAATGTAGGGAATACTAGTTTAAACAATTCCAAAGTCATAACAGCCATCACTTTAAGAAACATTTCACCAAGTTCAACGATAAGACTGTTTTAACTTGTTTTTGGACAACAGAGGTGCTCTATGGCATAGATTAATAAGCTAAATCATAAACCAGGTTATGGATACACATTAATTGCTGGTGTTTTGATTTTACATAAGTTTGTTGACAGTAATAAAAGCATATAAAATCATCACATCTCATCTGTATTTTTTTAACTAACACTAGGTTACTGTGTTGACTTGGCCGCTGAGATTGCAAAGCACTGTGGTATACGTTACCAGCTTAGGATTGTGGGAGATGGTAAATATGGAGCACGAGATGCAGAAACCAAGATCTGGAATGGTATGGTTGGAGAGCTGGTCTATGGGGTAAGATTTAAAGACACATACATGCACAGATTAGGTTAGGTTTCCACGTATTTAGGGGACATTACATTGACTTTCATTAATTAATATTGTGTTACAAAGTTGAACTATTTTCAACTCAAAGCACTGTGAGCACAGCAGAAAAAAACAGTGTACACTGAGGGTGGTTTTGCGCCGAGAACTTTTAGCCCTGTCAAGGCTGAACTTCATAGGATTTATACAGGAAATAGACGCTGCCAGTACAAAAACAGCTGCCTGTTGACTCAGGCCTTAATTTATCCTGTATTGTGTTTTGTTTTATCTCTTTTCTTCCAAAAGCTCCAATTGTTACATACACTTTGTCTGTGCCTCTCCAACAGAAAGCAGATATAGCAGTGGCTCCCCTGACCATTACCCTTGTTCGTGAAGAGGTGATAGATTTCTCCAAACCCTTCATGTCTTTGGGAATCTCCATCATGATTAAAAAGCCACAGAAATCCAAGCCAGGAGTCTTTTCCTTTCTGGATCCACTGGCCTATGAGATTTGGATGTGCATCGTCTTTGCCTATATAGGTGTCAGTGTTGTACTCTTTTTGGTAAGTGGAAATATGTGTAGATAGATTTCTAGATATATCTGTATTTCTGCATGATTATTTAACTTCATACCAAGCATAACAAAATGTATGTAGTTTTGTTCCAAACTATCAGATAGTGTTCTGTCACCTGGCTGTCAGGGGTTGCTGTGTATGTGTGTATGTGTGTATGTGAATGAATATTGTGAATGTGAATATTGTGAATGTAGTTCAAACCTAAAAACTACTTTTGCTCAAACTAATACAGATTAAGTCTGGATATTTTAAGTAAAGTGGGCACCATAATGCAGTGATTAGCACTGTGGCCTCACAGAAAGAAGGTTTTGGGTACAAATCCAAAGCCAACATGTGGCTACATGCAGTACATGCAAGCTATTAGGGTAATGAGAGAGTCTAAGCTGGTCAGGTCCAGTCCCACCTCTAGATCCGGCTCCACCCCATAACTCTCCTGACGCATTCATAGTACAAGGAAAGTGGCTCTGGGCTCTGCTCTGCATCTTAGGGCCAAGTGGAGTCTACATTCATTTATTTTTATTTTTGTAGACTACAACAGAGAAGAGCAAAATGATAACTCATACATAATCACTTTGTAGGTATCGAGGTTCAGCCCCTATGAGTGGACACTAGAGGAACCAGAAGATGGAGCTTTGCCACTGACTACTGAATCCACCAATGAGTTTGGGATCTTTAACTCTCTGTGGTTCTCACTTGGTGCATTCATGCGGCAGGGTTGTGACATCTCACCAAGGTGAGTTTGTTGGTTAAACCATAACTTTCCACCCCAGCTTCTCTGACTTACACCATAATGGCCTTGTTTTTGACACTACATTTTATTTTATTTTTAAGTGTAATTGAATTATTCCATTATTTTAAATATTTTTCTGATTGTTAATGCCACACTTGCCTGTTGATTGCCAGTACAGTATGTGCATTCTTAGAATGTACCACAATCAAAGAAGGTCAAATGTTTATATGCATTTTGTTAATATTTGGACCCTGTTCTAGAAAACATGGATTATATTATTATATTATAACCTGCTAGCAACAAAAGGCAGGATGCACCAAAAAGCAACAGTAGGTAGACAGACTCATAAAACTGCGTGAAGCAACATGATTTCAATCATCTGCAGTTAAAGCATCTTGTTAAGGCTTAACACTTAGCACACACTTCGGCAGCATGCAGCCTTGTTAAATTTAAACTCCTCCACCGCAAGCCACAAAAGGTCATTCCTCCCAGCTACAGTGGACCTATCAGTACCAGTCTTCCACAGGAAATTGTTATCATCAAGGACCAAGAAAATTCAAAAGTGAAGTCAAATCCTTCCTCAGTGCTCAATGCCTGGGCCCTGCCAACTGTGTGAAGCTGCCACCATAAAAAAAAATTTAAAAATCAGAAGCTGTAACATAACTGAATTTTCCCTCAGTGCACATCACGGCAGAGATGATTCATTGCAGTCTACAGTTACTGCAAGTGTTCTTTTATTTTATTTAAACAGATTCTCATTGTGTTTATTGAAGGTTTCCATGCAGGTGAACTGTCCTGACAACCTGACAGCTGTCTGAAAGTGCATGTCACATTGTTAGCCTGTAAAACAAATCCAATTGCAAAAAACAATGAAAATTAACAGATTTTATTCAGTGTTGAGTGTAAATCTGTTAAGTGTAATGTTTGGTTCAGATTAGTCAAATTAGTTCAAATTAATCACTGCAGCGCATAATAGCACATAGTAATACTTTATTATTCACCCAATTTTTATAATGAGACACTATCAATCATTTGGTGCTTACAAACTGTGGCGGCATCTGAAATTCCATACTAACATGGAAAATGAAGTCAGGCTAAAACAGTATGAGATTTTTTAGTATGTCCAAACCGTAGTATGAAACCAATAGTATGCAAATTGCATTCTATTTCCGGGTAAATATTACAGTATGCAAGCTCTGGACACTTCACCAGCATAAATATCCCAATGCAATGCAGTCGTGATGACAACAGACAATAGGAGGTGAATAATACAGTCTTTGAGGCAAACAGAGTCCAGTAGCCGGCGATGAGTCAAAATGTGTATGATACTACGAATTGTACCGACATGTGTGTGATACTCTGGAATGCACCGCTGATGTGCCAAAAAGTGATTGCTTGCCAGAATCTGATTGCTGGTGTACAGTCCATAGTACTACACAGATGCTTGGATACAGATCTCAGCAGGCAGGGATAACTCAGCATGACACCAGTCCTTAGTGTAACACAGATGCCGTAGAGGCGAGGTTGGCCGGTTACCAAGGTCACGTGCAACTGACATGGGGGCTTTCAGGAAGTGTTCACACCCTGAGCAGTGCATCTGGAAAGATACGTTCTACTGTTTATTTACACAAAAGTATGTTCAACGTTCAAGGTTATAGATATTGTGTATGTAGTACATAGTATGGGATTTCAGATGGGCCCTCTGAATTCAACAGCATTTACTGTTTTCCATCAGCATCACTGTGAATCCAGAGGCAAAGGGACTGACCACTAGGAAATTGGCATATGCCTCAGGTTATGTCGTTGTCCGAGAGCAGCGACTGACCACTGTAGAATCAGCATCTGCATCTACACACAAGAGTGACTGACATCAGACACTTTTCAATCTGATCATTTCGATCAGCACTGTTGAAAAGCCAAGGTGATCTCCCTCTGCTAAACTCTAATGAATGCGTGTGTATCACGGACATATCTTTGCTTTGGATATGTACTGTCATATTGTCTGTATGAATGAAGATACGAAGCAGCCAGTTTGAGTGCTACTTCAGAAGGGAGGAGACATACAGAAACTCAAAGTTTGATGAAGAAAACCTACCAGCGAGCAGGTTAAGTTCACAGAGTAAGTTGGCACAGTAACTGAGTCAGAGTTAAAACTTGTTTTGCTTTGTGAAATGTGTATATATGTTTTTTCACATTGTCACATCATTTACTTTCACTGAGAGGCAGGGATCATGTAATTCAATTCAATTCAATTCAATTTTATTTATATAGCCCAATATCACAAATCAAGATTTGCCTCAAAGGGCTTTAC
>JAPQRN010000001.1:21565644-21605878 GCA_037367275.1 Coranthus polyacanthus
TCTAGTCAGTGTCTACTGTGTCCATTTAAGTACTGCCCAATGCTATGGCTCCTTTAAGCAGGGTAATAAGGTAAACCGTCATAGAATTCATGGCAGTCGTGAGGAAGTACAGCCTTCAGAGCTTGTAAGTCATCATATTTTGACTTTTTAATTTTTGATGGTTCTTTATATTTCCTTGTTTTGTAGTTGCTATCTACATACATGCAGATAGCAGGTTTTGCGCTTCAAAATTTTCCCAGCGACCCTGTTTGGAGGTTTTAGTCAGGTGACTTTTCTGTCACAACAAAGGGCGGGAATATCTTGCAGACAGACTGAATAGGAGCATCCTTCCCTGTTCTCATCATCCAAAGTGAAATCCACCAATCAGAAAATCCAGCAGATAGGAGGTTTTGCATTTCGGCCATCGACATGTAAATAGGAAATGGCAGGGATCGTGAGGTGAGATGCTCCAGTGTTAACTTGATTGGTTTAAGTAAATAACAAAAAGAACAGGAAACAATTCCAAACTTCCACAACTGCATCCTTGTGGTGCGACAATGATTCATAGAATTTATTGATGAAGTCATCAGGAATAGCAAAGAAAGCAGTCTTACATGCCTCGCAGAGTTCATCAAGATTCTTTGGTTTCGTCTTAAAAGCTTCCTCTTTCATTCTACATGCTCAATGATGTTCATGTCTGGTGACTGGGCTTGCCAGTCCTGGAGCACCTTGATCTTCTTTGCCATGAGGAACTTTGATGTAGAGCTGGATGTATGCGATGGAGCACCATCCTGCTGCAAAATTTGACCCCTTTTATGTTTGGGAATGTAAGAGGTAGCTAATACTTCTTGGTATTTTAAGCTATTGCTATTGCCTTCCACCCTGCGAATCTCTCGCACACCCCCATACTAGATGTAACCCCAGACCATGATTTTTACACCACCAAACTTAACTGTTTTCTGGGTGAATCTCGGATCCATGCGGGTTCCAGTAGGTCTCCTGCAATATTTGCGTGTGTAATTCAACCGAAGATTCATCTAAGAAATCCACCTTCTGCCACTTTTCCCGCATCCATCCTTTTAGCAGGCTGTGGGCCTTGACAAATGCCACACATTTTTTTTATTGCCTTTTGTTTAGTGCTGGTTTCTGGGCACTGATTCGACCATGGAGGCCTTGGCTTGTCAAAAACATCTCCTCTGTCTTCAAATCTTTTTCTTATTCTTTGTACTTGACGCTGAGACACATTGAAGGTGTCAGCCACCTCAGCAGTGGATCTGGTCTTCAGCCTCTTGATGATCAACGCTTTGATTTTCAGGGTGAATCTTAGGCATGTTGTCAGAGGTCAAGTTGCAGTTGATGTGAAGATCTGGTGTGCTGGGGTTCTTTTTATACACACCTACTAACTGATTGATCAATTATTGATCACAGGTGAGGCTGTAATCTAGGATTGGGTGCATCATATGACAGCGACAAGACTTTTGTCTTTGCAAAAACTGACTCAGTGGGCTTTACCAAGCTGTGAACATTAGAATGCTTTTCAGCAGTTTCGTTTGGCACCAAAATATTATTTCAAATAATATTTGGGACCTGGGGATTGAAATGAGCCATTTTGTGTAAAAAAAATTGATTAGACATATATTTGAGGGGCACTTAAGGTCAACTTGTACTCAAGCGACAAGATTTTGTCAGGGACTGTACTAATAACAAAGGCACAGCTTGGTACAGTAATGTAACAAACAGACATTTACGTTTTAAATTGTATGTATTAGATGTAAATTAGAGAATGAGTCATTTCCATGGATGTAAATGAGAATATTATGAGGGGGAGGTACAAGACATAATCCATTCAATCTCTCTCACATTCATACATTCTACTCTCACATTCATATATTTTCACTTACTCATTAATACATGTATGTATGTATGTATGTAAAAGGACAATACATGCATGTATGAGGAGAGTATATGCATATGAGATAAGAATATATATGTGTGTGTGAGAGAAAGTATAATGGAAACCGAAGTTAGTATAGTGGAAACGAATGGCAGGTTGCTTAATTGAGCTCTGATTGGCTGAGAAGTTGAATAGCGAGGGTCATGTTCAGGTGCGATCAGCATGGTAAGGGTAGAGGAGACGCATGTACTACTTGCAGTCAAGTGGGCTGCCGAACGTGAAGTCCCGGTCAAGCCAGTCTCAGCTTAAAGTTTGTTGTGTGTCTATTCAGGTGGTGTATGGTTTATGTTAGCAGTGAACATGGATGCTTATTAACTTAAGTATCAAAGTAAAACATTATCATTTTAAAAGTCATGATAAAATGCTGGAATACTCAAAACATTAGCATTCAGAACGATCATGACTTTATATAACTTTGTACTTTTTAAAGGGAAAATCAGTGCAATCTAGCACTTAGTTAATTTCCTCACATTCAAAGAAATATTTTTTTTCAGAGGTTACCAGATACTGTCAATGGATTATTGTTTACAGTGACCCAGACTATAACCATGACAATTTTTAAGTCATATTACTGTTATGACTAACTAACTATTGCGCATTGATTTTTCGAGGAACTTTGGCCTTAATTTATTAATCATTTCAACAGTAATATGACTTGAAAATTGTCTTGGTTATAGTCAGTGTTTGAAATTGAGGAAATTGACCAGTGTTTTGATTTTTCATACATTCACAAAATCATCCCCTTTTTATTCAAATAAACCTTGTTGCAAAAACCATTTAATTGACCAGCACAAATTGCTACACGCAGTTTGCCTGCTGAAACCTGGTGTAAACTGTGCACAAATTCGCCTCAACTCACTGTTTCTCTCTGTGTGTCCAAATCTTTGAGTCTTGCCTGTCCATCTCTCCAGCAGCTGTAGCACAGAGATGACAGTCTGTAACTTTCTGACAGCATAAAAGTCAGTTCAGTGGGGGAAATCAGAATTGTTGATGTATTTATTAACTGATTTTAGTAATAGAATTTTGAGTCTCAAACAAACATTACTGATCTTGTGTAATTTAAACAGCTGTTCAGATTGTTCTTGAATAAAAGACTGATTCAGAGCCTAAAAAAAAATGTGGAGGTTGAAGTAAGGTAGGATGGTACCTATTGTGTCATAGTAAATATGTGTAGCATTACTGAACTCAAAGCCTCTGTAAATCTAAATGCACAATAACATCCTTGCTATGTAATTTAGGGTCTTATGTACATAATAATAATAATAATAATAATAAGTATTATTATGTACTACTTACAACATATTAGGATGTAGTTTCGTTGTAAAGCTGAGATATTTTCATCAAGTTTTTGGAAAAATTTCTGATATTGGGTTTGAATTTGGTGTGGTTATGGCTGCAAGATTTTGGCTTCTTTTTCATCTTAAACATGTAACCTGTGGAGTTCCGCAAGGATCAGTGTTGGGACCAAAGTTATTTATACTTTATATGAATGATATTTGTACAGTAAGTGATACATTATGTTATGTTGTTATGTTTGCAGATTAACATAAAGGAGTTGTTAAAAACTGTAGAAATAGAATTGATGAAGTTAAACAAATGGTTTTCTTTAAATAAGCTATCGCTAAATGAAAGTAAAACTAAATTTATGTTGTTTGGTGGTAAAAGGACTGACACTGAGGTAAAACTGAATTTAAACAATGTTGAAATTGTATATGAAACTACGTTTTTGGGAGTTAAATAGATGGTTTTTAAATAGATGATTTGAGGCTTCCAACAAATTTGGAAGCCTCAAATCATCTAAAACATGTAAAACAGAAATGATCCAAGTCTATTTCTATTCTTTACAAAACAAGAGATTTACTGAACAAGAACTGCCTTCATTTGCTGTACTTTTCACTAATGATGCCTTATATGACATACTGTGCTGTAAATTTGGGGAAATGCATATAAAACTAACCTAGATCCAATAATTAAACTGCAGAAAATAGCTATTAGGATAATAAATGGAGTTGGATACCATGATTCTACAAACCAGCTTTTTATAAGATCACACACATTAAAATTTCTGGATATTATATATTCAAAAACGTTAAAATTATGTTTCGAGTGAGAAATAAGACAATTCCTGTTTGTATTCAAAAAATGTTTAAGTTAAGGCAGGGGATTTAGAATTTAACAGGGTTGCTAATGTTTGAAACTCACAAAGTCAGAACTAATCTCAAGTACAGATGTGTGTCAGTTTTGGATGTAAAATTATGGAATGGACTAAATGAGGAAATAAAGATGTGTAATTCTATGTTAGTTTTCAAGAAGACTTTAAAATCTAAAATTATCAAAGGTTACAATGAAATTTGATTGAATTAGATTTTTTAGTTTAAGCTATCATGTGTTTTGTAATGATGCATCAGTACTGATGTATTTTTGTGAATTACTCCTATGATGTTACAGGATAGGCAAAAATAAGCCTGGGGGCTTCAGTCTATTCCTTTTTTCAGTTGTTGCTGTCTGATAAATTCTGTTGTAAAAATATGATTTTATTTTTTTAAAACTGAAATAAAGCATTCATTCATCCTTAGACGCCACCGCATCAAGACCTCATAGCTCAGGATTACCTTTATCAAACTCTACAATATGTAGTTACATCCCCAAATGTCAGTTCAAACTTCACTGTGCCAAAAGGAAGCCTTATGTTAATGTACAAACACGTTGTCAACTTCTCTGGGCTTGGAGGCATCTGGGATAGACCATCACTCATTCGAAACATGGATTGTGGTTAGACAGTACAGTAGTCTTTTTTGAAAGAAATGGACGCTGTGTGTTCCAGACCAAAGATGAAAATGCCTTTGAACTGGTATTTGTGGATGTATTGTGGTGCTTGACAAGGATTCCATGTGGTTCTGTCAGCTATAGATGAATGAGAGTCTTGATGCGGTGCTGTCTGAGTGATCGGAGATTACAGTGTTAAGCAACATACATGTGGTATATCTAAAGAGTGTGTAAGATTTAGTGGTCTTTATGGTGATCTAATTGCAGAAATGGTATATAATAATAATTGCAATAATTGCAGGTTGTTACTTTAGAGTGAGTCATTTATGTGTACAAAGGGTGCATGTCCCCATGGAGTCTGTCATGTTGCATTACCATGTTGCTACAGAAGCCCTGAAGAGATTTCTTTTGTATGTGCCCTTTGTATTTTTTACAGCCACTGAAGGGGAGGGATAGAGGGGTATTCAGAAAGTTGCAATCTGCAACTTCACTGCTAGATGTCACAAACATCATACACTAAAGCGGCGGTTGATAATATTGAGAAGAGGGCCATTTTTGATGGAGAATTTGAACAAGCACAATCAGAGTCAATCTTTGATACAGCATCAGGTCCTTCCTCCTCCCTCTCCATTGTGCTTCAATTCTTGGTCAGCACATGTTGTGCATGTGCTGACTAATACCCAACATGCTTGCACAGGTAAGAACGAAACATATATATATAACAACTATATTATGTTTTACAGTGCCTGGCTATATTTTTAGCTAGATATTTGGTCCTCATTTCATTAGCCATGTAATGATAAAATAGCAGCTATTGGGTTAGGTCCAATGGGTAGTGTTTATGTTACCTGTGTAATTACAAGTAAAGAGTCTTTGTGAATGTACAGTATCTTTAGCTTCATATTGATTTGTTTGCCTTGCTTAGATTAGCTAGCACATTAGCTACTTCAATAATATATGGGAAGCCAGTCAATTAGCAACTTATTTATATTTTTCACTTTGTAAGATGATTTACATTTTTTGTATTTGGTGATTGAGTTTTGACATCCAGTTTTAACCCCACTCTGTGGTCTGATCAGGAATCTACCCATGCAGCTGCTCCTACAAGTAGACAGGCAGATAGAGGAGAGAACCATGTACAAGGTGCATCAGGAAGGGGCCGTGGAAAACCGGGGAGAGGATGTGAGTGGACCAAACACACAAAATACACTTTTGCTTGTGTGAAATATTCAAGAATGAAGAGGATTGTATATGAACGTGTAAGTAGCTATAGTAGTAACTGTCTGTTCTGAAAATACACACTGGGACCCCCAGTGGACCTAATCTATTAGTTGCTGTTTTATTTTAGCTGTGGATGTGACCGTTAATAAACATATAAATGTATCTTCTAGGTACCAGGAACACATTCAACCCTTGGATTTATAGCAGGCATGCCAAGTGTTGGAGCAATGGTGGGCATTGGACGTGCTTTGACATCTTCAGCCAATTGTTATCTGCTGTTACCTGTACCTCATGTTCCAGGGAAATCTGAGGACCTGAGAGGCCCTGTCCATACTGATAGAGATAATTTGCAAAAAAACCATTACTCTACATTTTGGCCTGTCATTCACATCCAAACTGTTTTAGATCACTAAAACTGATATGTTTTAAAACCGTTCCAAAGTGATGATTTTAAAAACTGCCTTTGCATCTGCTGTGCCCAATATTACCTGATCCACAGCATCCATGGCATTTGTAGTCATTTTTGACTTCTTGTGTGCATATCTATACAGGTTGCAGCTATTTTGTAAAACAAAGGTCATCATCATCATCATCATTTTTTTATCAGATTGAATATATCCATTACTATACTACAGTCCCTGACAAGTCTTGTGACGTATCCATTTTGTAGAAACAATAGCTTATAACCTGACTTTTAATTCTATCTATTCTATTCTATTCTATTCTAATATCTATTGGTTTTAGAAATGGCTCATATGAAAACTAAAACCCTCCCAATTTAATAATTTTTTTTTAAGTTTAATATACTAAAATAAATTTGCTTCTCTGACATTTAATGAACACAGAAAGGGCAGATTTTGGCAAGACAAAAGTTTTGTCACCTACAGAGAGTAATGTGAAAATTGAACAGTCAGTCAGTCATTATCTGTAACCGCTCAATCCCCTGGAGGGTCGCGGGGGGGCTGGAGCCGATCCCAGCCGACATTGGGTGAAGGCGGGGTACACCCTGAACATGTCACCAGTTCATCGCAGGGCTGACATATAGGACAAACAACCATTCACTCTCACATTCACACCTATGGGCAATTTTAGAGTAACCAATTAACCTATTTAACCTGTTAAGGTGCATGTTTTTGGACCGTGGGAGGAAGCCGGAGTACCGGAGAGAACCCACGCAGACACGGGGAGAACATGAAAACTCCACACAGAGAGGCCCCAGCCAGTCTTGGATTCGAACCCAGGACCTCCTTGCTGTGACAGTGCTAACCACTGCACCACCGTGCCACCAATTGAACAAACAATTTACTTCAAATACAAAATTATGTTGCATAACATCAGTGAATTAAGTAGTGGTGCTGTGAGTTCCATATTTAATATCTTGTATGACTTCCATGAGCTTGAAGGACTGCATCCATGTGGTTCGACAATGATTCATACAATTTATTGATGAAGTCATCAGGAATAGCAAAGAAATCAGTCTTACATGCCTCGCAAAGTTCATCAAGATTCTTTGGTTTTGTCTTAAAAGCTTCCTCTTTCATTCTACCCCAGACATGCTCAATGATGTTCATGTCTGGTGGCTGGGCTTGCCAGTCCTGGAGCACCTTGATCTTCTTCGCCTTGAGGAACTTTGATGTAGAGATCGAAGTATGCAATGGAGCACCACCCTGCTGCAAAATTTGACCCCTTTTATGTTTGGGAATGTAAAAGGTAGCTAATACTTCTTGGTATTTTAAGCTATTGATATTGCCTTCCACCCTGCAAATCTCTCGCACACCCCCATACTAGATGTAACCCCAGACCATGATTTTTACACCACCAAACTTAACTGTTTTCTGGGTGAATCTCGGATCCATGTGGGTTCCAGTAGGTCTCCTGCAATATTTGCGGCGGCTGTGATGTAATTCAACTGAAGATTCATCTGAGAAATCCACCTCCTGCCACTTTTCCAGCGTCCATCCTTTTAGCAGGCTGTGGGCCTTGGCAAATTGCCACACATTTTTTTAATTGCCTTTTGTTTAGTGCTGATTTCTGGGCACTGATTCGAGAGGCCATGGAGGCCATTTCAAGACAGAATTCTACAAACTGTTCTGGTTGACAAGGGGACTTGAGGTGACCAGGCCTGGTGGAGCTCTGCTACAGTGGAAAAGGGGCTGGCCTTGGATTCCAACTGCCTTTGAGGACAAGCGGTCCTCCCGAGCAGTTGTCTTGCGGGGTCTGCCGGACCTGGGCTTGTCAAAAACATCTCCAGTCTCCATCCATCCATCCATCCATCCATCCATCCATCCATCCATCATCTACCACTTATCCGGGGCTGGGTTGCAGGGGCAGCAGTCTAAGCAGGGAAGTCCAGACTTCCCTCACCCCAGACACCTCCTCAAGCTCTTCCGGTGGGACCCCAAGGCGTTCTCAGGCCAGCCGAAAGACATAGTCCCTCCAGCGTGTCCTGGGTCTGCCACGAGGCCTCCTCCCAGTGGGACATGCCCGGAACACCTCCCGAGGGAGGCATCCCAAAGGCATCCGGAACAGATATCCAGGCCACCTCAGCTGGTTCCTCTCGACGTGGAGAAGTAGTGGCTCTACTCCGAGCTCCTCCCTCTGATCTCCAGTCTCTTCAAATCTTTTTCTTATTCTTTGTACTTGACGCTGAGACACATTGAAGGTGTCAGCCACCTCAGCAGTGGATCTGGTCTTCAGCCTCTTGATGATCAACGCTTTGGTCTCAGGGTGAATCTTAGGCATGTTGTCAGAGGCCAAGTTGCAGTTGATGTGAAGATCTGGTGTGCTGTGGTTGTTTTTATACACACCCACTAACTGATTGATCAATTATTGATCACAGGTGAGGCTGTAATCTAGGATTGGGTGCATCATATGACAAGTCGAAAAGACTTTTGTCTTTGCAAAAACTGACTCAGTGGGCTTTACCAAGCTGTGAACGTTAGAATGCTTTTCAGCAGTTTCGTTTGGCACCAAAATATTATTTATATATATATATACATATATATTATAAGCTGTTGGGATTGAAATTAGCCATTTCGTGTAAAACAAAATTGATTAGACATATATTTGAGGGGCACTTAAAGTCAACTTGTACCCAAGCGGCAAGACTTTTGTCAGGGACTGTACTAATAACAAAGGCACAGCTTGTTACAGTAATGTAACAAACAGACATTTACGTTTTAAATTGTATGTATTAGATTTTTTTAATTTTTAGAATATTTATGTGATGTTATGTTGTCATTTTACAATAAAGTTTGATTTCTATAATATATAATAAGTGGCGGCTATGTTTCTTCAGCTCTAACCACACCTAAAACAAACAAAACACATGAAGCACCAAAAGGCAACAAGAGGCTGTATAGAACCATCAAACTGCATACAACAGGAGACATGATTTCAATAATCTTCTGTTAAAATGTCAACTTGTTCGAACCAAACATAACAGAGACCTCTATTTTACATATAAATCAGGAGCATTTAATATACATTTAAACATACAGTACTCACCTATGACCTAATTTTATTAATTTTCAGAAGCATCTTAAAAGTATTGTCTCTAGTTTATTGCCATCATCTCCTTCGTGCTTAAAGGCCTGTGATAGCTACAGCAATGCACATATGGAATACTGTATATAAATCCTGGCAGTTTAGCCTGCCATCTGTATACTATACAGAATACAGAATACTGCCCAGACAAAAAGTTGCCACCGGGATTTAACTAAGCAAATAGGTAAGAACTTCCATTAGATAATTACAGTGATATGTTTCAACTGGCAACAAGTTATTTAACCATAACTGATGCAGCAAGTAGCTCCTCATATCTTAAACAGTCATGTCAGAAGACCTATTCCAAGGTTGTGGAGAAGATGTGACTCTGTGTCAGAAGAGTCAAATTATTGACTGCATCAAGCAAAGAGGAGATGCTGACTGATGCTGACTACTGAAATTGGTTTAACAACTGTCCAATGCATTATGAAAACCTGGAAGGATAGTGGTGAACCATCATCTTCGAGGAAGAAATGTGGTTGGAAAAAAATCTTGAATGATCATGATCACCACACAACATTTCGTGAAATCAAATGGTAAAAAATCAACAGCAGAACTCATGGCTATGTTTAATATTGGGACTAAACAGCTCTGTAGCCTTAAGAAAACCACACATCAGTGAGGCTAATTCGAAAAAAAGGCTTCATTTTGCTAGAGAGCATATAGATTGGACAATGGGAAAAAAGTAATGTGGTCTGATGAGTCCAGATTAACCCAATTCCTGAGTGATGGGTGCATCAGAGTGAGAAGAGAGGCAGATGAAATGATCACCCATCATGCCTAGTGCCTACTGTATAAGCCTGTGGGGGCAGTGTGTTATGATCTGGTTCAGGTTCAGGTTACTTTATTTGTACCTGTAGGTAGATTTGTTTTTTGCAAGATAGTGACATCCACTTCAGCCGATAAATTACAAAAATGATGCATGGATGCAAATGAAACATAATAAAAACTGTTAGTACATACTAACATATGAACATGATAAAAGTAGTCAAGGATCCACCAATCAGGACCCAAAAGAGAAACAAATATCAATAAATAATTAAAGGGCAATCCAATAATAATATCTTGAATAAAATCCACAATAAAAGGGGTTTATAAACTAGAATAAATAAAGAGTATGTGTAAATACTGCTACAGCTTGTTCAGCAGGAGCAAAGCTCTTTTTGTGACGCATTGGCCTGCACCTTGTGACTAAGAACCTCCATCCAGTGGGAAGAAGCTTAAAATCACTGTGCAAAGGGTGGTTATCATTTAAAATGGAGGTAGCTATCCACTGCAACTGTTTGGTGTACAGGGATGCTGGGTAAAGCTGAGACACACCAATGAGCCTGCTCGATCATTTCACTATTTGTTTCAAAGAATTCCTCTCCTTCAAAGTTGTGTGACTAAACGATGACACCAAAGAGAAACACAAGACAAATTCAATAAAAGCACTCTAAAACATGGTCATTATGGTTTCTCAATGTGAAAGTGAGACAGTTTCCTCAGACAATACAAGCACAGTTGACAATTTTTTTTACAAACAGCTTCACAGTTAGCTTCAAAGTTCAGTTTTGAGTCAATGCTGGCCCCAAGGTATTTATAAGATTGTACATACTCAACGGTTTGACCTTTAATTAAAGTGTTTTGAGTCGAGGACAGTCCTCACACCAGTGTACAAAATGATCAACAACTGGGCTGTGGTTGTTCTTCATTATTATGAAGCAGACTGACAATAACAGCATATTTCATAATAGTTCTGTGGTCATATCTGCTCTTACACATATTTGTGTAAAGGATGAATAGTAAAGGTGACAGCACACAGCCCTCAGGGGAGCCACTTTTGGTCAGACAAGATACCATTAACCTTCACTCTCTGTGTCCTGTTGGTTGAAAAATTAACAATCCAGCCCTGGATTGTGCTAAAAGCCAAGTAAAAATCCACAAATAAAAGTCTGGCATGATTCCCATTACCATCCAGATGTCTAAACACCATGTTAAGAAGAGTGTGTGTAGTGTCCTCTATTCTCTCTGTTAGGCCTGTATGCAAACTGCATGGGGTCAATTTAAGTAAATGGCAGCAGATACTGTCAGGGGCTTTGTTTACTTTTACAGAATGGAAGGCCTTTTCAACATTCTTCAAGTCAATGTTAAAGTGCTGGGTTCATAACTCAGTTCCTAAATTTCTTTGCTAAAATCATATATATTGAGTATTGAGTTAAACTCATCTAAAATGATATCAGAGCTATTCTTTTGATTCTGGAGGTCGGCAATAGTTTTCATACTCACCTAGGCTGAGCCCAGATTGTTTGCAGCCATCTTGCTCTCCAGTTTTGATGTAATTCTGTTTTGCTTTAACATTGCAGTCTTAAAAGCAAATCAATCTTCAGCTCCAGGCTGCTCCCTGTTCAAAAGCAATTCTCTTTCTTTTTAAATATAACTTTACATATTTGGTTATGAATGTTTTGTTGTTACAGTAGATTTTAACATGTTTGCTGGGGATAATCATGCCCCTGCAAAAAGCAACATATGAACAGGTTACATCCACCAAGGAGTCCAAATCATCCCCACAGGACTGAGTAAAGATGTCCCTATCTGTGCAGTCGAAACATTCCTGCACACAGAGCACCAATTCCTCTGACCAGACCTTTGTGTCCTTGGTCTTTGTTTTCTCTCTATTTAAAACAGTCTCATATATGGACAAAAGATGCACACAGTTATGGTCAGCAGAGTCCAGAGGAGGAAGAGATTTATAAGCATCCTTTACTGATCCATAACAATGATCTAATGTCTTATGCCGTCTGGTTGGACAGGAGACATACTGATAAACGTTCTTGAGAGAGATATGGTTAAAATCACCCAGTATGAAGTTCGGTGCATCTGACCGCTCATACTTCAGAGCTTGGTTCACTGTCCCCTTCAAGTATCTAAATATTCTCTTCACAGCAGTCAGATGTGCAGTATCGGGATTTGCGTTGAAATTTGACACCGCACTCTCTTGTGGCCATTGCAGCATACAGCAGACTTCCAACCACTGACTGATAGTTCTGTTGGTGTACTGGCTTACTAACACCATCACTTTTCTTCAGTTTGACGTTGGCATCAGCAGGAGTTGCTACAGGATTTGCATTATCCATTCCATATTTCTGAAGTATGGCTTCAATGTAATGCTTCTGGTGAAGAAAGACACAGTTCTCCTCTTTGTCTTGAACCACAGAGATGCCCAGGATATAGGACAGCTCACCCGTGTCTTTCATCTTGTAGCACTCCTTGAGAGCCGCTTTCAGCTCGTTCACGCTCTCAGTCGACTCTGTTATCAGAATGAGATCATTCACATAAACTGCTAGTATTTCAAGCTCTTGTCTTGATCTCACAAACACACAGGGGTCTGATGTGCTCTGTTTGAATCCAAATTCCATCATGAACTCTGTGAATGCCTTGCTCCAGCAACAAGGAGACTCCAGTCCATAGATTGATTTTCTCAGTTTGCACACCAGGTGTTCCTACCTTGGTTTGATGTATCCCTCTGGTTGCTCCATGTAGTTTTCGGTGCATTTGCGAACCCAAGTGCAGCACTACAGAAGCCGGCAATTTCATGGAGTAGGTATTTATTGAACAATTGTTGAACAGATAAACAAGAAACAGGCGACTCTCTCAGCCTGGCACCCGGTTTGGATCTGCGAAGGCAGCGGGAGGAACTGGGAGGCAAAGCGGCCACAGGCGATACTGGCTGGCTCTTGCTGGAGCGGAGTATGGAGGTGAAGGCAGGTGAACACCACAGAGAGGGAGAGGGCACTCATGTAAGTGGTCTGTTGCACGGCGATGGTGACTGGTAGCTGTGGAATCACTATGGAGAGTAGCGGAGTTGCTGACGTCGTCAGCGGCGACGACAGCAGAGATGCTTGGTGGGAGGTGGGAGGTGGTCGGACAGAAGGCAGGTCGGGTTACCAGAGAACAGGCAAGGCATGGCGGTTGGGGAACAAAAGGCAGGTCCAAAATCCAGGAAGGGAGACAGGCTCGAAGGTCGGGGGCAGGCAGGATCAGACACAGAGAATCTGTCCAGAAAGAAAGACTGGAGAGTCCTGAGAAGTACAGAGGACAATCTGGCGTGTGGAGTGAGTGTGGAAACGGAGCATAAGTAGTGGCCTGGTGATTAGAAGCAGCTTGGTAGCGCAGGTGAGCGTGATGAGTCTGATTTAGAGAGGGCGGAATGGCAGAGTGTGACACTAAGTCCACGTGTTTGGTCTTTCTGCTCCCACTGATCTGGAGTTGTCCTGCCGACTTCCTCGAAGTAGTGATGACATGGCTGATGCACCACCTGATGTAGCAACACTGTAGCTTTCATTAGCATTCACCCACTTTTGCTCTTCATTTATTATTGCTTGCTGAACAAACTGCAGTGTCAGATTGTCAATCTTTGTTTCTAGTGCAGTGACAATGGTAGCATAACTTGGTGGCAAAATATCCAAAAGTGTTACAATTTGGTCTTCTTCAATGACAACTTCTATTGCTGATAGCTGATCAGTCAGCTCCTTCATTTGTTCCAAATGTTCAGTTAAACGATCTCCTTCCTTCATTTCACATCTGAAATATTTTTTCTTCAGGAACAGTATATTTGCTAAAGTATCCCTCTCAAAATGGCCTTTCAGCATAGTCCACGCTTCTTTGGGAGTCTGGCAACTTGTTATCAGGTACAACTGGGGTGTACTTACATTCAGCACTAACATAGAGAATGCCTTCTCTCTCCGTTTAGTGAACTCAGCTTGTGCTTATAACAGTTATTACACCAAATTCAATACTGTTTAAAGAGTTGAAAACAAAAGTCTCTCTCCCATTTCCAATAACCTACAATGCTGATAGTATAAGAATTATAAATTCATACAGCCTCCTCACAGTATATGAGGCCTCTCCACCAAGTACACATTAATACCATATTGTTGCAAAATCTGAAGCATCAGCCTGCAAATACACCACATGTGTGGATTATTGGTTACTTGAAAAAACTTGAAAAAAAACCCAAAAATCAGATTTCAAATGTATATTGCTCATGCATGACAAGGTCTACCATAAAAAGCAATTATATCACTGAAAATAGCATGTCTGCATTAATATATGCATAAAATATGAAGTTAATTATTTTAGTTAAAGTTAAAGTTTAGTTAAAACACTCATACCATGTTTTGCTACAGAGGGGAAATGATGAAAATGATGGAAATGATGTTTCAAGGCATGTAATATACACTCAAAGTATAAATAAACCTGTAAATTGACAAATTCATATAGATGTTTAATATTACCATCCATTGTGCAACATCGGATGAGGAACAAGATGTGCAAATAACATTCATGCATCCTCATGGTCCCTCTCAGACTTACAATTGGCCCAGGAGGGAGGATATCTGTTGGGTCCCTCTGGTACATATCCTGAAGATTATTGAGGCCCTACTTACATCAACTGGCAGGCAGTATGAACGTCTATCTGATGTTGAAAAGCAAATCAATACATTGTTCAAACTCTTCAAATACACAGTATTTGTTAAACGGTTTGCTTTTACTGACACTGTAGATTGTTTAGATTGTAGAACTGCATACATGGTAAAATTTGCCAGAATAAAAACTAAATGAAAATTTAGACAGAAAATACAAATATTTGTTCTCTGATACATGTACATGGCCTCTGTATTTTACATTTCTGTCTGTAGC
Source organism: Coranthus polyacanthus (assembly GCA_037367275.1). NCBI lineage: Eukaryota > Metazoa > Chordata > Actinopteri > Kurtiformes > Apogonidae > Coranthus > Coranthus polyacanthus. The sequence continues at coordinate 21,580,793 of JAPQRN010000001.1, forward strand.
AAACATGGTGTATTTGATACCCTAATTAACATAGTTTGGTTAAAGATACCAACTTCATATTTTGTGCATATATTTAATGCAGACATGCTCTTTCCGGTGATGTAATTGTTTTTTATGGTAGACCCTGTTATGCATTTGAAATATGATTTTTCCCCCATTTTAATGCCTTATAAATAAAATATAAAATAAAAAAAATATTTATTTTAGAAAACCACAATAGTAATACATCATGAGAAATCACCAGGCCAAAATTGCTCTGACAAATCTTTTTTTGAAACAGTTTTCAGCCAGCAGTAATTTGGCAAATATGCAATTGTGGATCTTCTTTTACAGAAGTTAACGACATCTTGTACCTTAGAACAACTCCTGAAAATTCCATACATGAATAGTTCAAAAGTAATACCTTACTGATAACTAGAGGCACACCCTTGTTTTCAAAGCCCAATATCTCAAAAACTAATGAAGATATAATGCTGGATGTAAACGGAGATGGTTAGTCAGGAGCCCTCCGCTGATTTCACATGGACTGACCCATATTTAAACACAAGGTGTAAAAGGGCAAAATGTTATAACTGTAAAGGTTTCACCAATGAGCCATCACATATGGATTTTCCAGATATTTCTTGTAGTACAAACAATAAAAGAAAGTTTTTTTCATGATATTTAAACTAGATGTCTGTCACTCTGTTGTTGTATCTAAGACACCACACAAATTTATGATTTATGTGTACAGATGAGGTAAGTTTGGATTTTTACTGCTAACTGCAAACATAACATGCCCACTAACACTTTGTGTTTTTCAGGAGAAGACCAGTGCTCTGTCTCTCAGTAATGTAGCTGGAGTCTTCTACATCCTGGTTGGAGGTCTGGGTCTTGCCATGATGGTAGCACTGGTGGAATTCTGCTATAAAAGCCGTGCAGAGGCGAAAAAAATGAAGGTATGGTGTGTTTTAATCCATATTATGTCTTAACTAATGTATTTTATTTTATTTTTTTATTTACAATATCATACTTCAGTTGCTGCATGTAAAAAAAGATTATCCTACAGTACAAGTATCCCAGTCTGTATTACTCAGTGTTACGCAGCAAATTAACAATTATCTTATAATTAGTGCAAGAACTAGTCTGTGTGTTGGAATGGAAATGATAAATGACACAATTTAGAGTCTTTCCTTTAAGAGTGTGATGACCAAATGTCACATGTGACTTTGTAGTTCAGATCAGAGCGGATCAGATCATCATCTTCTCAGCTTCGTATTTGCTTAATGGAATTAAAAGAGATATGCAACAAAACAATCTCAATTTAAGGTTCATTTAGTAGTAGGTTTTTATTAAATAATGGAACAGGGAGGTGACAACTGGTGTGGTCGTATTGAATCTTGGAAAGTGATAGTTATATATTTGTACATGGCCTCAAAATGCACTGACTACCTTGAGTTTTTTTTTTTTTTTTTTTATCAGTTCACAAGTTTTAGCAGTAGTCTTCCAACATTGGGTGGATTCAGAGAAAAGAGGTGAAAAAGGGAGAATTTGGATTGGGTTTAGAAATTTTTACCATATGACCAGTGTCATGTGTAGATGACAGTAGAGTAACTCAGTTAAAGGGGTTGAACCAAACCTTAGCTTGATGGTAGATAGCAGCATTATTATAATATTGTCCAAAGTAGTTGATATAAATCTAATCCCTAGACCAGTATCCATGATGCCCATGAGTCCAAATTACTTTGGTGATCACGTGACATTTCTTTTGTTTTGCAAAATATTTCAACATCTATGAACAGCTGATCCAAGTACAAGTACAAATATCTGTGGTTACTCGTTCTTTAAAAGACTTTGGTAATCCCCAGACTTAAAGGTCCAGTGTGTAAGATTTGGGGGATCTAATTACACGAATAGAATATAATATGCACAATTATATTTGATTAGTGCATAATCACCTGAAAATAAGAATTGCCATGTTTTCATTACCTTAGAATGAGGCATTCATATCTACAGTGGGAGTGAGTCTGTCATGTTGCGCTGACATGTTTCAACAGTAGCAGATTTCCTCTTTCCTCTTTTTTCCATTTTATCGCAGGTTGCATCCATTATTGAGATGCATTTCCATCACCTACCATGTTTGAGATCAAACTTGATATGCTTTTAACTAAAAAGCCCAGAACAAACAAAACAAATACTGGCTGTAATGAGGAACTTTTGCATTTTTAGTGGCCACCAAAGGGTTATTTAAATTGAGGGCAACTTCACAGCTAGATGTCACTAAACATTACATACTGAACCTTTAAGCACTAACGTGGTTTTGTGTAACGTGTTTCAAAAAGCACTGGATAAACTTTGATCTACTTTGAAGTAATATTTCTGACATGACAGATATTTCTGAAATTTTTCTCAAAATTCAAAATCATACTATTAACATATTATTAATTTATTAACAAGATTGTCCCTACAATCACTAACAGTAACTCACACACTGTCATACATTAACATAATCAGTAAACAATCAATATAGTAATAACAAGGACTTTATTTTTGTCACAAAGGTGGCAGCCAACACCTTGTCGTCCCCCCAGCACACAGGAAACTACACACACTCTCTGTCTTCTCCTCAACATGCCCCCAACTTCAACCTGCTGTCCCCCAGCCACCAGCCAAACTACGCCACCTATAAAGAGGGATACAACGTTTACGGCATTGAGAGTGTCAAGATCTAACACGGGTAGGAGAGCGATGATTGATGGCTAACCTTTTTCATCTCACGGCCATAGACAACGTTTACAATATCAAAAACAACAGCTACTGCATTCATGTTCTTTTTGGTGCCCAGCAGCCTCTCAAAATAAGTGTTGAGTTGGCCAAATTCTTTTTTTCTGTTTTTGTTGACCAATGATAATCAGTTCATAATATCAGTCAAATGAACAGTGGAGACTAATCACTGTTCATTTTAATTTTTTGAGATATCACATTATTGGTTCTTCCAAGATGTAAAGTTGTATTCACTCCACATTGAAAATCTGAAATTTCCAAGTACCAACCTCCATGCTAGAAGCATTCCTCCACTCAAGACAGCAAATGCCACTCAACTTGACGTGTAGTTTGCAGTTTGCAAACCCCTACACGAGGAACATAAAACATGCAAATATCAACACAGGCCTACATGGCTGATGACATTTTGACATCACTCTGTGTGGATAATTGGTTCAGTCCATGTGAAATCACCGGAGGCCTCCCAACTATACAAGCATTACTCTCATAGGAGGAAAGAGATGCTTTGTACCAGATTTAGTGACTAGCTGATTTCCATATGCAGTCAGTGGGCAGGTAGACACAACAGTAAATAAAATAGCAGTTGAGTAATTCCACCTCAAATCACCAGATTTCAGAAAATTTTCCCGACTGACCATCTCCAATTTGCTTCATAATTTTAGAAAATAATGTTATTAGTCCAAGTAAACACAATACAATATTTCAGCCTTTTATCTTAATTAGGTTTTGAGATATTGAGCTTTGAAAATAAGGGTGGGGAGTAGCAGTAGGGGAAATTTTTCTGAAATCCGATGATTTGAGGTGGAATTACTCAATTACTAATTTATTTACTTTTGGGCTTACCTGCCCAGGGACTGCAGATGGAAATCAGCTAGTCACTAAATCTGCTACAATGCATCTCTTTTCTCCTATGAGAGTAATGCTCATGTACATGGTCCCTGACAAATCAATACATTGTTACATGGCCTTAAGATGATTACTACTCATACCTAATTGGCAGTCGTGAGCTCCATAAAGCACTTTTTTGTAGGTGCTGTTAAGGGTGCAAATATATGGGTATAGGTATAGAAACTGCCTTTGATATGCAATAATCGGTTTCGTATGAAATTTCCATGTGAAACTTGGTAGCCAAATATTTCCTGTCAGAAGTCTATTTTTTGTCCACACAATGTACTCACACGCTCGCTTTTGTCCAGTAACTATTCAATTAAGTTTATTGAAACAAGATTTGTACTGAAAACATACTCAACCTTAACTACCTTATAAAGGTTCATACCTAACCTTTAATTTAGTGTACCATACACCCCTAGATACTGTCATATTGAGTGAAGTCATATTGTTTCCCTATTGTGAAGTATGGGAACATGATTTTGTTGATGTTTCCTAGATGGGTGCCTGAATTTGAGGGACATTCCATCACACTTTTTCAAGTAGGAGGAGGAGTAAATATATAAGTTGTATCAAACAACATTAAATATCTGTCCAGTTAATATTCATTGACTCTGTAGCTAAATGGTAGTTAAACACTAATATTGCATTGCTCCAAGCCACTGGGCAACTTTTACTGAAGCCTGAGCTGTTTAGGTGATGCCATTTATTTGAGAAATTTCAAACAACTCATCATTTTCTTTCACTGGCATTACAAACTGGTATGTATAATCATCAGGGTATAATGTGAATGCAGCGGTCAATCTAGTTTGTTGTTTTAAGATCTACATGTTTCTAGTAAACTTGTCTATGACTGTGTATCTTTCATGACTTGTCACCTAACTAGTTTGCTATTTTTCTCCATCCATCTCCTGTTTGACACCTACCCACCCTTTTGCCTTTGCCCTCTTTATCCACTGCCCCCATCCTTTCTTCCTCTTTTCTACCTTCTTCCAAATTGCCCTTTTTCTGCCACAATCCTTACTGCTCGTATTGTTCCCCTGACTCCCTCATATCTCTAGCCAATCATCCTCTTTAACAAACTGATTTAAAAGACGATCATTTTCATTTATCATAGGTCTCGTTCAGATAAAATGTAGCAGTTTAGACCCCTTCCATTCCATGGTGCAGGTCGACTGGTTCAGCATTTATGGCAATGCATTTGTTTCATCATCCAGCTAAACAGCCAATCAAAATATGTAAGCACACATTCCTTGTGGATAAGTTTTTCATCACAACAACCGATAACATTAGCAGGGCTGCATGACTAACCATATCAAAATAGAGTGCTTTTTTATGTTTCTGTGGTATATGTTCAAAGTCAACCTTGTGGTACAGTTAAAACAAATGAACATGAAAGAAGCCCTTCCACTTTTTATATTTCTATAAATGTCTACATTCTAGAGAGGTGTTTTATTCTACGGTATGTTTCACGCATGTGTTTGCTTTCGATGTGACGTTACTTAAGTTTATTGTTTACTCGGATCCCCATTAGTGCTCTACAGCACAGCTACTCTTCCTGGGGTACACCTTTAAGTAAATACACACAGAAAAATTGTCTAAAAATGCATATCTCACATATCCCACATATCTTACACTCAAATCAATGCATTTTAATTCATTAGACGTTATAGTCCATTCAAATCAACACTTTAAGTTCATAAAACCTTATACTTGAAATAATCTGTTAAACATTACAGTACATACAGCTCTTAAACATAAGACCATAGAACCTAAATGAAGTAGGAACACTAGACAACAAATTCCCATAATCCTACAAATATGATATTCCAAAGTAGTTCCTAATTTGCTTTTAAAAATTTGATTTCTTTGTTAATTTAATTAAACACAGTAGTAAAGAATTATATGTTGTAATTGCTCTTTATGCTACTGTGCATTTAAGGAAATTGGTGATTGGGCTTGGGGATTAAAAACCAACCCCCCCGTTGCTTGTCTGGTGGCATATGTATATGGCATATGTATAAAACTGTAAAGTCAACCCCGTTCTACCAGTATTGATACAAATATATCAAACAGACCTAAGCAGGGCAACTGCCGGACTCTGAATATAGCCTATAGACTCCAATTCCATCTGAACTTTAAACAGTGTCTGGATATGTTATCTAGATCAGAAAAAAACATCCATCTATTTTCTACTGGTTTTCCAGTTAAGTGTCATGGGGGCAGCAGTCTGAGCAGAGAAGCCCAGACTTCCCCCTCCCCGGCCACCTCCTCCAGCTCCTCTGGGGGGACACTGAGGCGGCCTAACCAGATGCCGGAACCACCTCAACTGGCTCCTCTTAATGTGGAGAAGCAATGGCTCTATTTTGAGCTCCTCCCAAATGGCCAAGCTCCTCACCCTATCTCTAAGGGAGAGCCCTGCCACCCTGTGGAGAAAACTCATTTCTGCCACTTGTATCCATGATATTGTTCTTTCGGTCACTACCCACAGCTCTTGACCATAGGTGAGGGTAGGAACGTAGATCAGCTGGTAAATTGAGAGCTTTGCCTTTCATTTCAGCTCCCTCTTCACCACAACAGACCAGTACAACATTCGCATCACTGCCATCACTGCACCGATCTGCCTGTCAATCTCCTGCTCCATCCTCCCCTCACTCGTGAACAAGACCCTGAGATACTTAACTCCTCCACTTGGGGCAGTAAAACATTCCTAATCCAGAGGGGGGACTCCACCCTAATCTGGCTGAGAACCATGGCCTCAGACTTGGAGGTGCTGAACCTCATCCCAGCCACTTCACACTCAGCTTCAAACTGGTCCAGTGCAAGCTGGAGATCACAGCTTGATGAAGCCAACAAGAACACATCATCTGCAAAAAGCAGAGGTATCACCCTGAGGCCACCGAATTGGTGACAAAGTGCAGACCTGGCAGAGTCCAACTTACACTGGGAATGAGTCTGATTTACTGCCAGAAATGCGGACCAAGCTCTGGCTCTGGGTATACAGGGACCGAATATCCTATAGTAGTAGGCCACAGACCCCATACACCATCAAATGCCTTTCCCAATTCCACAAAATACATGTGAACTGGATGGGTAAACTCCCTTGAATCCTCCAGTAGAGGGTAAGGAGCTGGTCCACTGTTCCACACCCAGGACAAAAACTGCATTGTTCCTCCGGCATCTGAGGTTTAACTATGAGCCGGACTCTCCTCTTCAGTACCCTTGCATAGACCTTCCTGGGGAGTGTGATCCCCTTGTAGTTTGAATACACCCTCTTCCCACTACCCCCGGTCTGCCAATCCAGAGTCAGATCAACATCCTCCCCCACCATCAGATCCAACTCACCACCAGGTGGTGATCAGTTGACAGCTCTGCGCCTCTCTTCACCTGAGAGTCCAAGAGTCCAAGTCAACCACAAGTCTGATGACATGACTACAAAGTCGGTCATCAACCTACGGCCTAGGGTGTGCATTTATTAACAGCCTCGTGCTCGAACATTGTGTTCTTTATGAACAAACTGTGACTTGCACAGAAGTCCAATAAAAGTTGGGGTTGGGGCCTTTGCTTTTTCAAAACCATGGGAATCATGTGAATCACTCTTTGTCTTGCCCCCGATAACATAGCTCCTAGGATCATTCCGGCACTCAAACCTCTCCGCCACAATAAGGAGGGGCAAATAAATATAAATGACACCTAGATAGTGAATCATTTGTTTTCTGATTATCTGCATGGTCTGACCACAGATTACCTCCCAACAAAGTTTAGTAATTATGTGGATGTGATAACTACTTCCTGCTGTCACCAAATATCATTCAAGGAGCTGCAGATAGAAGCATGCACATCTAAAGAAAAACAAGTTCAGCCCACATAGCATAATAATTCAAGACTCTTGATGGGTTGTTATAAAGTCAAACAATATATGAGTAAGATGTGGTTATTATGATAACACTTGTGCAAGGGTGTCCAAACGTTTTACAACAATGTCAGAGAGTGATGTAAATGTAAATGATCTATCATCAATTCAGGTCATTAATAACAGAAAAGTGTCACGGTAGGCAGGTAGAGTGGGTTAACACATGATTGACAGCTATAATTACAGATTCCTGTAAAGATTTCTGTAGACATTACTCTACTGCTCTACTCTGTGGCTTGACATAGAACCTTGGAAAGGTAACTTCTCTTTTCCACAACGGGGTGAAACAATGTCAGGTCATTTATATTTATATTTAGTCTTTTAACTTGGACCAAGACCAGAGAGCTGCAGAAGGATGGTGTATATTTTTTCCCTGATTTTGGCTCCTGCAGCTTTAATTTTATTCATTAATAGCCATAATGTGGTGTAGCCGCTCCTGGTGGGGAAAAGGACAAAAGAGATAACTCCTGTGGTGGAAACAATGTTCTCAAATTTCAAGTCTGTACTGGTGGATATGTTTATTGAGTCAGATTGTGGCAGATGTTTTTGGAAAAGTAGTAATTCTGGTAACTTTACTCATTTTCTGTTTACCAATTTGAGACCAAACCAAATGGTTTAACCATTGTGCTCACTAATAGCACTGTGAATTGTTCCACATTTGCACCTAAAACCTGCTCCATTTTAAGGACCTAGTCACAAAAGAGTTGTGCTAAGGATATGCTGGCACAAATATCCTCAAATTGCATGTTTTTAATAAGCAGATGTGTGCAAACAGAGCTCTCCATGATCACAAACCAACTTTCATATATTTTGCATATACTATTCTTTCTAGGACAAATATTATCTTCAGTACCATCTTCCCTCTGTGTACCTCACCCTCTGTGAAATCTTTCCATTTTAGGCCGTTAGCTTAGCCGCATCATAGCTTGTTATCATTTCAGACCCATGTAAAAAACTTCATCGATATATCTTTGGCTCTGCTTCATTCCTCTTGGTATTTTCTTATCCAGTTGCTGGAAATAAATACAATAATGAAGTGAAATAAGAAATCAGATTGTGCTTATTTTGTTGTTATTATGTTTAATGGATTTTGTTTTGAAAATGTAGAAAATTGTGTGACATAGCAGAAAGTAGAACACTCAAGCTAGTGCACATTTATTAATAGCAAATATATGGATGCAATACTAATTTTGACAACAGTGAGGTTGTAATGTGTCATAACTATATGATAAATTCATAAATTCATCTCTGACAGTTCGAAACTTCCCCCAAACTAGTATAAAAATAGAGAGCAGTGTTTCTCGCTGAGTCAGCCAAATGTTAGAAAAGTTGTCAAAACTCATTTTAAACCAGCACTGGTACAACTTCATCTGCTGACTGACTCAGTTGAGAGGCCCCTGGACAAACACTCTGTGGTGAAATATGATTTTATAACAGAAGTATGATATGAGCAAAAATGTTTTCATTTTTCTTTGTCTTTGTTGAAATTTTATGTCAAAAAAAGATTATTAACTGAGGCATTAAAAGGAGTGTAAAATGCAACTCATACAGTGAACTGTTACAGTTCAGTGTGGACATTGTACATTTGTACAGTATGAGTGAATTTCTTGTAACGTTTTAAGCAAAATATGAGTTGTATTGAAGGTCCAGTGTTTAAGATTTAGGAGAATCTAATAGCAGAAATCAAATCTAATATTCATAATTATTATTATTAAAAGGTCGTTAATTGATTTAAAAAAATTAAGAACTCAATTGCACAATTTTCTTAATTGAGATAAATCGCATTTTTTTCTTCCAAAGACCAAAGCTTGTAATAATTATAATAATAAAATATTTACATGCAAAAAGCACTGAATTAATGAGGAATAAAAACAAAATAAAATATTTAAAAATATATATATATAAATATATTTAAAATATATTTAAATCCTATTGCTTAATAGCATCTTTATACCGGTCACATTCTCTACTGTGTAAGACAGATTTACAATGAAACCATCAAGACCATCACAACACGACTGTCAGCTTGTCAGACATATTTCTCCATCAACAGAAATAAGAACAAACCCAGGCCTAAATAGTGCAACTTCAACTTCAAAACCAAGGTCATTCAAATTAGTCATCAGCTTAAAGGCAATAATTTCTTAAATACATTAATTTAAATGATAATTAACAACAATGTTCAAGTATCAATTGAATTTCCGCCACAGTCCTGAAAAATAGCACAAGACATTCTTCTGAGAGTTCAAAATAATGAACCTTTTTCACTTTATTTTGAGTCTATACAAACTATTGGCCATTCAATGACTTACTGACACAGACCAGTCTGTCACATGATCAGATACAAAACGTGTTGTGTTGTGTCACCATTATTCAGAAGTGCTTCCACATACATTGGTTTCAGCTGCTTATGCACCTGTGTATTGCAGTGGAGTCACGGAATTTATTTTTATGTTTATGTACAAAAGAGAGATAGTGCTGATGGCAAGAACCAACACCAATACTGATCATAGGTCAGCTGCCATGGGAAGAAAACAAGATATGTTAATTTCTGTAATGCTAACATCTCACTAAAAATACTGAGGGGATACAAGAGCTGTATACAGGACTTGTATATAGTGGCCACTTACTGCAGACTGCCACCAGTGATTCTTTTGGTATTCTTAGTCAGGGGATGGGTTTAACCATGAGCTGGTGCAGGGTGAGGTTGCTGTCGGGGTGTGCCCAGCATTGTCTACTGAGGGGATTCAGATCATTTTGGGCAACGCTTGGCAGGTGGCCCTTTGTAGTCTGATGCTCTTTCCTCCCATGTTGTGTTCCATCCACCTGTGTTAAACAGGAGCTCTGGCGAGTCTCCTGTGGTGTTTTCAGGCTCACCTGTTGTTTCGCTTTGTCCATTTATATCTATCAAGCACTCCAGTGAGGTACCAGAGGTGTCCTCAGCCTGTGCAGTCACACATGCTATGCGTATGGCTGAGCTGGATGCCTCCTCAGACAGCAAAGAGGACTGAGACGCTGATTCAAATGTCCCACCTTTATTAGACTTTCCATTGTCAGATTGACTCAGCAAACTGGTGCATGAGCAGCAGACTAATTTCACCATCTATGTGCATTTTGAACTGATCACAGTTTAACAGAAGAAAAAGATGCAGCTGATCAGCCGCTCTCTTGTCTCTCTTGCTCTCTCTCGCTAATTGGTGAGTGCTCACACAGACACACATTGCAGCAACTTTTACCACTTTCCCCAAACTTAGTCAACAACGGAGGAAAAAGAAACCAACAGCAAAGATTTAATTCCTAAAAGAACACGCATTAATCAGCTTTGATGAACTGATCCCTTGTCCGGAAGTGATGCTCATCCAAGCACAATCTTGTGCAAATTATGCTATGAAAACATCTGAACTGAAGGTACTAGCAATACGTCGACTAATTCATTTCACCACCTCAAACATCACCTAGTGCAGTTTGTAGAGTCAGTGAAATACGTGTAAACAGGAACAGATGCTTCTGATGTTTACTTAATTAACCTTGATTTCTTAGTTGGTCACATTATATCACGTTATCCAGTCTCTCTGGGCTGTATGATTAGCACTACTGTCCGGCAGATCTCATTAGCAGCACATGTTATTCAGAGACTGTCACACTCATATCTGTCCCACATAAACAATGACAGTAACAACCAAAGTTATTCTCAGACTAAAATAAACTAATGAATTAAACTACTTAAATGTCACACTTCTACGTATATAGAAAATAGTTACACTATTAAGATACACAATATGCTGTGTATTTTGTGTTAGATATTTTCTGTTAACGCAAACAGATACTTAACATTATATCGCATATATATCGTATAATAACATCTATCGCCATTTTTCATAATCATATTGAGATAGCCATATCACCCAGCCCTACGTAGTAGTAGTATTTACGGTTATGTGCCAGAGCTCCAGGTATCCTGCTTTTCCACTGTACTCAATTACAAAAAAGAATATCGATAAGGCACTTTCATAGTTTATTTCAGTGTTTAGCATCCCAAAAGTTATCCAAAGAGACAGAGGGTCAAATTACATTGCTTATGTTTGCACAAGTTTAAACCTGTTGCGCTTAAGCCAACCAAGTCAGGGTGCATTAGAGGGATTCCACCAGACTCTTAAGTCTCTCCCTCGAGCATATTGTATCAAACTGGATCAAGACTGGGAAGATGGGCTCCCATGGTTATTGTTGGCTGCAACTCTCTTGTTTCTTGTTGTACAGGAGAGTACTGGTTTCAGCCCCAATGAACTTGTGTTTGGGCCATATTAAAAGGCGGTGGGTGGAGGCTGACCCAGCAAAAAAATTTCTTGACTATGTCATTGGATTTCAGCACAGATTGTACGTTGCAGGTTGAATGGCCTGAGAGAAACAGGTGTCGCAGAGTAAAAGGAAAAAAATCTACAACCACCATGCAGAGCAGGCCAAGTACACTGGTCCCCTCCCACATAAGCTGGATAAAGCATGACATTGATGTTGCTGATGTGCAGCCCATTGAACAACATTTTTAAAACGTCACCAGAAAAAAGTAATTGGAATGCAGACATTGACTACATGCTTGAAAATAACATCACAGTGCTATCATCTTCCAGCTGAGCTTCTCCTCCCAAAACCAGATAAAACACAGAGATTTTGAACATATTTCCCAAAGGTTAATTCTGTTACAAAGGCTGATTTGTTTCCATTGTTATGCATGGATAACAATATTGATGAAGTTGGAACACAATTTGCTTAAGTGGTGTTGGCAAGTTCCACCATCCAAGTGTGCACAAGAAATAGCTGTACTTACTGCCTTACTCCATCAGGCCTCTAGTGTAATGCTGTTTGGGTTGTGAAACACTCAGTGACTTTCCAGCAACTCATCCCATCAATATGGCTCAGAGGGTTGTTCTGTTTATCTTGATGATGGTTATTGACAATGACACATGACACTGACACCTGCAGTGCATCTGCAGCTGACTGAGGCAAAGCTTACTATCAAATTAGCGTGTTTAAGTGTGAGTTCGCTATGGCAATTGTGACTTATCTGGGCCACGTGGTGGGGCAGGGTACAGTTAATCCCATGCATGCTAAGGTCTTCACCATCACTGAGTGTCCGCAGCCATCCACAAAACAGGAACTTCATCAGTTCCTGGGTCTTGTAGGGCAGAGCGTTCTGCAAAAATGTTTCTACAGTTGTCTTTCCCCTGACCATACTGCTGAAGGCCAAGGCAAAATTTGTTTGGCTGTGTTCTTTCCCTGTTTTATTTGCTCCACAGTCATTTGTGGTCCAACTTGACGTCAGTCAGGTCAGGGCAGGTGCTGTCCTGCTCCAGGGGAATGATGAAGGGGTGGTGAGACCGGTTTGCCCGTTTCTCTATAAAATGTAACCATCACCAATATAATTTCTCTGTTATAGAGAAGGAAGCCCTCACTTTAAATCTGGGCCCTTCAGCACTTTGAAGTGTATATAGAAGGTGTAGCACCCCTAGTGGTTAACACTGACTACCAGTGACCACACTGACTCATTCAGATGCTCAAAACAAAAAACTGGTGAGTGGTCTCTGTTTTTGCAGGCATATGACCTTGAAATATGACACATTAAAGGAACAGATATTATTATAGTTGACGTGTTATTGTCTATGCCTGAAGCCCATTATGGGTTTGATCCCTAAGTAAACCTTTGTTTACTTTATATTACCTGTTCTGATCTGCCATTGCCTTCGCCTGTTCGCCTAAATGTGTTTCTCAGGTACCAGGGTTGCTGAGGAAGGGTGGGGACAGGCAGTGGGCCAAGGTGTTAGATAAAGATGATATATTTCTTTACTAACAAATTATTTCATTATGTATTGCTGGTGGTGGTAGTAGCCTGTGATTCTTTTGGAGGCAGAATCCAGAAATTGTGATTAAACCCAGTGATAAAGGGGGTGCGATTTGTATACAGTAGTGATGTGCCAGTCGTGAACAATCGGCTCTTAGAGCCAGCTCTTTGAAGTGAACAATGGGAGCCGGCTCCCAATCAGGATATTGTTTTTTCTCCTCTTTTTTCTGTTAAAGCTGCATGTCATTGGTCAAGGTGTGTGGTGTCATCTGTGTGTCCACCCTGAGCAGAAGGGTGAGAGGAGGGGTTACAGACACACAGCACAGTGAGCACAAGAACAGGAGGGAGGGTGATGAAAGAGAGAGAAAAGAGAGAGAGAACATGTGCTACAGAGACAACAAGCTGAAAATGTGAGAAAAAGGGTGACAGCAAGAAATTTGTAAATAGTTCAATGTTTAAAAATAATATACATACAATCAGAGGTTGGACCTTTTTGTCTAATTGAATTTATTTTTGTAGCACTCTAAATGTAGCACTATAAATAAAGTCATATACATTTTACACATTTGATATAATATATGTCTTTTACATTAGTAATTAATTTTACACATAATTTTACATTATTTTTGGTAATAAATTAATAACATTAACATTAATAACAAGAAATTGTGTCCCAATTGTCTAATGATACCTACTACAAAAAACTTCTTTCAGATCCGACATTGTCTTTTCAAAAAGAGACCCATGCCTTCTTAGAAGACACTAGAGAAAGAGGATGTATTTCTAAATCAGAGTTTGACTTCCTTTTTTGTCAGCATCTGATTAGACCAGTGTTTTATGCACTTCCTAAATTGGAAAGCACAGCGGCCGTCCAATAGTGGCGCAAATAGATTACTTATTAGCCCCACTATCAGTTGGGCTGACTTCTTTCCTCTCAGAGTTTGTTGACTTCTTTATCAAGCCATATGTTCAGAATTTGCTGGCTTAAATAAAAGATTCTACAGATTTCATTAATAAAATCTAATTGGTACCTGATCATCCTGATGATGTTTTCCTACTAACTAGTCTCTATACAAATATACCAAATGATGAAATTTTACAGGCATTGGGTTCTTCTCTGGAGAACCCAATGCCTGTAAAAGATTCAACAGAAAATTCCCCTAACCACTTTATTATGGAGTTGGCAATGTTCGTAATGAAATATAATTATTTTTGTTGTGGTAACAATTTTTTTCAACACATTTCTGGGACCAGTATGGGCTCAATCTGTGCTCCAAATTATGCTAATATATATATGGTTTTCTCTGAAAGCAATTTTGTTTTTAATCTCGAAAGAAACAGATATCTTCCAAAACTGCTAAAGTATTACATATTCATTGATAATATTTTCTGCACTTTTCAAGAAAGTTCACAGGAGCTGAATGATTTTGTGTATTTACTAAACTGTTTTTTTTTTTTTATCTGAAATTTGCATGCAATGCATGATTAACAAAGGGAAACTTTGTACAGTGTTATACTGTAAAGAAACTGATAGGAATACTCTGTTTTTGGCTATTAGTGCACATCCTGCTCCTCTAAAGAAGTGTCTGCCAAAAAATCAGTTTACAGATTGAGGAAAATATGTCAGACCACACAAGATTACAAGGAAAAAGCCAAGGACATGAAACTGAAATGTCTGTCACGAGAATACCCCACTGAGACCAAACGTATAACTCGGCCCTAAAAAAATCACGCCTTGACCTGTTGCCAAGCCAAAAAAATGAAAAAATTTTCACCTCGGACTCACCTTGTGAGATCAGCATTTATGACATTGGCATATATTAGAATCAGACCTCGAGCTATCTTTAATCTTTAACGCCCCACCTTTCTTTGTATACAAAAATGTAAGAGATCATCTAGTTCATGCAAACTTTACGCATAAGAAAATCCATAACAGATCATTGACTCCTCTGGCTAACGGCAATTATCAATGCAGGAACTGTGTGTAACACGGTAAAAACCACCCATTATTATCATCCCCTCACAGTAAAAGGTTTCCCATAAAAAAAGTTTCCCATATATATGAGTCATCATATATAGGACTCAAGTCATATATAGAGAATGGGCAAATATGTCATGGCACATTGTGGGTAGCGTCGGCCATAGGTTGGGTCACATAGTTGTCTCTATAATTACCATTAGACAATTGACAGTGATATTAAACAGTAGTTACTAGAAGAAAACATTGATGGAACGTGTTCAGGTAAAGAGCAACTCAACACAAAAGCAAAGGAGCTACTTGGAGAAAATAACGAACATTAATCGGATTGATCTGAACGTCGGGTGATCTGAGCGAGCTGCCTCACGTAACATTTCGAGATGTACTTGTACACTTTACCAGTTTTATTTGCAATACATAGCACTAAACAATATTGTGTGTGAACAAGAAATAAAGACATTGAAAAATGAAATTGAGCTTTTGAACATTTATATATTCTGAATACTTAATATTCAGTTAAGTGGTGTCATTATGGTCCATAACAGACCATATGGACCGTTATGGTCTGTTATGGACCATTGTTGTTGTTATGAACTTATGACCAGTGTTGTTATGAACTTGCAGGGTTGATTTCATCCAGTTATATGTGCATTGTTTTGACTTCTGTGTCTGATATTTTATGAGGTACCCAGTCAGGATGACATTCTAACAGTTCAGTTGCTGGTTTTCCTGTAAAAACCAAACAGGATTTATTTGATTAGCAATGTAGCCAGCCACTTTTTCTAAGTTATCTGCTTAGCAGCAAAACAGCACTAAACAATGTAGCTAACACAACACACAACACAACAGGTAAATGTTTCAATTACAACTTACCAGAGTGAAAATGCAGTGAACGCACAAATACTTAAGGTGATGTTTTTTTTAATTTTACTGCATTTACCCATGCCATATGAAGCTCTGTTAACTTGCCAAGTTGAGTTGCTTTCAAGCTGGAAAACTGAAACATTTCACTCCATTTACGATGCATTTTCCACACTGGTCGTGAGAATGGTTATGGGAGTTGATAACATAGCACATGTCCACAATTCCATTGAATTTTTAAGATGGATACTAACATTAATATGCGTAATATCTGTCCTCATTCACTGAAGCCTCCATGACCCCAAGTCCCACAGTGCCTTGCGGCATGACGGCACGATCCCATTTTCTATATGATATGCTGCCCATGTGGCCTTGCATATGTGGGTAAACTAATAGAAAATTGAAACAAAGAATAAGTGAACACGAGTGCGATTCGCATGTAGGATAAAGATTATCCAGTAGCAGTTCATTTCAATGAGATGAAACATGACATCACGTCACTCTGCTTCTGTGGGATTGAACAAGTTTCAAAACCACCCAGGGGTGGAGACCATGATCTATTACTAAAAAAAGGGGAAGCATTCTGGATACAGAACTTGTCTCCTAAGGGACAAAATGATGAACTGTTAATCAATGTTATGTTGGAAACTAGCCTATTTTCATTACCGTCTTTATTACCTGTTTGATTTGGGCATTTGTTTACAAATGCCTAAACCAACTGATGTATTTTGGAGTGAGGCAAAAAACTACACGGGTCTTTTTGTTGCGCAAACTCTTTACTAACCGGGTTAAATTTGGAAACTTTTTGGGTCTGTAGAGCTGTATTAATGAAATCTGAGTCTGTCTAAATTTTAAGTGTTAACTAGTGGTAGAGATATCACAATTTTTTAAAGATGTTTTGTTACTGTTCTGTCCTCTGATTGGATTACGGGTTGCTCACAGGGGTATATATAATGAGAGTTTTGTGAGCAACCCACATACCTGAAGAAGGTCAAAGGGACTGAAACGTTTGAAATAAATCCAAGAGAAGCGAGACAGTGTGCAGGAGTTTCTTCTTGTTCGTTGTCTTCTAAGAACTTTAATCAAAAAGTATTCAAAATTAATGCATTACATTACCTTGATGAAGTAATTAAAATAGTTACATTAACCCTTAGGTGTTCTTGTCCTGTACGGGCTTCTCAATTGTATTTGTCCTCTCATTTTGGCAGTTTTTATCCTGAGATGATGATATCTGGCAATGGTTTTTTGATTTTTTAAGGAATTTTGGAATTTCAGCATCAACACTGAAAAAAAAAATTTCCACTGTCTCGACCAAAGCCTCGCATTCTTCCTCCTGGAGCCCTTTTTGGCCCTACTAGGACCTTTTTTTGTATTTTTGTAATAGCACTAAAAGTAATAATCTATCAAAATCAGCATTGTTACTAATCATTGACATATCTCAGACCGAAAACCCACTTTGCATTCAAATAGAAAATAATACATTTTTTGTGTAAAAAAAAAAAGTGTCATTATGTAAATAAACTGTCATTTAAAGGGTTCTGAAATTCTGAAAATTAATTCACATCTGCTATACATAATGAGGACGAGTTCATGACCAAAAAAAAATAATAATTTAATATTAATTAATAATAGTTTAATATTTTTAGTGACCCAAAAGGGCCTTAAGAGGAAAAGTGTGATTTTTTATAGGGTGTCCTCAAACAACAGCAGTGGATGGAAACATCTGGCTGATTTTCAAAAAATTCACTTAATTTTGTGATGCAAACCTGAATTTAATCTGGTCATTTATTCCCTTCAAAATCAAAATGTGGGAGATGGGACACAGAATCAAAATACTGTGCAGCACCTCATAAAGTGGGACACCTGGTCACCTAACCTGAGTGCCATGTGTATTGTGTATCACCAAACTACCACAAAGACCCCAAAGTTCAGGAAAATAGCAATCTGTTGTTATGCTGCTATTGCACTAGTTGTTTTTCAGCCACAAAAATAGGGTCCATAACATTCATTCTCCTTAAGTTTCTCCACCATATCATCACACCACTGTTTGCTATACTAAAGCATACTACCATAACTCAAATTTTATTGTTCCATAATGTAATAGTATAGTATGTACTGTAGCAAGTAGTTTGGTGGCAGTGTTTTTCATGTGTTTATATACACTGAAGACAATGAAAAAATAATTTATTTCACAATGTTTTGGTCCCTTTGACATTTGTTTTGGTCCAAAGGGACGTTGTAAAATAAATCTAATATAAGCGAGACAGTGTGTGGGAGCTTCTTTTTTCATTGTCTTCAGACTTAACCTTCTCCACCTTTGTACCTGTCATATCTAGGTGTGCAGAGATATCTTTTTTAAATGTATTTATATACAGAAATGAAGGTGCCTTGATAGAATTATTTTTGTCTCTATTCTGCAGTGACTCCACAAATTATGCATCCTCTGACTTATTTGCTATGATTAAAATTTTCCATGTGTAAGATTTGCATGTGATAATGTACAGAGTTTGTGTTGGAATCTGTGTTGTGCTGGGAGGTGGTCATTTATTCCTATTAGTTGATTGCATTTCTAAGCTAATGGTACCTAATGTTTAAGCTATAATGACCATAAGGATTTTTGGAAAGAATGACAAGTCTTCTACATATAATTCAGTATACTGTGGCTGTTGTCATGGATGTAGTCAACACATGGCTTAGTAACGAGTTAGCTAATGTCAGCAAACCATCAGCTCCCAGCACAAAACAGACTCCAATGCAAACTTCACGTAAGTACACAAGCACATGCAAATCTTTCATTCTGAACCTTTTCAACATTTCAGGAAATATGTTTTTATGCTTTCCTTGTAAGTGTTATCCTTTTGATGTTCCTTTTGAAAATAGTGCATATAAGTGTATTTTCCAAAATTACTTAAAGGTACAAGTTCAGCGCTGTTTTCTATCTAACTTTGCTCTTCACATTAATGATTAAATCATAACATGTACTTTTTCTTTGTACAGATGAAATTCACAGATGCTATGCGCTCCAAAGCTCGTCTTTCCATCACAGGATCGACTAGTGAGAATGGCCGTGTCCCAGTGGCTTACCTCCGCCCAGGATTACCCATGAGCCTCAGCATGACGGATCTCTCCTGACCACATCCGAGCCAGTGCCTTACAGCCAACTGACACACCTCCTCATGTTCCCTCTGATACTGAATGGAAATGCTTGCTATCTCCTACATAGACCAATCACCACTCACTATGGGTGATCTGCCCCCAATTCTCAATCCAGAATTTAGCTTATCATATCTTCTGAGGTCTCCTGAACTGCTCTTTAACATCCAGCCTGGAAAGACTGGACAGATGTTGTCCATCCCCCACTTGGCTGTCAGGCTTCAATAAAGACCAGTCCAACAGTGAAGTGAACCACTTGACCAACACCTAGAGAAATGGCTGGATACTCACAAATTCATGAAAAGCAATCAAGCACAGTGAACAGTTTTCTAAACTTAACACACATCTTTGTTTCTTAGATTTTTGCCATGGAGACTCCTCTTGTATAGAAGTTAAGGACAACATTAATGCTGACTTTAATGCAATAATAACATTTTATCAGGGATGTGATCAGGAATTGTGAGTATAAAGCAGAATCTTGGCTAAAGTGAATGCTATGAACAAAAACTGACATCCTGAAAAATTACATCCATTAAATTATAGTAACTGTGAAAACACATGATGAAAATGTTAATATTGTTGCTAATTGTTTCCCTTATTTCTGCCTAAAATTCCCTTATTAGTAGACATTTACCAGACCCAAGAGATGCATGGACTGGCGAGCACGCGCACAAACACACACACACACACACACACACACACACACACACACAGACACACACAGACACACAAGCACTTACACTTTACCATGCATACATAAAAACAGTGGTAGAAGAACATTTACAGTACATAATACACAGGGATGGGCAAAAACTGTTTTAAAAAATTTAATTTAGTTAATTAAAATTAGTTTGAAGCCCCTTCATGTAGCAATTTGAGGTTTGTTTTGAGGCTTGGTAGTAACCCACAGACTGCATCAGTTTTTATTCGAAGTTACTCAGTTTGAAAAAGAAAAATCAAAACCCTCCCTAAATGCACAAGTATTGAGAAACATCAAAAACTACTTCATTTGATAAGGTTACTTTCCATTTGGGTTCTTGATAGTGTCAAAGTACTTTAAGGATATACAGCACCCTATTTACAACTTTCTGAGTATCTTAACTAAAGTATTACCATTAGTGATTTTTTACTAATTTACATTATACACTTGTTTAGGAGTAGAAGATTATTTGTATTGACTGTGTGAAGCACTCAACTAAATTTTTGACATGTCAGCCAGATAGTCTATGGGAAAAGGGATATAATCACCATTATGGAACTTGTAAAGTCACAGTAGGTTTAACCACATAGCCTGGATGTTATCTGTATCAGTGAGCACAAAACCTAGTGTTCATGATTGGGAAGCCATCTTTTGCTTAGTAGATCATATGGTAAATAGCAGTTTTCTTGAAAAAATCAGTACAACTTAATATGTGGAGAGAGCCTTTTGTAAATATATACTAATATAAATGTAATACTTTAAATACATGAGAAATACTGCCCATCCCTGTTTATATTACGAAAACAGCAACATACACACAAAACACATCCTTAGTCACCCATACATTACTTAGTACAAACTGATATATGCATTCATTATCACAAATAATACATTAACATTTGTACATGTCATATGAGAGTTCTGAAGCCAACTGAGTGAGGTGCCAAACAGACTGAGTTCCTGACAGACTGAGAATCAGAGTTCTCTATGTTCAGCCAATGGCAGCTGCTGATAATGAAACCTGAGCCAATAGGAGCTCTCACTTTTGTGAGGTGGATAAAAAACTGTGAACAAAAATCTTCCTTTTAGCAAATGCACTGCAACAAAGATAAAGAGAAGAGGTCAAAGACAGTGTAAAGAAAGCATCTGCATGTTACTTTGAGTTTTTTCTTTTAGAATAATCTGTCAGCCTGAAGCTTGGTGTCTGGCTGCATTTTAGTGTTTAATAATACTAGTCATAAGAATAATATTCTGAGTATTAATTGAAGAATTAATGTGGTTCTCGTTATGTATAGTGTATGGTTTTAAGAACTGAAGTCTATTTTCTTTTGTGAGAAAACTATTTGTGCTGCTAGTCTGAAATGATCTTGTTAGCAGCATCTCCGTCAATGTGTTATAGGCCAAGGAACACCAGGTAAAGTGGAACTGAAAATGGCAAGGTAACTGCTTCCATTTCATTTCATTTTCATGGACATTTCATTTTTGCAGTGACCATGTGGCGATCACCATGTTATAATTAAGTAAGATGACTCTTAAACATGTCAACTATGGAGAGAAATGTAAAAACTTCATTTTCTATTAAACACATAAATTTTGACCAAAATTGTGGAAGCTACTTTTCAACAGATCCAAGTAAGTCTTATAAATAATAAATATATGGACGCTCCAAAAACTACCACAACAGTGCTCAATGTGTGTTTTTATTTTATAATCATTGTCACAATACATGGTTTTAGAGAAGATAGTTTGAAAAGGAGAGGAGGATTTGGTTTCCCTGGGACTTACCTTTGGAACATCAGTGGAGGTGACTTACACCATAAGCCGCTGAGGACATCTTTTGTTGTGTGCCATTACATTTCTAGGGAACTAAATGACATAGACATTATTACTATTTACACTGGCCGTGCTGCTTCAGGACCACCTATTGACAAAATGGCAACAAATTTGTATCAAAGTTGTAATAGCACAGGATATTCAGGAGATATGTAATTTGTCATTTTTTTAAATATATATTTAAACAGTGTTTGTGAGATAAAGTTAATTTTGAATTGTGGATGAAACCTGATGGTATGAGGTGACTAATAATTAAAAATAAAGAAAAAAAGAGGGAGGGAGGGAGCAGTCTTTATTAGAATAACTGATATCAGCCTCAATCAGCAGATTAGGCGAACCTTTGTATTTCTTTCACCTTCAGATGAATAAAAAAAAATGCTACACGACTAAATTGCTACATGGTTATCAAGATTGATTTGGATACCATGGAACTCAAACCAGCAACCTCTGGATCTGCCAATCAGATGACTTACTGGCTGCACCACCAGTTTAACATGCCCTTCTTTACACCCTCTCAGATAATGATGCAATTACATCACATGTACCAGACTTTGATATTTTGTCTGTCTGTCTTGAAAAACTTATTGTAGTCACACAACATTCTACTGGTTTTATGTGTGTGTTTATGTCAAATATTTTCTTAATACAATCAAAATTAAGTTTGATAAACATTCATAAACAAAAGCAATTGAAAATGTTGTGCATACAGTACTAATTACAGTAAGATAGTGAATGTCCCTGCAGTCTGATTGTTTTGACCGATAAGAACATCATTCAGAACACTTGATATTTCTGCATGAAGACTTGTGGACATACAGATGTTAATTGATTTTGCATATTTGGAAAATGACTGAGTAACTGACTTCCACATTGATCATAGTTTCCAGTGAGGCAAACTTTTGTCTTATACCAGTTGATGAATTTCAGCACTGACGTACTGGCGATTTATCTTGATCTTTTTGGTTTATTTCTTTTGAATGTGAAATTAGATTTTTTGTAATAAGCCCTGGGCAATTTAACTAACCCTTACCAGAAATTCTGCATCAACTGAGTCTGTAGATTGTGCAAACTGATTTTCATGCAAATCCACATAGCTGTATATAAAATTTTCATATTTGTGGTGCTCCTTGCAAAATATCCTATGTCTTGGCAGCAAAGCTCAACAAGTTTGGCTGTAATAACAGTTTTCATTTATGAGTGTTTGTGTAAAATTGAACACAGATTTGTGTTGAGTGTATAATTTCAAAAAGCATAGCTACAGCTAAACTAGCTTTTCTTCTTATCCTAATGAATGTTTCATCATAAATATTTCAATTAACAATATCTGAATTAAAACTGACAGTCTATATAGTTCAAACATTGTTGACCCATCCTTCATTCAGAAAATATTCCTCTAGTTCAAACAATTTTGAACGTGATATGGGAATTGAAATAGGAGGCATCTTTTTACTTTGAATTTAAATTTCAAGATGAATGTAAAATATCTTTATAGAAAGGCTCTATGTGTACATATAGAAACTGTGAGCTGCGAGCTGGAGGTCATATATAATGAGGCTCCCATTTGTGTTTGACTGAGTGCCCTGCACTTAATGGGTCCACAGAGCACAATACATGGTTAGTGGGCTGAGGAGGGAGTAGATAGCAGCCTCAGGGTAAATGTATGTGGGTTAATCTGAACACAGCATACACTGTCCTCATTTCTTCTTTGAACATACAGTACGTTAAAGGAGCTATACGTAGTATTTCTACTTTAAAATATAAAAAAATGACCTAAAAGTACCATTACAGTGTTTAGAATAAAGAGTTCTGCTGTCATGATAAAGATGAAAATGTACTGGATTCCAGAGATATGCACTGAATTTATTCACAGTCACAGGCCATGCAGTCACTTTGAATTTATGTGACCACTAGTGTCTCACTCTGCTGGTCTCCCGGGGTGCTGAAAACTAATGCCAAGAGGTCTTTGACACACCTCCTCCCATCTAACCAGATGGGATAAGAAGTGGATAGAAACAACTTTCAGAGTCAAAGACAGTTACAAAGTCATGTTGTGTTCTCCACAGAACACAGCTCTAAAGTAAAAGAATGAAGTTTGATGCTGAAATCGCAATTTCTTTTACACCTGTGAGTTTGATTAGTATGTAAAGTTAGTATGTTACTATGTTTGCTAAGTTCACTATTTGTTGATACATGATTCAGACTAAACTGTGGCAGTTCTGACCTTGTTTGGACAATTCAAAATGGATCTTCATTGCAGCTATTGACAACACTAACCATACAGAAAACAGAGGTGATTTGTGGTTTTACTGTGGCTGTTTTCTGTCTAAAAACAGAGCTAAGCTAACAGAGCTATAAACTATTGGCTGATGCAGCACATGAAGATTATAAAACAGCAGTGTTATTTTGACCGGCTGTCTGAGTTTTTGTTTGAAAGAGAAAACTTGATGATACCGTAATACAGATGTATGAAAACAATGAGTTACAGATTTTATTCAGTGAGTAATACATTCTGTGGAGACACAGAGTTAATTTGTCTGTGGTTTGGTAGCCATGAGTGCCTTCTGGTATGTGACTTCCCCCTGCCATTGATAGTTTGGAATATCAATACTACATATAACCCTTTTAAAGAAATTCCTCTCAGATTTTACTCTAAGATATGAACATTTTCCTACTACAGATTATGTTTGAGATGGACTTCTGCACTGTCAAACACATGTCAGATGTGCTCTAATGATCAAACCCACATGATATCAGTCCCCCAAAAACAAATGGCTATGGATGTGGATACTGTCTATGATCTGTCACATGAATTTCATCAAATTAAATGAATCTGTCAAATTAATATCTCCTTTGTTTTAACTATACTTCTTAGTGTGTATAGAATACTGTATATGTGTGACAGTGCAACCTGATCTCTTTCCCAAGGTGTCTAAAATCACCATTTTGTCAAAGCCACTGGTGTCTCAGATATACACACAAGATGGCCATCGGCATAGGTACCTGATGCACAGATCACTCCAATGTTAACCCACCTACTGCAATATTAGACACTTTGGGCAAAAGTTCCCACCATCCTATTCAATTCAGTTCAATTCAGTTTTATTTATATAGCCCAATATCACAAATCAAGATTTGCCTCAAAGGGCTTTACAGTCCGTACAAGG
>JAPQRN010000001.1:21610388-21654434 GCA_037367275.1 Coranthus polyacanthus
GACTGTGAACTGTGACCTACTCCGTCTGCAGACAAACAACTCATCCTAACATGACAGAAACACTACGGCTTTTCATGCCATGAACATTGGTTTGTGATTGTGGAGACTCTGAGTGTGTGTGTTTCAGCTCATTAAACACATGCAATTTGAGGGTTTTTGTTTGTTTTCATTGTGGACCAGTATGTGGGCTGAAAAGCAGAGAAAAACAGACTCAAAACAAAGGCAAATTTCACTCAGGTGCAAAACTTTATCACCGTCTTTGCGCCAGCATATTATTAGCGCAAAATCTTTTCTGAATAGGTCCTTTAAACAGAGCAGATTGTGGGCAAAAATGTTGCGCAATTCATTCCATTCCAACACAAACTGCATTGGCCTGACTACCTACAAGTTCTGGTATTCATGTATAATAGCAATTCACAGATTTGTATCAGTGCATTTACATAAAAGTTTAAGATGCAAATGCAATTAATTAAAAAGTGTACACCTGATATCATTTGAGATGAAATTGAGACTTATTGTTTCTAATGCCTTTGCATCTGCAAAATCTGATTTATTTTTATATAATTATTAGTAAAGGCCCTATGCCTCTATATATTATTTAGAAATGTGATCAATCATTTGTGACCAATAAATTTAAAATGTATTAGTAGATTGATTCATCTGCTCTAAACCGTTTTCTGCAGTCTGTGTCTCATTTCCCCTGCTGTCAGAGTTCAATTATTGCCAGGTCTTATGGCCAAGTCTTGCGCAATCGTAAACAAAGCTTTAGGCCTACAGAGGCTGAGGCGTGTTGAGTGTAATTCTAAGTGTGTGGAGAAAGAGCAGGGAAGGACTGATGTGGTTAACACAACCTGTACAATAATTCTCCTGAAATCCTGCAAAGAAAAACCCCTTCCATGCTAATCAGTGGGACATGGGCTGAACTAAAAACTCTACAGAGGTGACTTCTGTCTCTTCAGGTAGCTTTCATCAGGTGAAGTTGATGATCAGCCAATTATTGTTCAAGTTGTCATTTTCATGAAAGTTTGTTTTTAGTGAGTGTTCAATGATACATAAAAGGGGGATTAATAGCTCTAATGACTCATCTTTCCATCAATCCATCAATCCTGTCTGGAAACGAATCATCTGGTTGGTGGATGTTAACTCTCCACATCTCTAACTTGTATTACATAAGTAATATGGCAGCACTCATAACCAGTTTCACTTCAACACAGCAGGAGGAAGCATTGTGTCTCATTGTGGTTTGTACCTGTTGCCCTACATGTTCTCAGAAAGTCAGACAGTCTGTATATTATCCCAAGGAACAGCTACAAAAGAGAACTGAAATGAAAATACAAAACAATTTAAATATTTTGGAAAAAAATGTTTAATTCAGATGTCCATTTGCACTGTGTCCATTGCACCTTGCATGTATTAAGTTCTTTTCATTAATCATAAATATTTATGTGGCAGATGCTTCAAGCTTGTAGCGATTAATTCTGTGCAAGATCAAGGCACCGTCTACATGCAGCGCCTGTGATTTCATCATGTCACTTTTCATTGTGATGCAGTCATTTTTACTCTTCATTATTATAGTGTGCTGAGCTGCCACACTCAAAGATTTAAGGACATTTTTTGATGCTGTGTTTAATTAATATGTGCTTTCTTCATCTATCAAAATCAGTATAGTACATTGTATTGTTCTCTTCTCTTAAGAGTGGGTGACAACCTATTTTTGTTTGTTTTATATTAAATGGAAAGGTTTGTTCTGTTTTGGATCAGCTTCCCTCACATACCTGACAATTTCATGATCAGTCTAATAATGCCTCAAATACAAAAATCTAATTTAACTGATTCCAAAAAGCTTAATCATTTCAAGGAATTATTATTTTGTTTCTGATACATACATAATTACAAAAAACCTTGTAATAATCATATAAACCTATAGCTGTTGATAGAAACAGTGATAAGATAGGATGCCAGCTAAGCAGAGTGGAGAGAGAGAGCAGAGCACTGAAACAGGGACTTCCCTGAGCCTCCATCATCTGCAGGGAGGGAAAAAAACACTCACACATACACAGCTTCCCACATACACACACACACGCACACTGTGCTGAGAGCTAGCAAGGGGCTTTAAACTGCTTCACACGAAAAAGAGACAAAGGGACTCTAACCTGCCACGATGGAGGAAAACATGGATGAATCGCAAAGCCAGAAAGGTAGGACATATGGGCAATTTTTTTTTTTTTTTATCTTTCATCAGCTGGACCATTTTGCCATTGTTCTGTTCAGCCATCCCTCTCAGTATCATGGGATTCCTTTGTGTGTGTGTTGTAGGCTGAGAGAACACAGACAACATACGCGTTCAGCTGAAAAAGACAGCAAATATTGCGTTTTTACATGAAAAATATTAGCATTTTCTTGAGTCTTTGCACATAGACTATTTTCCTTATTGTTCCTCTGAGCAGAAAGGAGAACATAGGTTGCAAATTTGAATTGTGCCAGCTATATGTGTGCTTATGGTAACGCCAGGGATTATACAACCCTATTTTTCTGTGTGTTTCGATGAATGGGTGGATAACTAAGCAGATTGTTTGGGCTGGGAACTGAGGAGATGGCAGACAGTGTAGGGTTGGTGTTGTTTTGGAGGCTGGACAGACAGATGGATGGACAGATGGATGGATGCATGGATGGATTTGAGAGGTGGGAGTGGCAGGGGGGGGAAGGAGAAGAGGATAATAAAAGGAGGCAGCGTGGGGCAAAACCTTGAAATAAAGACCAAAAATCAGAGGGAGGAGGGATAAGTGGAGCGGTGATTGATGCCTCCATTGGGATTTTCTTTGTTAGTCTCCATTGTTGATGCTTCACGCTTGTCTGAATGGCTTTTCCTCTCCTCTCTCTCTTGCTCTCTGCACGTCTCCCTTTTTTCTTGCTGTCTGTGTTGCTCTACCTTCCTTTCCCTCCATTTATAACATACCGCTCTATCACTGGATCTTTCTTCTCCTTGGTCTTTCTGACTCAGTACATTCATTTTAAACTATAAGTCCGTCTATCTGCCTATGCAGCTCTCAGCCTCTTGTTTTTTTTCTGTCAGTCTTTCCGTCTGTCTTTCTCTTTCCCTAACCCTCTATTTTGACTCATCTCGAGATCACCTCCATCTCCCTCTGTCAGCTCCCTCCCTCTCACCCTGCTTTTTTTTTAATCATTTCTTTACCGCTATTCAATTTTTAAATCATTATTCCTGTTCAGTATTCAGTTTAAAACACATTCTTTTTCTTTTTCAAGATATATGTTAGCATTTTACATAGATGGGAATTCATGTTCATGTTTTTTTTCATCAAAGCCTGCCCTATTATTGTTGTTGTTGTCGGTGGTGAAAATGGGCGTGTCCATTTTCTTCATTGCACCTTCAGTCTGAATTCAAACATAACTGCAGTCGCTTACACAGACTGAGAAAAACATACAGCAATGGTGGATTTTTTTGATGAATGAAGCATTATTAGTATTTATAACCACATTAACGTTGATTAACACTGTATCTATGGTAACACCATTATGAATTGTCTTCTGTTCAGTGATAGGTGGATTCATGCGTTTTTTCTGGAAGGAACCTGTTTTAGCCAATCAGGAAGGCGGATGGGGAGACATGGTTGATTTTTCATTCCAGCCACCATTTCTTTTTAAAAATTTTTCACCCACACTCCTTCTTTTCATCCATTCCACTAGTTCCCATCGTACATTCATATCTTTATACATTCATAAATACATTCCTAGTGTGTCCTTGTGTGTGTGACATGCTGTAGACTGTTGGAGGGAAAAAAAACAATATGTGAAAACACAACCAATATATTGCTTTATCTTTTTATTTTATCTTTATATATTTATTTACCTTTAATGCTTTTATCTAAGTTTTCATTCCTTTGTTTTTTTAATATTAAATATTTATTACATTCATTCAACATCAGAAACCTGGTTACACCTGCAGGATCTTGAACGTGGTCAATCCTGTGTATGGTAGATTTGATAGTAACTCGCTGTTTTTACACTTTCACTGGACTTGACTTGAGTACACAGATGACTCTGCGGATGAGATGGTAATTAAAATCATTAATAATAAAGAATTCATCTGTGGACAGTGCCATGTAGTGCAATTAAAATTGATCTTGTTAACTAGTTGGACAGTTTTATGTGAGATTATTTAAACACAAATATTAACAGAAACAATGGGAGCATGATGTCAAAACTCCACATCAGATGTATACTCTCATGTAAGAATTAATTTTTTGTTTAGTACTGGCTTTTTCCACTTTTTACTTACTGTACTAACAGACCTCCAAATTCTCTACAAAGGTTCATGGACGTTTCATGCTCTCTAATCTGAAAGTGTGAAGATTTTAGAAGACAAAGTGTGACTGAGCTACAATGACACATTGTGATCTATATTTTAGACTCAGCAGTGCTTTCCAAGATCTGTGGGGCTTTTCTGGAAAAGGTTGGTCTAAAAACAATTATATGGTGTACCTCAAACGATATCTCAGGTCATTAGTTTATTCAGTTTCACCTGATAATCAGTCACCACTTTGAGACTAATCTGTTGACAACTGAGATTGTTTACCATAGCTGTGAATGGTGTCATTATTCTGACAGATAACTGTGCAATGGTGTGTTATGGAGGATATATCGTCTCTCTGCCTCTACCAGTTATTAATAGCAGGTCCGAATGGAGAAGGTGTATTTGGTACCATGGTTTGGTATTTTCTGTGTTTGCAGCTGATAGATCTTTTGTGCATATTGGACATTGAATTCAGGGAGCAGGTTCCTCCATTTTTAGAGCACACCGGGGAAGTATAGGTTTCAGAATGCATTTATTATGCCTACCATGCTTTGATTTCTATATAAAATCAATTATCTGACTTTTGAAAAGTTGTAAAATCCATCACAGTGATAACTGATGTGTTTTGAATCAGCTGTTGGGATAGAGTGATATGCAATGTATTGCAGAGTAGGCTACAGGTCCACTGCTACCGTTATGTATATCACACACCGTGCATAAGGCACCAAGTCCTGGAGGGGCCACCAAAACAGAATAATGATCATGATCAGAATGATGATCATGATCATTATTGTGATGGATTACTTAAATGTAAGATGAAGCACATCCACAATAAGCACCATTACCATTATAGGCAATACAAGATACATTTTAATGTAAATCTCCATGACGTCAGTGTCACTGTGGCTGAATGGATACTCTGCTGGACGCCTGTGTGGGTGAACAGGGTTTGATTCCTGCGAGTAGCAGGAATGTTTTTAATTTAATTCCAGTCTGCAGTCACAGTTTTTTCAATGTAGGCACCAAAACCTACTTGCTTAGGTTTTTGTGTGGTTTTTAGTTTGTTTGTTGCACGACAAAGCCATTGTGCTTAGGGCCCCAAAATGGCCAGCCAACCTCTAGCATACATTATTAATGCTAGAGGTTAGCATTTATGCTAAGTAGCTTCAGTGCAGTTTTTTAAGTATTAATTGGTGCAAATATTGCAGTCAAAACATGTTCCTTTTTCTGAAAAGTTTTGCACTTAATGCCAGTATTTTTGCACAATAATTTTGCTTTTTGAAACATTCTTAGTTACTGTAATGTTCAACTTGAGATATATTTGTGGAATATCATCCCTTGTGCTGAGTTGCAATAATTTATAAGGACAGTGGACAAGGCAGACTAATGTGGTAATAATTTAAAATAAATGCAACAATGAATATAACTGGTTACATGAAATAAACATAGGGTGTGCAACAAAATATGCTTAGGTTAGAAACTCTGGATCTGTGATTGACTACACTATGCTCATATCTATTTGATAAAATGTTGTGTGTTAGAAAGTTACATTAGCATTAGCAAGTAGCATTTTGAAGCCTCCTTTATTTGTAAATAAATCCAAGAGAGATCAATTTCCAAATGACCTCCCACAGAAAACTGAGGACAGTCTGACAGAAAAATGTTTTTACTGGGAATACACATATCATCGTATTCACAAATGACAATCATTTCAAAACAAACAAACAACACCAGTAGAAGAGATCTAGTTCACCCTATGTACCAAATTTGTTAGATCTGTTTTTCCTTGAACTGTCATGTTTGAGTTTGTGACACTCTTTCACTTTGGAGACAGTCTCTTCTTTTGACACAACCAGGTGCACATCAGCTCATGCTAATTATCCAGTAAGTGTTAAATTTAGTTCAGTCAAAGGGAAAAATAAGGCTCATGTGCACAGGGGGAATTTTCCCAGGAAAGACCATTTTGAAGGTTTTTTTAATCTTTGTATTACACTACAAGTATTATTACTGTTTAAAATGTAATGCCATATGTGGGCAGTTCCTAATGTTGCAGAAAGGAATAATTACTCAATCACTACTACTACTACTAAATCAATTTGTTAAATTGATGTCTAATTTTAAAGTCAGTGATAGAACTGACAGGAGTCCTACAACTGAAAGAGGATCTTGTGTATTTCACTGTTATCCATTTCATTATTATGACTACTAATAGAAAGGGACTTAATGGAGAGAGGAATAAGTCAATACAAATGGACTTACCAGGCCCGTTGAGGCTGAGAGAGGAGAAGGCAGGAGAGGATGGGGGATGAAAGAAATTCATACTAAAGGAAGCAAAAAACAAGAGAATGCTGTGGAAATTAGGGCATGCCTTAAACTTTATTTTAATTTTTCTCTTTTAGTCTAAAGGCAATTGAATTTTCTTCCACAGTATGAAATGAAAATGACCATTGCACCAGCTCCATTGTGCTGCTTTCGAGTACACACTGTACAAATGTCCCGTATTCTGACCAGTAGTGTGTGGAAGAGGTTAACCCAAACCCTGATTGCATATCATTATTCTACTGGTGGCCGACCAACTCTTCAGTCCAGACATTGACAGTTTCTGGGCAGTCTGCCATGACATTTCTTTTAACACCAGCAGGCCAAGGATTCTTCTCATACATAAGAAATATTCAAATTGCACGGTCAGATTGCTTTGAAATTTTCTGAGCAAATCCACACTTCCCAGTGGATGAATTTTTCCTTGTTGGACAAGCCATGAGGGTTCCTGTAACATCGCCCTCTGGCCAAAAAGGGAACTTTGAACATAAGATATCTCATTTTCTAATGAGCAGATGGCCATAATATTTGCACAGCACACTCATCCCCCGGAGAGGATAGAACATTTTTGATCGCAATCATAGTATGTTCTTTATTTTAGACCAACAATCAGGACAAATATTTTTTAGCCACTAAAAAATGTGTAAAATCATTGGAATCATGACTATACTGACATTTGAATCCTCTTAGGTTCTTCAGTTAATAGACAAGAACTCTTATTGAAGAGAGGAGCCATGGACAACCCTCTTGCCAGGTTTAATGCAACTTTTATAAGGATATTTTAAAACTCCTCTTTTAATTATTTATAAACCTATGAAATACCTACAGTCCATAATCAACGTTAAAGTGTGTGTAGAAACATTCTTTAAAAATCTGTGTATATGGAGTTTTTGTTTTGATCTTTACGTAAATGTCAAATAGTCATGTAATTCATTTGAATAAGAAAAGCTGTCTCACGAAGTTCGAAACAAAACTTTGACACTTTGACAGTGATAGTGAATCATGAACACCATTTGCACAAATAACATCTTAGAGATTTCATGTTTAAACAACATTAAAATGTTTGTTAACAGGTACATCAAGGCACTTACATATTTGATATTCATGAGGAGGGTTGCATCAGTGACACAGACCAACAACATGAGGCAGCACTTTGTGCATAAATTACTGATGTGGGCACATATGTACTTGTTACAGGCAACTACATACACAGCACAGTAAATTAAGTGTATCAAATGCAAGAGTGATGGTTTAGAAGAGGCTGATTTGGTGTTTCAGGGGGGCGGTGAATGACATATTAAAATTAAAATTAAAATTGAATGGTATAAACAGTGCATCATCATGTTAAAGTAAACTGCAGACATTAAGGTGACCCATAGCTCAGCCTGTCAGACTTCCTCAGAATTTCTATTAAAGATTGCTATTAGACAAGAATTCTAGCACACCAAAATGATGATGAAATCTTAAGCCATCGAAAATATGCATATGCAAAAAATGCATATGCATTTTGATGTTTAAACACAAAATCCTCAAGCCATTACTTGCACAAATGGTGTTCCATAGTCAATGAGTTTGTGAGCTGTCAAAGTGTTTGTTTGAGCTACATTCTGTGTGCACGTTCATTACTTAAATGTGGAGTCTACGGTTCGGACTCAAATCTTCTCACATGCCGTGGCTGCTGTCATAGCGTCCTGGCAGTGTTTCCAGTTTTCGCCATTCATGGAGCCACTCCAGCATTAATGTGCAGATGACATCACCACTACAGTCAGCCTCTCTGCTGCTGATCTTATGAAGGGAGTGGTGCTAATATCCATGTACATGTTCACATCATATCTGAAGGATTTTCTATAAACGTATGAAGACATCCTACAAATTAGTCATTAGTTAATGTATTTCCATTCAGCTTTTATTAGTCCAGTAGAAGGGGATTTTTTTTAGATGGACTAAAATGCTTTTTTTTCAGAAGTTCTTCCTTTGGCAAGAGTACTGCTCTGAAAACTTGGCTTTTATGGGCATCAAACTAGAAAAAGTCAATGCATGGTATCTGCTTGAAGGCAAAAACAAAAATTGCAGAGTGCATCTTTGGTCCATGTGGTTTATAAGTGTACAGTCTACTAAGGTTATGTATGCATGCAAAAATATTTTATAATATTAATCACAACAAATTAAGCTATACATTGTTCTGTTCTAGCAGTCACCCACACAGAAGGACAGGTAGAACAGGGAGGACATAAAGCATAACATGACAGTGTCATGAACTGCACATTGTTGCAGATCTTCAGTGGTGCATTACCTATGATTTTTATAAATTGTTATTTTTGGGTCAGTGACAAATAAGACATGGCAAGATGGACCAGTCAAAACGCTTGAAAATGTGTTTTAAAGCATTCATTAGTTTTGTTAAATACATTTTGTATTTATGGTGGTTTCATTTCATTTGAAACATTTGCACAATTTTTAAGACTGAATGTGAAAATATCAAATGGTGTAACCACAAAACAGTATAGAAATATTACACCAACTTCACTTGACTGACATAATTCCCCAAATTAATTACAATACTTAAAAAACAAAGGCATTGCATTACTAGTAAATAGTTCTAATGTAAGATTATACTAGAGATTATGTTTTTTTGAGAATTGCAGCTTTTTAAAGTTTTTACGGTTATGCCACTTTCACACTTTTGCCATCATTTGCCAAATATTCTCTCAAAATTGATTGATTTTGATTTTAAATTTGATTTCAAACTTAACTAAACCACAAGGTCAGAGACATATGCACCCCTTTTCCAATATTTGTGATTATATTAGTTCAGTGGCTATAGATGGCATGTATATACACTACATCAGCAGATTTTATGCTTCTCAAATAACTTGTGATGCATCCCTTTAACTCAGCTTCAGATGGAAATAACACATATACAGAACTGAATACCAGTGCTTCTTAATGAAGGAGGTAAGCTTGATTTGTAGATAATCACCGGAGTAGTGCATCATTTCACAATATCAGCTGATCAGTGATTGGGTTTCCTTGTCTGGCCTCTGTGGGTTCTGTCTGGCTTCCCCCTCTTTCTACTCCTCTTTTATCACCACTCATAGTATTTATCTTGATGAACCCCTTCTGTATTTGTACAAGTATGTGATTCTCTAGCAGACTTTGACCAAATATTTACAATAACTAGTAAGAGAATTAAGACCAAATGACATGAGGGTTTTGCCTTGCGTTTGTCTGTGTTGTGGTCAGATGCTCTCTGCTTTGTTTCATGTAAACTGTGGCCACAAAGGTCTAATCATTAGCACAGACCTGCACAACAGAAGTGTGGAAATCCATCAGCAAAGTAACATCTACAAGAACCTTGTCATTATGTCTAAAGCTGTCTGTGATGGGTATTTTTACCACCAAGGAGCAGGATTTGTGGGCTGAGGTGCAGGATGGATGGCTGTGAAATTGATCCATGCAAATTTGTAATTTCCCAAAATCATATGCTGGTTCTTTGATTATTTGAACAACTCTAACTGAATTCATGTTAAAAACCACACCATAAAAACCATGACATTAGAAGCTTTATCTCTCTAGTTTTTTTCTCACAGCTCAGACTTTGGTGAGTAGAAATGGGGAGAGGAATGAAGCATCGGCAAGGAGGGATTTGCGGATGAACAGACAATTTGATTGGCAGCTCAGAGAATCATTTCAGGAGGCCATGACAGTAGAGGCTACCACCATTAAGTGTATATACATGTATATGTCTGTCACACAAATCCACACAATTCATATGAAAAATGACCTTCTGTGAGATTACAACAGAACAGCGTCACCTTGATTTAAATCACAGGAGAAAATTCACCTGCAGATGTAGTCAGTTTGATGCTTCCCTGTGTGCCCATATATTTATCTCTCCTGTGCTGGACTAGACTGCATCTCACTCTAAATGGTGCAGTGGGACTGAACTTGTCATTTTACATTAGAACAGAGTTTTGACTCTTGAGTGCATCTTCAGGCCACTGTATTTGATTCTCCCTCTCTCTCTCTTTTACTCTCTCTCTCTTTCTTTGTATGTGTGTGTCTGTGTTAGAGATCCTAGTAATCATCTCTCAGAGCTAAGACACTGAGAGCCACACACACACAGCAGCAATGTTGTCTGTTAGACAATCAAGGCTACACAGTGCTGTCCAAATTGCTGCCTAATGAGCACCAAGGCTCAATGTGAACATATTAATGTGTATTTGATTTTGAAAAACTAAATGAATGTGTGTGTGATCCCCAGCCAGATAACACACAGTGATCAAAAATTATGTGTTAGTTCTGATGATTTTGAAGTTATTTATAGAGA
This sequence comes from Coranthus polyacanthus, assembly GCA_037367275.1. NCBI lineage: Eukaryota > Metazoa > Chordata > Actinopteri > Kurtiformes > Apogonidae > Coranthus > Coranthus polyacanthus. The sequence goes on from JAPQRN010000001.1 coordinate 21,621,350, forward strand.
CTGCTAGAAGGGGAATGTTTTTAGGATTAAAAGCAAACATTTTCATCCACTTGAATGTGTTCCTTTTTACTTTCATTTTCATTACCTTGCATTACATGTTATACTAGGATGTTCATAATATGTATGTATTCATAACATTTAAAGACAATCCTGTCAGCAAGTGATATCTGACCTATGTGGGTGTTGGGTAGACCTACAGAGACATGGACAAACATTGGGCCTCATGCAAGAGCATACAGCAAACACTCGGAAGTTCAGAAAACAGGGTAAATGACCTGCACAAACATTATTAATGAACATGTGTCACCAACTGTGTCAAACTGAATGTCAACAAACTGTAGAGGGTTTTCCTTCTCAAAATTGCTTCAAGATAATGAAATATTCAGTAATTTAGAACAGGTCTGGACTCATAAACTTTGTTCGTACCTGAAAAAAGAAAATTCAAAATATGGAAAAAATGTTGAAGGCAGCAAGTTCTCCTAAACCGCTCATACGTGGCATTTAACAAACTAATTTGTTAGTATGAGTATGCTCTTGCATAAGGCCCATTATTTCTAAGACAAGGCACCTGTTTAAATCAAGTCTAATATTCATTCAAGTTCATGTTTATTGTCAATAAAAGAAACACCAGGAATCCATGTAATGAATCAGAAAACACAAGATCTGAAATGCGACAAAACAGTTGTCACTAACATATAACACAGTGTGAATAACACATTAACACTACACAATATGTCAAGCTGTCAGAAGGCTATCCCAAAAAATACTACCCTCAAAATACTAGCGTGATGCAAAAGCCACAAGCTTGAAATGGTTTAAATGATAAGTTGTTTGAAAAGCAACTAAATATAAAGTTAATGTCAGTTATTTATAAATTGAATGCCTGACATTTAATATTAGTTAGTAGAGTTTTTATTAGGTTTGATTAACAGCTTTTAACCGGAAATGTTTTTTTTTTCTCTTAAGTGACACTGATATAAAAAACATACATATTGTTTGTTTTAAAGAAACTAAAATTATGGTAATTTTATGTTTTTGTGATGTTATGTTTCCTGAATGTACATCATATTTTAAACTCACAGTTTAGTTTGGTTTATTAATAACGTTCTTATCTTATATTATTTTGTAAATTACAAGAAATCATAGCTACTTGATCAAGGATAGAACCATAAAGTCTTGGAGACATTTCCATCAAATTGGGAAATAGCAAATGGGATCTTGAAAATTTTGTCATATACATTTTTGTCATTTACATTTTCCACAAAGTACATAAATAGTAGCAAACAACCAAAAAACATAATAAATAAGAAAACACAGCTCTTTTGTAATATAAAATACAAAAATATTTATTAAAAATTCAGGAAAACCTGGAGCAATTGTAACTGCTGCTGCTGCAGATATATTACACTAATATGTAATGTGATGTATGCATCTCATCTGAAAAGACACACTTACTTCTAAACAAAGAAAACACTCACACGTAGATGATGCAGTACATAGCGAGTTTGTGTTTAGCCTGTCCCACTTTTTATCAGGTCACTGGGTCTTTCCTGCGTTTAAAGCCCAAATATGGAAATATGACGAGGATTATAACATGGCTGAAATTCAGGACACAAACTCTCAACACTTGCACACACACAGTGTCAGCAATGCATCTGCGCAGTCATATATTTGCAGATATGATAATATTTAGACACAACTCAGCTTATAGCCTCTTGACTGAAACGCCTTCAAACATTTATTTTATGTCGCATCATCACATGTTCATCTGCTTCATCATTTAGCCTGAATCTTTTTCTTTGTTTGAACTTGATGGATAAATTAACATAAATTAATTCTGACGAAGAAGAACCAAAGTCCATGTGTAGCACATGAGCAGTTTATTAAATGGAGTCAGTCAGTGCAAAATGGTACCTTCCTACCGGGCAGAGCAGCCATTTTTGTTCTTCTATTACCGGCTCATTTTTTTTCTACAGAAACACACACTTATCATTTCAAACTAAGACAATAAGGAAAATGAGAACATGCTCTGTCTCTATGCAAATGGCTGCTTTGTGTGTGTGTACGTCTGTCACTGTTTATGTGAAAATGTGCATTAGTGTGACTGTAACGCTCGCAGAGCTGTGCTGTTGCCATGACAACACTACAGGCAAAGTGGGTCAGCAGGCTCCTGCCACACCCCTGTTGGCATGGTAACAAGGCTGGTCAATTAAACCTGAGCAGTGCAATGACTCACACACACACACACAAACAAAACTCCTTCTATGCAACATGGAGGTGAAGGAGGGGAGCAGAGTGTGTGATTGTCTTTATCTTTCTCCTGCTTTTGGTGGGAGGGGTGTTCTGTACATGTCTGTGTGTGTGTGTTCATGTGTGTGTGCACTAATGTATGTCAGACAATTTGAGAGGAGCATCTCCTTGATGTGGCAATAAGTGCTATCCCTTTAGTGTGATAAGTATCCACTCAGTAGCAACACATAGTAACAGTATAAATACCAGTAACAGTATAAATATTCAGCAGCAAGCATAAATACAAAGTGTTTACTAATGTCTGTAAACACATCACCTATTACACCTATTGATCCCTCCTCTGTGGCTCTTCCTGAGGTTTCTACCATTTTTCCAAGTTTTTTGGGTAGTTTTTCCTCACTCAAACCGAGGGTCTAAGGACAGAGGGTGTTGTATATTGTGCAGACTGTAAAGCCCTTTGAGACGAATCCTTGATTCTCTAGGGGCTAGAGAATGTATTATGTCAATGAGTGTCTTCACAATGCTATTTGGTGCAAATGAGTGTGTCAATGTTAGTAGATAGCCAGAAGCTGGATGAAGCTGAGGTGGGATGAGCTGACTGCCATAGGCTTATAGGCTTATATGTCATTCAGCCAACACATACTAAAACATGTTTTGAAGCAAAAATGTAGAAATCCAAAGTTTCTATAACTATGTGAATTTCTTCAGAAAAAATTAGATTCATTAAATAGAGTAGAGCCTACTGTGTCTTAAAACAAAAGCACACAGTGATTTTAGCAGCTGTTGTGATGTTGCGGTTTCCCACTTGGCAAGACAGGTCAATGAATCAATTCAACAAGCTACAACAATTAGACTAGATTAATAAAGTTAACATCTGGCCATTAATATGTCAACAGAAAGCATTTCACCTCTAAAGACCTGTTAAGGTGGTATAGTGTTACACGCCACCCTGACTTTGTGAGTATGTTTTTTATGGTGAAGACACAGCCATGATAATAGATACAGTATGTGGGTTATATTTTTAGAGTTCTAGAAATATAACCCACACAGGCTTTGGCCCTGTTCTCAGGGCCATGGCCTTTCCCCCTCAATCTTCTCACAGAGGAGAGATTACCCTTTCTCTGACAGCAACTACAGCAAATCACAGTTACAAAGGCAGCCACACAAGTGAGTCATTTTCAAATGCCTGATTTGCTGCTACATCATTCACAGCTACTGCACAATTATATAATATGGCAGATGGATAAGACAAATTAAACATGTCAGTCCAATAATACTTAAATGAGAGTGCAAAGATTGAAAATTAAAATAATAGCTATGTGGACTGAGTTTAGTGGTCACCACATAGTTGTGAGTTGATATGATGTTTCTGCTTCCAAATACAATGGAAATGAATGAGTTTTTTCTTTTTTGTTTAAGCATCACTTTTCATTTCAGAAATTCTATCCCCATCACTCTTAATAATTCGTAAAACCTGTCAGCATTTTTCAGAAGTTCGTTTTTCATCTGTAGAGAATAGTTGCACTTAAAACAAATTCATATGTCCTGTGCAATTACACATCTTATGATAGGGTTTGTTATTTTTCTCATAAGAACTAGGTTAATAATAGCCTATACGTTTCCAACTCATTTCAGTCTTTATGCTGAGGGTTAGTAACCCTAATCATAGAGTCATGTGTAAGAGACAAGCATTTAGTGGAAGCATTTGATTATAGTCAAAACCAGTCCAGAAACCTAAAGGAAAACCCTGACATGGTCTAAAATGACAGACTTTTGTGCTGCCTTTGGTTGTTGCTAAAACCGAGAAACAGGGAATAACAATTCACAGGTGTGAATTTATTTTCTAAAATATAATAAATAACATTTTGCTGTGAAGGTGACAATCTTTATATATGACAATAAGTGTCCTCATTTTAAGATAATATAGTCTTAATGTAACTGACCTACTGTCCATACTGAGGTAAACTAAAGGTTACTAAAATTACATTGCATTAAACATTTAACATTTTATTAAAGTTATGCACATGGTGAAAGTGATATTTATTAATCATCGCTCTTTTAGTAGTCATATTCATTTCTCTGGTGCTTTTATTTTCAGCTTTATTAAAATCAGTTTATCAAAATGTGTATCTGTTACACTAGCTCTAGCTCATAACATGTTATATTATGTTTAAAAAAGGATATTATGTCTTTTTTTATTAAGCACATCTTCATTCATTTCCAAAATTTTAAACACAATTATATCATACAGCTGCTGTAAATGGGGAAAAATTCTATCTAGTGGAGCATGGACCTGGACCACCGAGGTTTGGGCAAAACCCCGAATGTCTACAACTTCTGGCTCCCCCTCTGGCTTATAGTCATGGTCAAGCAGATTACTATGATTCTATTATCACTTTTCCACTCTTGTGCAGTGCACAATGTGTGCCAGGAGAATTCTTTTGACAAACAAGCCATCTTCTGGTCGGGAGATTTGTTAGCAGGATTTGTGGACATTTGGGGAAAAAAACATAATTTGATTGTTTGATTGGGGTTCAGTTCCCCCCATAAAGAGCCTGTTCTCACTCCTAAGTCTTCATATGCTGCCACATACTGAACACTCAACAGTTTTTGTTTTCAACAGGTACCAGATCGAAGTCAGTGTAAGTCCTTAGATGTCAGACGTTGACAGCATGAGCCAAGCAGTGTGGTTAAGTAGCAAAAACCTTAGTAGGAGGTGGTTGTGGTGGATGTGATGGAACACCAAAGTCTGTGGACTTACACACGGGAGACCAGGGTTCATGTCACATTTCATGCTGTGATTATTTTGAATTTTCTCTTTTTGTCTTTCTTATTTTAGCCCTTCCCCCAACGCTTTTTCCCTAACCCCAATCAAGTTCTTTTTATGCCTAAACCCAACCAAACCGTAACTATGACATTGTCTAGACAGACTACCATGCACAATGACACCTGAACAATGTTGCCCCCCGCACATTGAAAAATTATGCTCTAAGGGTATGCTGTGCATCAAAATGTGATGTCCTGGCCAAGTGGACCAAGCGTCATTTGGTGACGAGTTGGGGGTGAGAATGTGAAGCCATAAATCAATTAAACCAATTTCAGAGTAAAGCCCTTTAAGGACCCTCATAGATAGACTCAGACGGCATCTGGGTCTGATTTGTCCATAGCAATAGGCAGCAATAAGCAGCAATACAAATGGAACCTTTTCATAAAACTTCTTCTATTTGGGTCTCTCTGATATCTGTAAAATAAATAAATGTTTAATAAACTTTATACTACAATTTATGTTTTCAATCTCACATCCCTCCATAGAGAGATGAAAAGGAAAAATCATGGGCAGGGCACTGCATTTCTTTCTTTATAAATTGCTTTTAAATATCTGTTGGCCCTGGCAGAAACAGCAGAGGAAGTGTTGGTTACTTTAGAAATTGATAAACTGTTTTAGAAGACTTCAGTCAGCATTTTGGTCTTTTTCTTGTGTCACTGCCTCGTCCAAAAGCTGAAACTCCACCGTGATCACTTCAAGTTGCTGAAAACATCTCACTGGTAGTATCACAGTAACATGTTTCTGTGTGTTTTCAGGTTGTAAGGAGTGTTGTGAGCGATGTGTAGGTAGTCTGCCCTGGGCCTCCCTCATCGCTACCATCCTCCTCTACATGGGTGTGGCCTTGTTCTGTGGGTGTGGACATGAGGCTTTGAGTGGAACCGTCACTATCCTCCAGAACTACTTTGAAGTCATCAGAGCTCCAGGAGATACACTGGATGTTTTCACCATGTGAGTCACTTCTAATCACTGCCATTTCACAAGGACCAACCTGGTTGTTTTTATGACAACTGTATTTCCTCAATATGGTGATGGGTTTCTATTTCCTGAAACACAAAAAGGTTTTAATTTGAAACAGCTACAGCAAGTGTTGAGTTTGTATTGACAACGTAATGCAGTAACACTAACAGGACAAACAGGAGCAGTTTAAAAGAGTTTCATACATCACTAGGACCAAATACACTTATCAAACAGAGAGAATTACAAATAAAGTTCTGCCTCTTCAAATGAAAGCTGGATCTGCAGCTGAGGTAAATAAAGGCCCTGCTCATTATTTGAAGCATTTGTACAATATAACCTATTTTACCCATGTCATAAGTTGATTTCATATATATGTCAAAGAGATTTGTTTTATTGCATTAAAAACAACTTGCAGACACTAGAATTTGCATTTCATTCCTCATCTCTGACTGCTGTCTACAAATAACACTTAAAGCTGCAGCTCCAAAATATAGTCTGATTAATGAGTATTTATTTATTTTCATGCCAGTGACACTGAGTGTGTGCATGTTTTCTCCGCAGTATTGACATCCTGAAGTACATCATCTATGGCCTTGCAGCTGGATTCTTTGTGTTTGGAGTGCTGTTGCTGGTGGAGGGCTTTTTCACCACAGGAGCTATTAGGGATCTCTATGGAGAGTTTAAGATCACCGCCTGCGGTCGCTGCCTCACTGCATTTGTAAGGTTTTTTTGAACTAATAGATTTTATGTGGTAGCTGTTGCTGATGTTTTAGCGGAGTGGGCAGCATAATGTGTACGGGTGGTAGGCTACATGGTCACCTATTTTGTGTTTTAGTTGAAAAAATTCTTTCCTCTATACAGTATCTGCTGTACTATTATGAAATTAGCTCATTTTTTCCCTTTTTTTTAAAATGAGGTGCGTTTTTTTGCACTTTTGAATGTATATGTTACATAACGTTATGTTATGACTAAGTGAACTGTCCTCTTATATGTATCTGATGACTACTAACAGTATCATGTATATACACCTACATGTAGAGTAGAGCTGGATGATATGGACAAAAATGTTAACAATAAACAATAAATGATTATTGTGGGTTTTAAAATTATTTGTAAAAGACAAAGCAAGACAAAAAACACATAAAAAATATGCAACAAGACAAACTAATGTTTGTTGATCACTGAAACATTTGGAAATGTTTTCACTGACAATGTAAACAAAATGAAAACTAAAGACACAAGAAAAATGTATATCATGATAAATATAATGATATAAAAATATATCACAATAATGATAAGTTAATTATCATTATTGTGATGATTGTTTTATCACCCAGTCCTAATGTAAAGTGTAATTGACAAAGGAGTGTCAGCTAAAGGTAGTAGTAGTTGTTTTGAAGTTTTTCTATCACATCTTATGATCCTCCTCAGCAGATTGTTTTCATACATTGATGTTCACCTTTCCTTCATTACTAAATACTATACAGACTTGTCATCCATGTTTTATTGTTGTAGACATGTTTTAGACAATGGAAAAAGTTCCTTTTACTTCTATATTTTTATTGATTTTTTATGAGAAGCATTTTTTGTTTCATTCCTATCTTCATAACTGCCATCAGTGCATATTTCTTCATTGCAATCAATCAAAGATTATTGAAAAGGTCTTCCCTAGGGATCTGATATAAGTTCATTCCTTTTCTCTGTTTTTATCCGTGGTCTTCCACAAACTTTCTGTTCAGTCATATTTACAGATGCCATTGTTTATATACAACTACTCGTGATGTACTTAAAATTCAAAACTCTATGCAGTATCTTGGATACATAATATTGAATCTATTGTAAATATTCTTACGTTGTTGAATCAGTTCTTTTCCCCTCTGGGTCAGAAAATGACTTGCATCACAGGTTTTATTTTGTAGATTAACTATGACATAAACTGCGTAACCCTAACACCTCTGAAACACACCTTCATTCTTTAAATGTAGTCAATTGTAGATTTATTTGTAGATTTGATTTCAAGGTGCCCTAAATAGATGGCAATAGGATGGTAAAGGAACTAAATGGCATATTAAGTGTGTATTATGCACTAAATGTTGTTAGAGAGGATTGCTACTCATAATTGAAACCCAGCAGACATCCTTGATAGCAAATTCTGGAGAGTGTCTCTGAGAAAGACATACTGACAGATCTTGGCTCAGTTTTTTTTTTTTCTCAAACGTTATTCCCAGTAAAGCCCATCCTCCATGTGGCATTGCTCTGTTAGTCACGTCTGATTCATGTGGAGGAGGGAGACAGAGACAGAGATTAGGAATTGTCCACTTCTGTATAGGAAATATTCTTGTACATCAGTAGTTCTCCATGCAGCAAAGAGCTTTCTGGTTCAGGCCTCTGGAGACAGCAAACAAACACACACAGGTTTATAGCCTATCTGCACTTCAGAGTGAGAGCGAAAACTAAAAGGCAATGTAAGAGGAGTCAGTTTAATAAATGGTGTTTTATGCCTGTGAGGAGGGAAGTGACACAGTTATATCAACACCTGTAAAATCTAGAGGGTTCAGTTACAAATTCGGTGAGTGTAAGTCATTGGCAAATAGTGTTAATAATACAATGAAAGATGACAAAGAAATGTAGATATTAATGCAGAAACTAACCTTTACCCACAGTGACACTTGTGATGGAATATAGGACTAATGCTAGTCCAGCACTCCTGATTAGTTGTCATTTAACAATTAATTTTTCTTAAACACAGTGAATAAAACCTAATTATTTTGTTGCCTAATAGCACATAGATGCAAGCACATCCCCTTTGTCACTCATTATGTCTCATCTCTGTGATTGCAGCTGATGTTCCTTGCCTACTTGTTCTTCCTGGTGTGGCTCGGAGTGACAGCATTCACCAGCCTGCCGGTCTTCATGTACTTCAACGTTTGGTCCATGTGTCAGAACACCAGCCTGGTCGAGGGAGCCAACCTTTGCCTGGACCTGCGCCAGTTTGGTACATGACATGATACCTCGGACTACTGCCGGTGTATCGATGGATGAATGGGAAACTGATATTATTTTTTATGACTTGCAGTTTTTATTTACTATTACAATTACTATTACTCTATAAATATCAGTCATACAACACATAATCCTCTCAAATTCCCTTTACGTCCCATTGGTTTGTGGTCACAAGACTCACAGATTCTAGACTGTGCTTGGTCATTACAGCTGTCAATCACCCATTTTTATAATATCAAATAACTGATCAGAAAAATGTCTGAACTGAACAATAATCAGTCTCATGAAATGTGCCTATGAAAAACAAAATCATGTGTCCTGTGTGCTTTGTTATGAAACAATTGCTAAAGGGACAATACATTAGTGAAGAAGAAAAAAGTTATAGTAAAATCAGAAGCCATATTTCTCACTTAGTAATCAAAAACAGTTTGTCTATTATTTTTACACTTATTAGAAAAATGTCCCATTTAAAAAGACATTTTTCAGTCCTGTCCTGAACACTATCTGACATTCTTTCATATGCAGCTACTTTCCCTAATCACCCAGTCCTTAATATGAGGCTCTCCAGGCATGTTCCAGACCCTAAGAATGATTGAATGAATCCAGGTCCAGGTCCAACACTTCAGTGATTGTGGGAAAGTAGATAAAACCTTCACTCAAAGAGTATAGAAGCAAAGAGGCAGAACACTGGTGTGGACCAAAGCTCCAGAATGGTGGAGGCGTAGCTCTGCTGATACACACTGATGTTGCCATGGAACAAAAATTAGTGCTTCTTAGCAACATACGTTTTTGACAGTAGCAAATGGTATAGACACAGAGATTAGTGGAAAAAGATGAAACTGTGGTGCTTTTTGAGAAATGCTTTCAGTCCAAAATGGTGGAAAAGTAGCTCTGTTGCTGCACAATTCTGTTGCAGTGGAATGAGATAGTAATTGTCAATATACATTATTTGTATAGATGTTAGTGTTTTGTGGAAAACATACAATTTGCTGCAAAGCATCGGGTCAGTGGCAAAAAGTTAAATGGTTCTTTTTAAGGTGTGAAATATACGTGAAAAAAATCCTTTTACCTCAGGACACTCTTTGTGTTCTCTACTCTGCCTGAATAATGACAGAACATTTGGGTGCAGTCACGTAAATGGCAACTCACCAAATGACCAAACTGGCATAGGCAACGGAAAAACCTGTGTGTGAGCAACAAAATGCCAGTTTGTCGGTGGAAAGCCCACAGTGTAGCACGATGTACCAGTGACAGTAGAATCTTCTAGCAATTCAAAAAACAATCTGGAATAACAATACAATAACACACCAAGCTCAAACTTTTACAACTTTTACATGCAAATGCAGTTGCACTGGGCATCATTCAGTTAAACAGTGATAACTATTAAATATGTATCTAAAAATATGCATCATTCAACCAGATATTGTTGTGGTTATGTATTATTTTATGATCCAGTAATAGCACTGTCCACCAGGTTGTTCTCCTGGTTTCCCACATATAAAGCTAAAAGCCACACCATCATGTAATGCAGTAATAACACTCTCCCAAAAGGCTGCCATCTAGTGTTCAATCATATTACCAACAAAAGTACCTCCTGTCAGAAAGTTAATTATTAACATTTCTCATGGGGAACAACAATTACAATATTTCTCTCAAGAAAAACAAGCTGGTGTGGTAATCATCAGGTCACTGTCTGTGTTGTGTTTGCATTTTCACCACCAAGTGAATAAAAACAGGAAAGACACCAAGTTATCAGGAGTTGTTTCAGCTGCCTTCAGATTCAGAGTATTTTTCAGTTCATCCTTTAGCCTTCTTGCCACAGAGGGATGTTTAACGTAGAAGGACAGAGGAGGAATGAGAAATGTATTTGTATAAATGTAAAATATAAATGAAAACACCTGCCTTCAAAAACCAATGGGTGATATCATAACAATAATAATACATTGTATTTGGCCAGGGTTTTCATTGTACTCAAAGAGATTTTACATAAAAACAAATGGTGGCTCCATCCACTTCTTATATACAGTCTATGGCCTGAGCCTATACTGTTATGAAAAATGAATGAACATTATAGATTGCTTAAATAACAGGGCTGGCCGTGGGTATGTAGTGCCTAATTAACTGAAACAATTAAGATTGATCTTTACTGTTTTTGCAGTCTTCTTTACATGTTCATCATATTTTCAAAGACTATTTCTTGAAATCTTTACTTCCTCTATTTCTTCAGTCTTGATTTTGAACCATATGAAGCCTGTTTTTTCCAAATTCATTACAAGATAATTATGTTGCCACCCCTGATTTACAACCTCCAATAGTTTGTTTTGATGATGCTGTGTGTTTTTCAGGAGCTGTGACCATCTCTGAGGAGAGGAAGGTGTGCACAGGATCTGAGAAGTTCTTCAAGATGTGTGAATCCAATGAGGTGAGAGGAGACAGTTATTTTCTTTTAAGATTTGATCAACTATTGAACACCATCCAGATGCAAATATGATGTGTGATTTGCAAACAAAAGACACTTGCTTTATGTTTGTTCCAGCTGGACTTGACCTTCCATCTGTTTGTGTGCGCACTGGCAGGAGCAGGAGCTGCTGTCATCGCCATGGTGAGAAGAGGGATTTTCATTGTCAACTGGTTATGGGTCTGGGGAAAAATAAGCACTGATTCCACTGACGTCTATCCTGTGGTGAACTAGCCTGAGCACCAAGAGGGAAAAAATAAAGTACAACTATATCACAGTGGTGGAATGTAACTAAGCACTTTTACTTTAGTACAAATTTAAGGCACTTTACTTGAGTATTTCCATTTTTTACAATTTTGTACTTCTACACCACTATATCTTGGATGCACTACATTTGTCTGACAGCCGTAGTTACTTTTCACATTACAATTTTTCATCCTCTTTATGGTTGAGTTTAAAATTCTCCTCTTCTCAAGCTAAACACATTACAAACCCTCTTGGATTCACTGGAAAATGCGTCGTCTCAAAGCTGAAAACAGGCCTATTCTTCTAAGCTCATGAAAAGTTGACTTAAACATCTACAGCAGTAAAATACTACATACAAATGAATGCAGCAGTAAAATGCATCAACTTGCATTTTTGAAAGTGTCCTAACGTTTGGGAAATGGGATTTGTACATTTGGCAGAATGTGTAGTTGTAGTGGAGTATTTTTACACTGTGGCATTAGTACATGTCCATAAGTTAACGATCTAAATACCTCTTCCAACACTGCCTGTGGGCGACATGGATACCAGCCTAAGCCCTCTGGGAAGAAAAGCGTTACACAATTCAAATATGACTAAATGTACCAACCACCAGTTTAAACCAGTACCAGTTTAAAACTGAGATCACAAATTACATTAAAAAGTGATATATAGCCATTATGTGTGTGTTGTGGAAATGTCACCAAAATATTTTCTTTCTGAGGTTATTTATATAAAGGGCAGATGGTTTAAATAGGTCTCATTTTCAAGCTTAGCAAAAGAGAGAGAACAGGGTGAATTTACTCCAGTATGTCTGACTCTGCAGTAATTCAGACGGTGACTCACCACACTGTTGAGATATTTGTGGTGTCTCAGAGGATCCATCCTGTCAGATATCCCTCTGCACGCTCTATGTATTCAGCAGGTATTTACTAACCTGGGCTCATACTGTTACTTCATGTTATCTCCAGTCCACCAGCAGTGTAAAAAGCAGAACATTTTACTCTCACCCATCCTTTTTTTTTTTTGGTACCTGCTTAATCCTGTGCAGAGTCACATGTTGGAGTCTTTCCCAGAAATAGTCCACTTCCTCCACAGTTTCCTTTCAGAGAAACAAATCGTGAAGCCTTTAAACACTAGCAGTATGAAATATAATTTGACAATATACTGTCTGAATAAACTGTATTTCTGCTTCACTGGATACAATAGCTGTTGCAAGAGAGGCATAAAGACTAAACAGTACAATATATAAAAGACTTGTGGTTTGCAGTATGGTTTGTACAGTATTATGTCACTGCAATGTGAAACAGTAGAATATGACAAGGTGAACATAGTGGAACATAGTATTCAGAATACTAATGTTTTGTACATCATCTAATTTATCAGATATTCATGAAAGACTCCCTGCCAAAAAAACATTTTTTTTTTCTTCAGTGCCCTGCTTTGAAGAAACAATAAATACACTTAAAATGCCTTCTCTTCTATTCTCTTACCTACCATTCTGTCAGTCTTGAAAGTCTGCTGGAGGATTTACATTTCCACCTCAGGTTTGAGAAGCAGGTGTAGAGCATGATTCACTCCAATATATAAGCCACAGATGGTCTTGTATTTATTAATCATAGTCATAGTACAACCTACTGGCAGGAAGTTACAGGACCAATAATTTCACTCACTACTCCTAGCAGGTTAACAATCCACCTAAAATTCCATCAGCTAAGTTGTACAAACTTGATGAGGCAAGGTGGTAAAGCTTTGGAGTTTGTGTCAAAAGCCGTTGCCATGCCGATGCATTAAGCGCCATGAAACACAAAGCTTTTTTTTTAGTTGTTAGGCATGCTTGAAAAAGTCTATTTATTCTATATCGTATTTATTTGTGCAGCAGCGTTTAGTAACATATAGTGATGTGTTACTCTAATGTTATCAGTGTTCATCTAAAGTGCTGCTGTGTGCAGAGATATCACACTAATTACTGATGGCCAGTATGTCCCCTCAAAACATTAGGCTTATTGGCTTCAACCTCATCTTCTCCTTTTCTATTTCTCATAGTATTTGTGTAGTCTTGAGTTGTTTAAAGGCACATTTAATAGAGCTTGGCTGAGTGATAAAGCAACAAGCTAATGTGTTTACTTTTCTTCATGAGTAATTAGTAAAATAAATTATATTTTCAATGAGTAATGTGCAGTGATAGAAGTGTGACTTTTCATCCCAGCTGATAAATTGTTAACCAGTCAAACAGCAGCAGCAGCGCCATCTGCTGGTCAAAAGGAGAAGTGAAAAAGCTTACAGCACCTGGCATTCCCAGGCAGTTTCCCATTCAAGTACTAATCAGGCCAAACCCTGCTTAGTTTCCACGATAATAAAAATAATAAAAAGGTAGTTGAGGAAACAGTAAAACCTTAAGAAAAATTTAAATAATTAAACAATTAAAATAAAAAGCAAATGAAAAACAAGAAGAGCTAGGGGTAAAATATGATTAAATTAAACATTTAAAAGGCCCTAAGGAGAAAAATGCACTAAGTTTAAGATCTTTCTGTACATAATTGCAAATTACAGGTACACAGTGACTTAAACTAGATTAACAATCTCAGCACCTGCAACATAATACTACAAATCTCTCTGAGATGTTGATGAAGAACATCAACTGTACCTGCCCATTTTACATCAGAACTCTACAAAAGTTTTCTCCTTGAGAGGTACAATCAAAATTCCTCTTTTTGTATTTAACCCATGGATGTATCGTTACAAATGAATTCCAGACCCTAAAATGGCAGCCATTGGTCTGATAAACAAATTGTGTAACTGAAGAGTGTAATTGCTATTCCTAAAATGGATTTGTCTCATATATCTTCCCTTGTCTGTGTGACATATTTTGTATGTTTTTATCATGCTTGAATGAATTGTGTATCTAATGGAATGTCTTCTTGGCCAGATCTCCCTTGAAACAGAGATTTTATTCTCAAGGAATTTTCTTATTAAATAAAGGTTATATAAGGTAATAATATCTGCCATTTTTTGCACTTGTGGGTGTCCTGACAGCAGCTTTACAGTCGTCTCTTTTATCATTCTGGTCTATGAGGGAAATGCTTTTTTCGCTGCAGTACCATGACTGTCCACTGGCAAATTCTGAGTGGTGAAGCCATATCCAGATAACTTTATACATGCTCTCCTTCCTCAGGTCCACTTCCTGATGGCGCTAGCTGCTAACTGGGGCTACCTGAAGGATGCTAGCCGGATGCAGAAGTACGAAGACATTAAGTCGAAGGAGGAGCAGGAGCTGCATGACATCCACTCTACACGCTCCAAAGAACGCCTCAATGCCTACACATAAACACATACGAGAAACGACACACACACTGTCAGACACACACAAGACGATACATGCACTCACACTCACACACAAACAAGGCCTGACACATGCCTAGGGATAGCAGAAACATACACATACATCAATGAAAAACACACTGTGAGTGAAAACACACTCAAACAGACAAATAAGGACATGATAGGTAGAATTAAGTTGTTACAAAAATAATGAAAACACAGACATTGATCATCCATGGGTAATCACTGGCTCAGTGTGTGTGTGTGTGCTAACATCTTAGCATCCATGTAGCCCATAGCTTCATCTGAAAGGTATTAGTATTCAAAAGCTATAGCAAATGAGATTAAGGCCCAACAGTAAGTCCAGGTTTTATGCTGTTGGGCCATTCAGCCACCTTACTTCCAGTCACCTCACTTTAACTACTAGTATTATCTATTAGATTATGTTATCTTTTCCCCCAAAAAAGACAATTGGCCAGCTGTTTAAAAAGTACATTTGGGTGTCAATGTGCAGAACAATCACGTACAAAAAGCTTAAATAGCAAAGAAAGAAAGAAAGAAAGAAAGAAAGAAAGAAAGAAAGAAAGAAAGAAAGAAAGAAAGAAAGAAAGAAAGAAAGATCAGTATGACACAAAGAAATGCCAAATAATAAACAGAGGAACCCAAAGATTTGTCATATGTTTAATTCACTAGTGTTTGGGGACCAAGCATCAAAATATGTGTATGTTTAGCCATACACATATTTTGTATATATAATATTATGCTTATCCTTTAAAAATAAATGCAAACATTTTCCCAGGTATATTAATATCTTTGCTATCACTCAACATACACTGCAAAGTGGCTACTAGCGTTTACCATTGGCACACAGTAGCCAACAGTCCACATGGATGATCTTCTCTGTGATCTCATCGCATAATTGGGGAGGCCGTCCAACAGGACACAGTCACTGAACCCCCCCCCGCCCAAGAGCCGCAATACCTGCAGTACACACACTAACACACAGCTCATTCACACACCCATAGATGTGGCTGAATGGTCAGTATTGTGCAGGCAGTGTTGTATGGTGGTGTCATGCTGTGTCGTGTCGTTTCGCCACATTATGATGACTGGTATTGGAGAGAAAAATGGTCCCCGAGGAAAGTTGTATCTTCGGGTACAAATGGGTAGCTTTGCTAACCCCACCCCACCCCCTTTCTCTTCTCCTTTTTCCTCCAACCTTACCCCTCCTCTTTACTCTATTCTGTGACCTCTTTGTCTTAAGCCCAGTTTCATTAGTTGTTGAACATTTTCTTGTCCCACAGGTGGCCATTGGCAGGGTAGAGGGACAGGTTTTCAAAACAAAATGCACTTAGGCCTAATTGTAACTGAATTAATAAACCATAAACTAATTGACAAAATATGAAAATAATCTGATGCCAGAACTAAGACAAAATTCTCTTTGATATTGATAGATTTATATCCTGTTTGTTGGTTGACTTGAAGGATGAGTGACAGCACTTAGGATGGTGGGGGATTTCAAACAGGTCATTTCAAACAACTACTGAAACAGGGCTTTGTGTCCTTTTCCCTCTAACCCCAGTTTGTATAATCTTGTGATTTGTCCTCAGAAACAGCACATCTTAGCAGCACAAAGTCTTTTTAAAGTGTGTCATTTGATCATCAGTCTGTTAAAAATGTTTTTTCTCACTTTTGGAATTTTGCCACATTTTTATCAGTATTATTTATGTGTAATTTTTGCATTTGGGAGTATTTAAATGGGGCAGGTGTTTGGGGGGGTGGGCAGGGGGGTTATATCACTTTCACATTTCCATGTGATGATTCTGTATTTCAGTGGTTCTGCACACACACAAATACACACAAAAATAGACATACACATGTGTTTACACCAATCATCTTTAGAGTTTGAATTTCATTTTGTTATCATGTTTCTCTATCTTTCTTCAACAGGCCCTAATGTGACCAAAAGTACTGTTTATTTGTAAGGTGAATTTCAAGAATCACAGATACTGATAGTCAACTTGACATATAAGTAAATGATTACTGTGAACCCTGGCTGGTGTCTTAAAATGTGATCATGGAAGTTTTTAATGGCTGAGCTGGTATATGGACATGTATGTGGTTTTAAAAGGTTTTACTCTTTTCGTAAGTGGTGTAGTACACTTGGATTCAATTTCAACTTAAATGTTGTATTTGTGTGCAGCGTATACTGCATTACAGATTAGGAAAGTGACCGAGTTAAAGTCACCAGACACCAGGCCTGTTGCATTTGTATTGTACATTAGGTTATGTTGAGGCAGCCATTAAAATGAGAGGACGTTCTGTCGTGGTTTGAGTTGTGAAGGAAGGTGATGATTCTCTATCTGCCAGTAGAGACACAACTGTGAGGGAATCAGAGTTTGTTTCCAAATGATTCCTGTGTGGGTGAAGACAGTGGTAAGGACTCTGGTCCTTGTAAGGTTTGACTGGATAAGACTACCAGCACATGCACACAAATACATGTACACACACATACACACCATACACATACACACACTCCACCACCGCCATCACTCTGAGCCATAATTCTTTGGTCTTTTACTTTTCACCAATAACATTTCACTATTTTACTATCAACTTTTAATCTTTGAAACTTTTTAAATGTGAAATCATTTAATTAGAAAAAAAGAAATGTGTTTTTTTGTTCTTTTTTTTCTTTTTGGACAGTATTAAGCACTGTACCTACATAACTCTGTATAAAGATATACATATATGTGAAACAGTTGAGGTGAGCAGCCGGGAGAATGATTTCCTATCGGTTACAGAGTCTGGCGGAGGTAGCTCAGTCGCAATGTCCTGAGCTTTACTCCCTATGAAAGCTGCATTTACAAACACACAACAAATATGAGGTTGTTCAGATTTTTGCAACACAATGACACCAGCTCACATAGCAGACACTGGGCCTTATGCTAGAACATTCATATTCAGATCTGAACTTTTTCTTACCTTTTTTTAGTGTGATTG
The DNA here is from genome assembly GCA_037367275.1 of Coranthus polyacanthus. NCBI lineage: Eukaryota > Metazoa > Chordata > Actinopteri > Kurtiformes > Apogonidae > Coranthus > Coranthus polyacanthus. The sequence continues at coordinate 21,639,412 of JAPQRN010000001.1, forward strand.
GATCGTACGAGCTGCCATGTCAGATTTAGCAAACTTCAGAAAACTGGGTAAAGGACCTGGATAAACATGAATGAACCTGTGTCAAAGAAAATGGCAGTAATGAAATCACTTAGTGAAAAACTTGGGTTAGAATTATAGTAAACTAATTACACACGATTCTGCAACAGGTTTGGACTCAAACAAATTGTGTTTGTACCTGACAGGAAATTCAAAACACAAAAAAAATTGCGATTGTGGTTCGTACTTTGTTAGTACGAGTGGTTCTTGCATGAGGCCCAATGTTTTGTCTCTGCAAGATGATTTTCAAATGATAGGATGTTATTTTGGCTTCCTAAAATGGATGTATGGAACATTAAAATGTCATGTAAACCAGATGTTAACAACTATATGAGGTAAAACCTCCCAAATAAACTTTTAAGAGGTGGAAATTGTCAAAAGAACATACCTCATCTTGTAATAAATCATAGAAATGAAAGACAGGTTACAATTGAAATGTGAGTCATTGTGTTGCGTAAATGTGGCCGAATGTGACAAAATTATAGAAAAACTCAACACCAGTGTCAGCGAAGGAAGACTCCACCAGACTCGAGTCCTGTTCAGGTGTGTCTCGGCTGCATACAGTCAGTATTTTTAAGGGTCTAGTTTTACAGTAACAGTATTCTATCATTTCATTGCCTGACAATGGATGTCTTGTCAGTGTTTTTAACCTCAGATAAAAAAAAAGAGTTTTTTGTGCACTTATTGACCATTGTGAGCTCTCTCTCTCTTATTCTTGGTGTGTAAGTGCATTGAGATCCCCATTGTGGGACCTGTGTATAGTCTTGCAGCATTGGTTATAACCTGAAGAAATAACAATGATGAAAATGAATGAATTAATAATAATGAAGATAAACTTATACTAGGTTAAAAAAAAAAAAGAAAAAAAAGACAGTGAATCTAGTTGTTGTTTGTGGCATGGTTATGCATTCAATGGTCATAATTTTAATGATTAAAACAATACAAAAAAAAACATTCTTTTCCACTGGCGCTGTTCTGCTGTTTTGTTTTGTTTTCCACTTTTCAGTGTGCAGTATTGCCGTTCCTGTTGCTAATGGTGTTGCAAAGCTAGCTTGCTTGCTCAGTTGTTTACCACCAGAGCAATATATTGTAGCAGACGAAAACCGAGACGTAAACAAGAAATCCATACCCGTAAATTTCTGGCATACAAGTGCATGAATCTATGATTGCAAGTCTTAAGTGATATGATCATGGTGTTCTTTATTGTTTATCCTAATAAAGCAGATTTGCAGATGTGGTGTAATGTATTGCTCTGGCCACCCATTGTCCTGCTCCTTCATCTGCTCACATCCTCTTCCTTCTCTCTTTAGGATGTTGCAGCTCTCGATGTCCACTTCAGATGTTTTTTTCTTTTTAAATATAGAAGTGACTCATTTTCGATTTCCCGTGTTTACATGCTTTAAACAATCTGCATGTGTGCACTAGAGTCACAAAATACATAACTAAATCGGTGTAACCTAGCAACAAGCACAGTCTGAATAGCTCAAGCAGCCAAAGTACCAACAAGGTAAAATTGTAATTCAAGCTGTTTCCCAAGCATTTTTAGATCTCTGCTGTCACATTTAAAGCTGAAGAAAATATGTGTGACTGGAGGCTGCTTCTGCTATACTTCAGAGCGATGCAAGGCACAGAATAGCTAAAAGATCTAGGTTGACAGATGTCACTGAATTGGATCTCTACTATATCTGCTAAATGTGATCCATAAAAAAAGTCAGAATGGGTCATTTTTGCTAGGCAGTTTAAATTTAACCAAAACAAAGCCAAAGCTGTGTGAAATGTGATATTTCCTGACGAAACTTCCATGACAAGCTCTGACTGGAATCAGGGAGAGGATGTGAGCCACTCGCTCTCCATTTGATTAAGTCTCCTCATTTTCTCTCAAATGCTCGTCTCCTTATGAAGATGAATATGTGTATTGACACAAGCTAATCCTGCGTCCTCTTTGTCTGCCCACTGACCGCGGCTGAACATGACTCACTTTACCATTTCTCCATCCTGAGCACACTCATCTGTGACAGGATTCAGAGACCTGACCACATCAGCTCAAAGCATGAATTATACAAACATGCAACCTGATTTGTTAGACCTTCTGTGAGAAAGATTTGATCTGTTTTTGACTGTGAAACTGGGTTGTGTTCCCGGTTTTTACAGCTATAAAACCTCAGCTCTGTATCATAGGATGAAAAAATCAGATCCTCTGTGCCTGAGTAAATTCAGCTCTTCTCCATCATGAACTGAAATCCAGATCTAAAAGCTGAAGTCAGTCTATGACCTTAAACTGATCATCTGTTTCAGATCCATGCATTACGTCAGGCTGGACATTTTGGACGTTGAGAGTCATTTTTTGTTCTGTTTCTCCATAGTATTCTAGACTTTTTGTACTTCACTCTGGTTGCTTAGTAGCAGGCTTTATCTGATTCACTCCTCCATTTTTGTACATATCTGTGCCAACAGCTTGGGCAGACAGTGGCTTTTTTTTATTTGTAAAGACATAAACTTGCTTGCATATATAAATAAAATGAAATAATACACTTGTGTACTTGTTAATAAGGGAACATCTTGAGTTTGTGTCTTCATTTCATGTTATTCTGTGGCTTTGTTGATTAAAAATCTCTGCAGATACATTCAGCTGCAATAATAAGAGCGAATGTCCCACGATATTTCACGGATAAAAATATGTTAAACTAATGATGCTATCCTGACCCCTGAATGTAGATCAATGTGTAGCACAGATGTAACACTCAAATACTGACCTGAAGACATATTATATAGTACATTAGAGGAAAGGTCTTCATCCTGGCAGTGGTAGTGTCTGCACTGAATTTTCTCTGCATTTTGCTCTGAACCAGGCCAGTTAAAGGTTCAGTGTGTGATATTTAGTGGTGAGTTACAGTTTGCAACCAAATGAATACCCCACTCACACACCTACGTGGCACTTGTTACAGCCAGTCTGTTCTGGGCTTTTCAGTTAAGAGGATTTAAACATACATAGATGATGGTAATGTACTGTATTGCTGGATGCCACCTGCTATAAAATGGAAAAAAGAAGTGAAGGTCTGTTCAAAGCTACAGTAGAAACATGGTGACGAATATAGTGGACTCTGTGGAAGGTGACCTGCTCTGACTGCAGATGTAAACAGCTCATTCTGAGGTAACAAAAGCACAGTTCTCATTTTTGTGTGATTATGCACTAATATAAACATGATTATGAAAATCCTAAATCCCCTTTAAATCTTACACACTGGACTTTAAAATGACACACTGTTTCACTACACTAAACAGCACCACCTGGTGGACATTTTAACTCATTATACTGTCACTAAAAGACATCAATATTTTGTGTATTTAGTAGTTGAGTAGTTGTTTATTGAGCACTTATTTTTTTTCAAATGTGCAAGAAATTTCTGCCTGATCACAGAAACAAGCAGAGAGTCATAGTCTGTCAACTGACTCAGTAAAGTCAATTATCTATGAAACATTTGCTAACATAAAATACTATGAGCTAATGGTAATGAGCAAAACAGTTAAGCATTTTATATTCCAAATACTGTAAATAAAATCTAGAATTGAGTTGATTTTTGTGAGGTTTTGATTAATACATGATGAAATTGTAGGACAATGATTCAAAACTTTAGAAAACTGCTGTAATACTGTAGAAAAGCAACATATGTTGATATATTTAAATTATATTTACACAGACATACAGATGTATAAACATGCAACATTATCAATGCAATAAGCAAAACATGCATTTAACAAAAATAGATTGTCAGCATTAGAAATTATCCGAAATGTACCAGTGAGTGGGACTGTCTCAGTAGAATAATCTGAGTTTGTTCTTGTGCTCACTTTCTTTCCTCTACAATTTATTCACTGCCTCCCAGCTGCAATACTGAATTTCCACAGGTTTATGGAATACAGACCTTAATTCTGCCACCTAGGTTAGGTTTAGTCTAAATGTTAGTCTGACCCTTTATGTTCCATCTAAAGTGCCTGTGCTTTATTCCATCGTTCAAAATTTTTTTTTTTCCTCTTTGTTTTAATTAAAGCTGCAGTGCTCAATAGTGTTTTGGCATCATTGTGCAAAAATTTCAGAATTAGCTTTCAGCATAATGTCCTCTAATTGGTCCAAAACTGACTAAACTATTTTATTATATCTATTATAAAACTATTTACTATTCACACTGTACCTGAACCAAACCATGGTTCAATTTGATCTGGACCCAGACCACCTCTTTTGGTTGGACCAAAGACCAGCTGTTTGGTCTGCACCGTGGTCCGGGGAGGGTTAAAATTTTGTTCAGATCAAAGTGGAAAGTCCGAACCAAACAAGGTAGGTGTAAAAATAGCTTTTGTCATTTGAGTTGGACCAAGAGATATGTAGTAGGAATGAGAAATGTAGAAGGAATGTGTGTATTTTCAAATTCTGATTTCAGTTCCTGCAGCTTTAATCTCTAAAAAGCTCCATTAAATGACCCCCAGGTTTTCATAGATGATGTCACTGGATTCGTCCATGGCATTTGTTGTGCTAGCAGATGAAGAGGACACAGAGGACAGGACGGCGTTAGAGGATGGGGGGGGCTTGGACGATTTACAGACTTGAGCATAAAGGTGGGCAAATTGGTCTGGTTTGCTTTCAGTTTTTTCAGACACTTTTGGTGTCACTCTTGTTGGCTCAGTGTAAATATGTTCATCATCTTTAAAAGAGAGCATCCCTCTTAGATTCTGCATGACATGTGGGTTATTTTGAACCGGGCTGATTTTGTCAAACACCTCTGAATAGTCTGAATCTAGGTGATGAGTGTTAGAATCAGGATTTACTGGTGGTTTGAGTGGAAGAATAGAGGCCGGGTCTACATACAGAGCTGTGGTCATTTTACGTTTTGGTAAAGATTGGATGCACTCAACTGGATCAGCATAAACAGCTTCTGATTGGCCACTAATACTAACTCCAGTAGGGCTGTCTTGTGTAGGGACTGATGGGAGAGGCATGAGGGTGATTGGAGCTGAATGTGCTGATGCATTTTCTGATGGACTGCCCAGACTGAATGGAGTCTTCACGGTGTCCTCTCCAGGTTTCCTCTCCCGTGTCCTCAGTTTGTTCTCCGGAATAGCAGCCATATTGGTCATGTCAGGTATTCTGGGGAGAGGGGAATGAGCCTGTATGTTTGGAAGTCGGACTTTGTCAGCTTCTAGATTTTGGATTCCTGAAGTTTTACGCTTAATGGTACTCTGAATCAGAGAGAAGATTGTGTCAGCCTGTTGTGTCTCGAAGATGAAAGTCCCGGGACCGGAATCACAGCGTCTTCCTGCTTCGATGGTTAAAGTCAGCTGGTGAGAAATCACAAAGTAAACTGAGCATTAAAGCAACACAACACAGCTTGAGTTCTTTGTTTGATCATCGCAAACCTCACCTTATCTTTTCCGTATCTTCTCAGAAGTTCATACGGCCATTCTCTCACCACATTCTTCTGTGTCTCTTTTAGCAACAGTGATTCATGTCCCATTTGCAGCCAGTATGACCCCTGCAGGCCACAGCGAGCCGCTGCATCTGTCTTCTGCACCGACACCCAGAACTCTGAGACCGGGATGGAGAAAAAACAAGAGTCAATAGTCGTGTTTCCTTCAACATATTTTTGTTCACAGTTTGAAGTATTGCATTAGAAAAGGAAGAGGAAACAGCACTTTTTTGTTTAGAAATATGTTAGGTTTTTTTGCAAAGAAATGGTTGTGTTTTCTTGTTTGCAACCTCTAATTCTTCAAAAATGACTTCAAAACGTATTTCTCTTTTTTCTCTTGGTAGATACATACCAGTCAGTGATATTTTAATTGTGATTGTATAGCTTGATTTTTGCTTTAAAGAGGTTATATGTAGTATTGGTATTTACAAATCAATCAAACTATCAACAGCTGGGGGAAGTCGTGAACAAGAACACACCCACAGCTACTAAAACCACCAACAAATACATCTCTACAGACTGTATCAGTCACTAAATAAAGTCTGACAATCACTGTTTACACACATCTGAATTATGGTATCATCAAGTCTTCTCCTTCAAACAAAAAGACAGCCGGTCAAGTGTTATTTTGACCGGCTGTCTTTTTGTGTCTTAGAATCTTCTCGTGTTGCATCATTCGATAGAACATTATAGCTCTGTTAGCTTAGCTCTGTTTTAACTAGAAAACAGTCAAAGTAAAACCACTAATCACCTCTTGGTCCAAAAACTCGATATCTACATGTCGACTGCTGTCGATTTGAATTTTTGCCACTTTTGTTTGTCTATCCAGTGAAAATTGTTATGGACAAGGAAAAAAAAAAGTAGAAAAAGTGAAGTGAAGATTCACCATCTGCTGAGGCATAGATCTGGTTCTCCTCCATATGAAGCTCATTACAGTCTGAGCTACCACCTTTCTGAGATACAGACAAATAGAACAAGAAGAAGAATAGGTTGTCAAAAATAAAAAAATTAAAAAATAAAAATATACAACTCCAAATGAGGAAAAGTGGGATGGTATGGAAAATGCAAATTTAAAAAGAAAGCAGTGATAGTCAAATGTCCTTAGCCTTGTATTTCATTGTAGACAGTATGAACACAACATATTTCATGTTTTGTCTGGTCGACTTAATTTCATTTGTAAATATACATCCATTCATCACATTCAGGATGAAACGCATTCAAGAAAAAGTTAGGGACACTAAAGCATTTACCACTTTGTAATGTTACCACTTCTTTTCACAAACACTTTTCAGACATTCATGGACTGAAGACACCATGTGATGAAGTTTTTCTGGTTCATTTTCTCTTAAGGTGTTCAACAGTACGAGGTCTTCATTGTCACATTTTGTGTTTCAAGATGAAATGTGGCACAATGTGGCTGTACAATGTTTTGTTGAAATATTCATGGATGTCTCTGGAAAGGGTGTCGTCTTGAAGTTGGTCCAAAATCTCACAGCATTAATGTTGCACCTTTGACCTTAGCACTGACGCAACCCCAGACCATGACAGACCGTGGCTTCTGGACTTGTTGCTGGTAACAGTCTGGATGGTCCTTTTTGTCTTTGGTCCAGACCACATGGTGTCCATTTCTTCCAGAAAAGACTTGGATACTGATTGGTCTGAAGACAGTCCACGTTTCCACTGGGTGATGGTCCATCCCAGATGCCTCCAAGTCCAGAGAAGTCCATGACGCTTCTAGACCACTGTATTTAAAAAATGCAATACTTTTCTTAAATGAGCTTCATCCTGAATGTGATGAATGGATCTATATTAAAAAAATGAAATAAAGTTGACCAGACAAAACATGAAATATGTTGTGTTCATATTGTCTACAATGAAATACAAGTCAAAGTAAAGTTTAGTATCACTGCTGTTTTTTAAATATTGTATTTTCCATATCATCCCAACCTTGTCTGATTTGGTGTTGTATTTACAAATGCAAATTGTCAATGATAATGATGCCACATTTGCATAATCACCCTGCACTTTATTTTCAGTCTACTACTATGCATATATATATATATGCATTCTAGTTTCCAGTTACCTGAAAGGTGCTTTGACACAGTTTTTCTACCCACTCTACACAGTCATCTTTGAATGCAGCAAACACCATTGTTCTCTCCTGAGTCTCCACACAAAACGCATACATATTGTCCTGCAAACAACACAAACAAAATGACACATGCAGGTTTTATTTCAGAGCAAACACACAGCACATTAAACTCATTAAACTCACAAATCATCCTGAATCCTGCTATGTCATTCTAAGTCTAAAATAATGATTTAAAAAACCCCAGGATGTGTCTAAAAAACAATGTTTTCTAATTAAATATTCACTAAAATGTCAAAATAAAAAAGATACAATTTTAAACATAGCCAGAGAAGCTGACCATGGGACAGGCCTCTGCATTTGGGGGGAGCTTGAGGACCGTGATCAGCTCAGATAGTCGAACCACCTTCAGCTTTCTGTCTCCAAGAGCCTGGTGATGTCTCCTCACCCCAGCACCATGATCCCCTTGTGTACCTGGAAAATACATGATGGAGACACAGACACATGGCTTTTAGAATTTATTTTTTTAGATTTTACCATTGTTCGGTCCAATCTGACACTGATTTTGTAAAAAAAAAAAAAAAAAAAAACTAGGGCCAAAAAAGTTGAACAAAATTATGCCCACGGTGACTCAGTTGTGTTATTATCAATGTGTATCAATACATATTGTTTTCAGGTCTATCTTGCAAATGAGATCTTGATTTCTGTCAGACTTCCTGATTAAATGCAGACTAAAGAAAGAAAGAAATATTTTAGATGTACTATCCAAAGTCAATGTGTTTTCCAACTTCAAGCATTCATGCAGCCTCACACACCTGCTTTGTAAACACAGCCAATCATTGTACAGCCTGTTAGACTTTGAATTTTGGACACACTACACATAAAGTTCGATAACTTCGGCAACCTTTGATATTTTGCCTCAAAACATTTTGATATGACCCTGGAGAGACTCACAACCAACACTGTGGCTGGTCTCAGTTACAGCATCTTAGATTCTCAAAAGCAGAGAGAGGCAGCTATGTGATATGTGATATTGTTCATGGTCCTTTGTTTATTGTGTAAAACAAAGTCTTGATGGACAAAGTAGATAGAAAACAACATCAGACTATAATCTTAGAGGGCTACCATGTAAATGCTAGGTTGAGAAATAAAACAGAATAGGGCTAAATGCAGCTAAGTGTGAAATGCAATTAAAAAGGCAGTCACAAAAACAAACACTAGGGGGCAACATTGTGTAATTTTGCCATCTGTTCAGTGCAGCCTTCCCTAATTGGTAAATAAGTACTTTTAAGCAATTACGGGTCATAAGTACAAATTTGACATACATGTACTTTACTTATGGAGTATTTCTATTTTATGTAGCTTTATATTTCTACTCCACTACATCTCAGAGGCAAATATTGTACTGTTGTTGTGTTTTACTCCACTACACTGCTTTGTCTGACAGCTGTATTTCCTTTTCAGATTACAGTTTTTCATCCCCTTCCTGTCAAGTGAAAGCTACTAATCTCAAAACATGTTCCATGTTCCAACATTCTCCTTTTTAAGAACCATCTAGGATTGTCTGGAAAATGCATCATCACAAAGCTGAAAAAAGGCCTGTTTTTTCGGAGCTCATGAAATGTTGACTTGTGATGCAACAAACGTATGATGATCTTATAGAATATGATCATTGCTGTAGATTAATCTACCATCAGTTTATAAAATAGTTAAACACCTACAGTAGTAAAATGGAATATACACATTAATGCAGCAGTAAAATTTATTCAGAAACATCATATAAAAGGTAAAACACTGACCAAACAGGACCATTTTACTGCACCACAAACACTTTGACACTTCATACTTTAAGTACATTTTGCTGATAATACTTGCATACTTTTACTTTCATAAGGTTTTGACAAACTTGTAGTGGAGTGTTTTTGCAGTGTGCTAGCACTGCAAAAACATGTGACCAACATGTGACAAACCTCTCTGAGGTCACATGTTTGAGGCCTCACTCAGTTAATAACCTCCTCTGCCTGTTGCCCTAACACACTCTGCCACAGCGTTCATCATGTCCTTTGGGACCTACTACAGCTAGCACATGTCCTTCACACACATTTGTAACACTCTTTCCTCACTGTAGTGCTTTGTTAGTATGACTGTAGTGCTCTCACAGCTTTTAACTCTGTCACACTTCTCATTGGCTGACTCATGTGTTTGCTCTTTAAGTCGTATTTCTCTGTTCGCTAATTGTTATCTTTCTAAAGCTTTTTAAAAAAATTTCATGTTACTTTTTACTCCTTGGATTATTTAAGATGAGCACTGTAAGCCTACATACCTGCACAAGCAAAATCTGCTGACAAATTCAGGAAAGTAAGTCAAGCAGCACTGCAGTAGTGAAAAGCATCAGCAGAGCTTACATAATACCCATTGTGGGGTCTGTTTAAAGCTGTTTCATACATGTCACTTCCACCATCCAAACCACTACACATTCACCTGTGGGCTGCTCCTTCGTGACTGGCTATGACAACAACTACATCTCATCGCTCCTCAGTCCCCTTGAGATTATGAGATGTTCCTCTAGCTTTTAAACGCATCTTAATGCTTCACATTATACAAAGATGGTACTAGAGATGAAAATCAGAAAACTCCAAAGCCCTTTCTTTTTCACCTGTTAACATACAGCCTTTTCATGGAACTTTGGCTTAGGTTTAAGGTTAGGCTATATATTTGTGGTAGGGTTGTCACAATATTGAATTTTGAATTGACAATTAATTGTCATACAAATAATGGCAATTAATTAATTAGTGCCTATTTTGTGAACTTAATGCCACTGCTGTATAAGTCTAATAATAGTTACTAAGCACATACACAATAAAGAGGCATTTATTGACATAGAATTTTGAAACATATGAAATTAATTATATTTCTGTGTCCCTTTTGTTAAGAAAAATTACATGGCAGATATGACATTGCTAAAATATACAAAGTCCATTATTGAGGTATTCAACCAAAGTATAAAATCAAAATAAACCATGTACTATGGCCAAAAAAGTCACAATTTCAAAAATAAACTGCAGATACAGTGGTGGCTGGTCCATAGCTGCTGCTAGGCTACTGCCACTGCTTACATTTACTTCGAGAAGATGTTAAACAATTTGATTACAGCTGAAATGTCTATGAAATGAAAAAAAGTGTGTATGTAGGTTGTAACATTTTTGGTGAGCAGGTGACCTGAGGCAGTGTTCTTATTGGAGGATTCAGTGTTTGTCCCACTACCACTTTCATTGGCAGTGTTTTGGAATTTAAAAAAAAAATGTCCTTATGTGATTGGATAATTTTCACTGAGTTGCCAACTCGTGAGAGGCAGATGCTTTCAAGGCTGCAGAGCGAACATAAAGCAGACAACGAACCTGTTCCAAATATCACAGGTTACAAAGTTTATCCCCATTCAGCCTGTTACACATGCTATACAGGTAAATGGAGGTGATTAACACAATTATGTAAAATAATCAGAATTAGGTAACGTAATTGCAAAATAGCAGTTATGTAATAATTGTGACAAGCGTATTTAACATAAGGCTAAAACACAATCTAAATGACATCAGATCAAACATGGCTCAAATATAATCCTAACCCTACCCGTCAAATGGGTGGCCAGCAATCTAATGAATGTTAAAAGGTTACAAAGTTCTCCCATTCAAAGAGCTCTTCAAATAAACTCACTTTGAGTCTAGGAAGTGCTCCTACCCAAATATTTTTTCATGGTTCTTAAGATGTTCAAATGGAATTTGCACCCTGCATTACCAGGGTCACGAATGTTTCAGTCATGAACTTGGTCAGTAAAATATTATTAGAACTGCTAGAAAACAGGCCAAACAACCACACCAAGACAAATAGGTTGGATAACATTACTGTACCTCCCAAATCCTGGATTTCCAGTCGACCTATACCACTGCTGCTTGCAGGAAACAGAGACAACCACACTGGTTTCCATTTCTAAGAGTGACATGGTTACAAAGAAAGAACACATGGGTATAGTGTTAGGTTTCAGTTTGTAAATTAAGCTAGGTTATTAAAAGTACAAGTAAAGTGTGTGATGTCTTGCTGGCTGCTTTTTGTCTGCTTCTCCTACATTATGTCACACCCTCACGTGAGGGTATGAGTGGTAACCCTTCAAATTGTTACTCAGAGAGGTAAACATTAGTCACATCCTCTTCTCTATATACAGTAGACAGGTCCATGTTGGCATCAGAAGGGGAGGAAGCTCTGACCCAGCCTATATTACCGTCACAATAAAAAGACATGTCTTTTTTTTCTTTTGACCTGGATGGGATTGGACATCATTGAATGTAAATTTACATTTGTTAAAATAATTGATTTGTATAATGGAAAACACTAATAAAAAGAAGACATTTAAAAAAATAGTACAGTAGTGTTAAACATAGTAGAATAGATTGATACCACTCTAATGAAGAGAAAAGAAAATGGAAAATGAAGTTAATGTCACAGGACAACCATTCTACATATATGATATTTTTGTTGATAAAGTGATATTTATTTTATGCTTCATGTAATGCTTTGTCTCACTACTAACCAGGTATAAATGGACTCATCTGAACCTGATATCCAATGTAATGCATTTAAGAAAACACTATTCAGCAGCCTAACGGTTTGTAATGTATTTATATTTGAAGTTATCCCTTCAGTGTCCACATGCAGTATCTGAATACTCAATGACCCTTCCTTCACTGTGGAGTACATGCTTTTCTGTCAGTGCTGCGCAGGAATGTGTAGTGTGGAAACTGCTATGTTTCAACTTGTTCATTTTAGATTCCTGTTCTGGATGGTGCAACACATAGAGAGACGTAAAAAGCTCTCAGCTAACTGTGGAATCTGAATGAAACTGTGAGAATATAACACTTGCACCTATTATACATCAATCTTAAAACAAAGAAGAAGCAGAAGAAGAAGTAAACCATACACCACTGTGACCCACACCGACACAGCAAAAGTTCCCTCTTACCTATTTCTCTTTGTAAGGTTCAATCAGGTATTCACAATGTTTTCCAATGTGGCTCACATGTGTGTTGTTTGATAACACACAACAAGCATTACCTGCTAAGAGTATGGCTGTACATGCATCGTTATGTCATATTTCAGGTTGAGAAGTATTACACTTGAGAAACAACAACATAATGTAGAAATCTGTTGTGTACTTACTTTGCCAGCTTTGTGTGGTTGGAGGTAGACCTTCCCTGTTTTGATCTGAGGGTCCATCTGGGAAGCAAAAGCTCTTCTGTAATGGCCTTTGGACTCAGCAAGCGGCATATGTTTTTTTTCTTTTTTTCCCTTTGGTTAGTAGCAGAGTCAGGGCTTGCCCATAGTGAGTCACTTTTGAAATATGATCCTTACCTGATACACATGCGCACATGTAGATGTCACAGTGCAGGCAAAAAACTGAGGAGGAGGACAGACTTAGTTAAGGCTAATACAGTTTTTAAAATGGCATATTAAAATGGAATAATAAGGTGCATTATGTAATAACTAACCAAAATGGATGTCTTCATCTGTACATATTATATTTTTTAGCAATTAAACTAAAGTAAAGTTCTCAAATAAGTGATTCTGATCTTAGTCTAAATAGCCACATTAAATAAAGACATGCAAACACACTAGCTTTTGTATCATATTAATCTTACAAATATAGCCAAACTCTTAAAGAGGTGATCTAATCCTCAGAATTTTTGAATAAGGACTCAAAAACCAAAGCCTGCTCACAAGCTGCTCACACAGCCTGTGCTCTAATCTGTTCACATGGGTTCACATTTTTTTGTAAAAAAACCCCAAAAACATTAGAATGCAGGCAGTCTTTAGGCAAACATTAAAATCAAAGGCTTATGACGTGTCAATATGAGTATTATCAGCTTAATGAAACATCAAAATATACAAAGATATAAGATACAAATTTAAAGATACATGAACACAAACATACACCTTCAAGTTCACTGCTGGTTTAACAGACTTCTCTGATAAACCCAAAGTGAAATTGTTTGTCTGACCTGTATTCACAGAAGCACACAGCAGAGCTGAGTCAGCGGCTAAAATGGCCAGAAATTCAGGCCACGAGAGTTGAAGAGTAATGGTGAACTATAGGTAAATTCAAGAGACTTTAAGGCCTTATAAAGAAATGAGGGACTTCTGTCCACTGAAGCACTACAAGGCTTTTAGTTTGTCATTAGGATGTTCATTACAATAACACTGCACTTTGTGGTAACAGCTAAGCTTCATTCCATAAACACTGAGAAATACATGCAATATATACGATGCTACATTCTAAAACCAGCCACTAGCGATTTGACAAGTGGAGACTCAGGAGACACCATCAGCCGCCTTGAGTCAAGCTGAGACAGGTCTGTTCACATCACTGCAACCTTTATCTGTGTGAGGGCTGTCACACAATGCAACTGAAACCATCTTTTGTCCACCTTTAATACTGCTTCCGAGCATAAATTATCCAAAATGACACAGAGTTATGAAATCAGCTCCAGGAAAATGTCACTGCTAAAAATAATAACAACCTGAGTGTGCATGCAAATGAACAAACTCAACTGCTGAGTATTTGAGCTTTCACTGAGGATTCTTCCCTTCATCTGTTCTCTAATTAACAAGACTTACATAATTAGGATTGTGAGGATGAACACATCTGGCTACAGAGGTGGAGGACAGGGCAAACCTTTCCTCCTGGGAAATTTACTGCATGTTGTAGTATTGATTTAATCTGTGTCCACTTCATCAACCATCTGGTGAACCCGATAATTCATTAGACTTCATGAACATTGGCTGTATTTATTTACATCTGTGTCAGTCTCCTCAAGGTCTCATGTCCTATGATATTAATAAAAGATATAACAACAACAACAACAACAATAAGTTGTTGAAAACATTTGATATAATATATAGAATATATTACATATTGTAATTATATATTGCTATATATAAAATATAGAATGTAATATAGTCATTTTTAGACATTTTAATGCAGAAATGTTATATATTGTAGCTTTAATGGGTTGATATCAGTTCATTATTACTCTTCTCATAATAATGGACACTTTGGTTGTGACTTTATTTTGGTGTTTTGGTCCTATTAGATATTCATCAGGAAAAATAAGGCAGAGAGTTCTAGGTATCACCATAACAAACCACAATAACAGATGTTACTTACTCTCCATCTAGGTCATGTAGTCTGTCAATTAGTTTAATTCTCATTAGTAGCAAAACATCTTCACTGACAGATTGTTTTTTTCATGAAATCTTAATGTACAGATGTGATGATTAGTTTAATTAAAATGCACTGCACAGGATAACTGGGGTAATTTCAATTTATGGCCTCTTTCATTTATATCACTTCTCCGTGGCCTATATATAAC
>JAPQRN010000001.1:21663877-21675417 GCA_037367275.1 Coranthus polyacanthus
TCCAGGGTGTACCCCGCCTTCGCCCAATGTCGGCTGGGATCGGCTCCAGCCCCCCCGCGACCCTCCAGAGGAGGACTAAGCGGTTACAGATAATGACTGACTGACTGACTGACCATCAAGCCAAAACACAAAAAGTACATTTTGTTTCCTCAGATCGACTTCACACCACTTTGCATTTTCTCCTCCTGCTGCTGAAACTAAAAATAATAAGAAAGTTCAAAGAGAACTCGCATTGCATTGCATTACTAATTTTGTTATTTTGATGTGTACAGTACACTGGCTTTCACAACATTCAATCAAAATCAGAAAATAAGCATAAAAAAAGACTCAAAATGATTAATGATTGTCAACATAAATTGTGATTAATTTCACAGTTGACAATTGGCAATTGATTAATCAAATAATGGTTCCACTGGTGTGTGAGTGTGAATGGGTGCAATCAAAGTAGAAAAATGCTATAGAAATGTAGTCTATTTACCATATACAGTGCTTAACAAATGTATTAGACCACCTGTCATAAAAAGGAGAAAACATATCAGCATCATGAAGTACTTTAATGCAAACACTTTGATTTTCAGTGCTCTCCATGTTTTACTATTTTCAACAGGAATGAGAAGTTTCAAACTGAATTCACCGTTTTCTACCCACATTTGAGCCGGCTCACTGGGCTTCTCTGAGAAGTCACAAATTAATCAACCATAACATTCAACCACTAAAACTAATTTTCCTCTGTTCAGGAATGAGAGTAAATAACTATAATTTGACATAAAAATGAAGAAATAATGTGTGTTTACTATTTTTTCTGCTTTTTTGTAAAACAGTAAATTTGAAAACAATAATAATTATATTTTAGCATTAAAAATATCAGTTTGGTTAAAGAGCTGCTACATACTGATGTGTTAACCATTACAGAAACATAAAAAAATGATTTTGTTAATTACCAATGCTGTTCATTTAGGGCAGCTGTGGCATAAACCTTACATTGTGTGACAGTCTAATACATTTGTTAAGCACTGACTTTACAGCCATGTTGCAGCATTTTGAACTGTGAACCCAAAGACCTTTTCCCACTGCCATACATGTGACTATTTCATCGCCAGCTTGATTGTCTGATTGTCTTTGTGCCTATGTGTACAGTGATCCAGAAGGTGGACTATGTGTTTGCTGAGAATGGCCTTGTGGCTTATAAGAATGGACAGTTAACTTCCATCCAGGTAAGGCTGCCTTAGTTCTACAAATGACACTTTTTTTGTTGTGTTGTGCAGTCCTTGGTATACCCTGGACATCATGGGTCCCGAGGGAGTTCACTTTGTCTTCTTTGTTGTCAGTCCATTCAGGCTCACATGGGTGAAGATCTTCTGCAGGATTTCATCAACTTCTGTCTCAACTACATGGCCACGATCAAACTGCCAAAGAAGAGGTGCACACATCAGAATCCTAATGTCTTTACCACTACCGTACAGTTCTTCAAATTAAATGTGTCACTCAGCCAGAATATATTCAACCACATATCCTTCATAATATGTGATGTTCTGCAGGGGAACGTTCATTGAATTCCGTAACGGCATGCTGAACATCTCTCCTATTGGACGCAGCTGCACACAGGAGGAGAGGAAGGAGTTCTACGAGCTCGACCAGGTAGCACACAACACTGAAGGCTATCTTCATTTCTCCAGCTCCTCTCCTAGTCTTAGTCCCTCCCACTGGAGATGTGAGCGGAGGAGTCAATAAGGAGACACGAGGGGCTCTTCCCAATTCCTTATTTTTCAACTCCCTGAGTCCTCAGCTCCGTGATTGTTACCTGGAAATCGATCTCGGTGCAGCATCTTGAAGGATGTCTCAGTTCCAGAGTCTGGCAGGAGGAGCTTTGACCGAGGATACACATACTGTATCCTCGGTCAAAGCTTTGCGGAAGTCTTTTTGGCGATCAGACCCGTGGCGTGTAAAAGGAGGTGTGTCACACATCTGGATTATATGACCCACGGCAGGAGCAGGACTTTAAAAATGAAAGTTTTCCTCAATCTGAAGTTGTGTTAGATGTGTTAAATGATCCAACGCCTGCTCAAACTTGTGTGTGTTAAATATAAAAATGTGTGACATCCCTACATCGCCTACTGACATATTATGCCACGTTATGAAGTAAATTAAGACTTAATCATAAGTTTAGATAAACACTCATCTGACAGATAATAAAATACAGCAGTGCATTGTAACTAAATAACACACAGATGATGCAGCTGTTAGACACGTCATATATAACTGATGTCTATTTAAAATGATGGCTTCAGGGAAAGGATGTTTCATTTTATTTAAATGCCTGTTGACTCAGCTCCTCGGTCCTCGGCTCGTATCTCTGGAGGGAGGGGCGAGGAGTTGAGGAGTTACAAGAGAGAGGAGTTGACTAATCTATAACAGAAATTATGTCTTCCTGTAATTAAGTAAAATTGTCAAAACCTTTGGAAAAGTCATAGACTAATTTTTAGGGATCCAGCCTCCTCACTTTTAGGCTACAACTGAACTTTTGAAATGTTTCTTCACAGGGCTGTAATGAAATACAGAAGAGAGCAAAGCTGTCATGTTTAGACACTCAAGAAAAATGTAAAGCATGGAGTCGACCTCAGGGTTTTCCTTAGGTTTGTGGAGGTTCAGGTGCTGGGACGACTTTTTCATGTCATTGTATTTTTACATAATTTTGGATCTATATTATTACAATCTGTACAAAATAACTTATTAGCTTCTGAGTTTTTGAAGAGAATATGAAAATAACAATTTGAGGCTGAAAACATCCGACAACGTCCACTGGCCTTGATATACAACGGGTGGGATCGAAGTCTTCTTGCAGAATTAGCTTTTGAGGTTCCAGCTTAATCTACAGGCAAATTTATAGGATAAAGGATTACCGTAACATTAATTTATTGCTAAAGCAGAAAAACAAACATTACTTGTCCTCAGTGTCTGAATGTTTTTAAAGAAAAAAATAGACAGAAGAGACATTCCTATTTTCTGCAGTGTGTGATTGTTCTTCTTTTGGCTCTTGACAGAAAGAGAAAATCAGAGAGAAATTTGTGTCTGTGTTAAAGGAGGAGTTCAAAGGAAAAGGGCTGTCATTTTCAATAGGTGAGTCAAACAGCATTCATTCATTTGATCAACTGTGTTTCTGTGCAAATTGACACAATCTACAAAGCTTCACACTTTTTTTTTTCTAACGTGTTTTATAGCATTACATTAAGATTTCAGATGAGATCTGCAGACAGGCTGGCACCAGTTGGGTTGTGGCTGATTGCTTTTCTTTTCATCACTGTCATGTAAATTCTCCACATCATCATGTTGTCTTTGTCTCACTGCAGGAGGCCAGATCAGCTTTGATGTGTTTCCCGACGGCTGGGATAAGAGGTACTGTCTGGGGATTGTGGAGAAGGATGACTACTCCACCATTCACTTCTTTGGAGACAAAACCAAGCCTGTGAGTATGCCGAGTACTGCAGACAGAATATCAATAGAGCTGCAGGTAAAGCGACAGACATTACAGTCTTCAGATCAGTGTCAATAGAGGCGCTTCAGAATAAATAATAGCAGCCTGCTGAGCTGCTGGAGGACTGATCAACCTCCTAGTTCTAACAAGTCCCATAAGGCAGTGATCTAGAGTTACAACCCCAAATAAGAAGTAGTTGGGACAGTATGGAGTAGCAAAGCAGAAAGCAATGATATTAAAAACTTCATTTGTAAATATACATCCATTCCTCACATTCAGGCTGAAACACATTCAAGAAAAAGTAAAGCATGTACCACTTTTTTTACACTTTTTTTTGTTGCCATTTCTTTTCACAAACACTTTTCAGACACCAAGTGATTAAGTGTTTCAGGTTCATTTAGTCTCATTCTTCATGTAAACAAGTCTTCAACAGTATGGGGTCTTCATTGTCGCATTTTGTGTTTCAAGATGCTCCACACATTCTCTATTGGGGTCCAGTGTGGATGCCATCATTTGACCCCAGACCATGACAGACCCTGGCTTCTGGACTTGTTGCTGGTAAAAAGTCTGGATGGTCCTTTTAGTCTTGGTCCAGACCATGCAGTGTCCATTTATTCCATAAAGACGTGGATACTGATTGGTCTGAGCACAGTCCACATTTCCACTGAGCGATAATAATAAATAATAATACATAAGATTTGTATAGCGCTTTTCTAAACACTTAAAGCTGCTTTGCATTAGCAAGAACGAAGTACAAAATTCAGAAAACAAAAAAAACAAAATTGTAGAGGTTATGGCAGAAGAAAGAAGTTGGTGTCAGACATTTTAGGCTTTCTTGAACAGAACGGTTTTGAGTTGATTTTCAAATGAGAGCAGTGAGCCAGAGAAGTACACGACACTTCTGGACACAGTTAACATAAGGCTTCCTTTAGGCTCAGTAAAGTAAAGAACTGGTATTTGTGGATGTAACTCTGTATTGTAAAGCTTGACAAAGGTTTGTCACAGTAATCCTGATCCATATGGTTCTATCGGGTCTAGATGAATGACGGTTCTTAATCCTGATCCATATGGTTCTGTCAGGTCTAGATGAATGACTGTTTTTAATCCTGATCCATGTGGTTCTATCAGGTCTAGATGAATGACAGTTCTTCATCCTGATCCATGTGGTTCTATCAGATGTAGATGAATGATGGTTCTTAATCCCGATCCACGCAGTTCTATCGGGTCTAGATGAATGACGGTTCTTGATGTGGTGTCATCTGAAGGATCAGAGATCATGGTGTTCAGCTTAGACTTGAACCTTTGTTCTTTACACTGAAATACATTCAGATCCTTTGAATCTTTTCACTCTGTTATGCATCATAGAGGCTGAAATATCCAAATCTCTTCCTATCTTTCATCGAGGAACATTGTTTTTAATCATTTCAATAATTTTCTCACACGTTTGTTGTCAAACTGTCAATCCTCGGTCCATCTTTGCTCTTAAAGGACTAGATCTTTCCTGCTACTTTTGTACCGACTAAGCCCTAAATTGCTCCTGGTCCAACTTTTTCTTGAATGTGTTTCACCCTGAATGTGATGAATGGTTTTGTCTGGTCGACTTCATTTCATATGTAAATATACACACGTGTAAATATACACATGAAATGAAGTCGACCAGACAAAACATGAAATTTGTTGTGTTCATACAATAAAATAGAAATCAAAGTACATTTTAATATCACTGCTTTCTTTTTTTAATTTGCATTTTCCATACCATCCCAACTTTTTCTGATTCAGGGTTGTAGATATCAACACAGCCTGCTCGGTTCACTTAGGCTTTACAGTTATTTTTCAAAAGAAATTATAACACGTATGTGCCATAACCTGCTTGTGTGTGTCTTTGTGTCAGGGAGGTAACGACTTTGAGATCTACTGCGACCCTCGCACCATCGGTCATGAAGTGTCGTGTCCAGAGGAAACTCTGCAGCTTTGTCAGCAGCTCTTCTTCTCATAAGGAGAGAAACCTGTTTATGGACTTCAATACAAATATTGAGTTGAACGCAGAAGGAGCTGGAGTTATGGTGGAAAGAGGGATTTCTGGGTATTTCTTAATTGTTTTCAATGCAAATGGCCAGAGCTTTTAGGCTGAGTGGAGCTGTGTTAACATTTTAAAATACAATGGTGGCACATCTCCAACTTTAGATTTTTGTACGTGATGCTGGTTATTATTATTCTGATAGTTATGAACCTTATCTCACAGTAAGGACTGAGCTAAACCTGTTTAATCAGGTCATGGTATCTGTGGTATCTGTGATAACTTCTCACAACTGGAAATCTAGCAGAATTTGCCTTTGGGTTATTCTTTCTATGTAATGCATTTTATTATCAGGTGATCGTGCCTCCTACTCACAGACACAGAGGAGTTTGTGACTCAGTCTTTCAGATGTTGTTTGACCGTGAGCTGCAGAGGAACACGTCACTCTTCATCCAAACAAACAGGCTGCAGCCGCTGCAGTGACGTCTTCACATGCTCCGCTGAAGCCTGCGTAGGTTTCATTCACATTCACTGTAATATTTGGAAACATGAAACACACAACCTCCTGAGCTGGTTTTTCCCTGACATGTTGTCTGTGTTGCAGAGTCATGAACTGCATGCAGTTCAACTCTGTGTTGCAGTAGCAGGTT
Organism: Coranthus polyacanthus; assembly: GCA_037367275.1. NCBI lineage: Eukaryota > Metazoa > Chordata > Actinopteri > Kurtiformes > Apogonidae > Coranthus > Coranthus polyacanthus. The sequence goes on from JAPQRN010000001.1 coordinate 21,670,017, forward strand.
GATAGTTCAACTAGAGCCAGGCAATAAAAGGATAATTAACATGACGTATTTTTATATCACAGTAAGTGTCATTATCATGGTAAGCATTTTCTTTTGTCTTTAGGGTTTATTTTGTTCACACGTACACTTACAAAATCATTGTCATCTTGTTATATCTTTCGTTATTTTCATCTCGTTTCGTCTTTTTGCATCTTGTTTTACTCTGGTTATGTCTTTTAAGAATAATTTGAAACCACAAGTAACCATCTGGTTTCTTCAACTTCCAAATCAGCCTTTAAACTGGAAGAAAATTGTGACTTGACATTTTTATTGTGATAATTATCGATATCGACAGATATAAAAATGTTTATTTTAGTACATTTTTGGCCATTTCGCCCAGCCCTAGGTTGCACTAAATTCGTATTTGCATAGTGATTCAAGGAGTTCAACTGATTTTTTTCTGTTAACTAGATACTAAAGGGAAGGAATGATTTTTATTTTCTCAGGACCACAGCATCATTGGTGCCTGAGTTAAAATGACTGTATCTGATGAATTTTATTTCTTTTATTCAGTCAAACATAGCAGTGATGTTTCCTGTACACACAACCTGAAGAATAAATGTGTATGCTGCTGTAAAAGATATCAAATTTGAGAAATAAAAGGAAAACAACTTCTCGTTTGTATTTGGATGTTTTAACAGAAACACATAACACAAACATGCTATGACTACCACTTACTTACTTATTCGACACTCATTTACAAAATTTTACTTGACCACAAGATACAAGAAGATATCTTCCCCTACATCCCCTTATATTTGATGGTAATACTGTAGAAATTATATGTTTAATGCTGTGATGTGTTATCTGGAAACACTTGGTGTAGTTTCTATGTAATGAATCAGGGCTGCAAAATACAAAACCACCTGTTTCTGTTTAATTCTATTTAATTTCATGGTAATATTAGACTAAACCAAACATCAAGAGGCAAGAGGCAAGAGGACTTACTCAGGTTCTGCCTTTTTGTCATTTTGCTGCAGTGTTTAGACCAAAGCAGTTAGTGACCAAAGCAAAATGAGAACTCGGTAAAGATGAGAAAATGTCATACAACATGATATTTATATGAAACCTCAAGAAGGATGACTTCTTAATCAGCAGCGTCTGAGCTGGAATTGGTCTAAAAGTCATCAAATATCCATCATATCAAACTACAAATGTTATTAAGCAATAAGCAAGTTTCAAACTTAAAACTTGAAAAAGCTGTCGACTAATGATGATGACAGGTTTAAGTTAAAAGAATTAAGTATGAGGAGCAGAAATGTAATGTAATGTCATCATATCATGATGTAGGTTCTGAGGAGGATAAAGTTAGATTTTCAGAAGAATACTGAACCAAAGAGTTGTGGTTGTGGCAGTTCCAGGGTTGCTACACATTTTCCATATCAAAATTCCAAACTTTTCCATATTCAGTTTTTTCAGACCACATTTGACATCTGAGTACAACTAGCTATTTGGTCATATATAAATAAATGGTTACGTTCTGACCATGTACTATTATGTTGCTGAATAATTGCACAAAGACGGTTTGGAACAGGCAACAAAGGAACAAACACTCTGCTGTTTGATACATTTACTTTTAGAAATTTAGAATTTTATATTTTAGAAAACAGAATAGGGGCAGTAATCTGGAAACGCAACATGCTCTTTTCTTTTTTCCATACTTCCAGACCTGGAAATCCATTTGACTGCCCTCTGGTGGAAAATCTATAGAATGACACTTTCTACATGACCTTTAACAATAGCATTGGGACTTTTTTTCCCCAAATAACAGTAATTATTAAACTATTGACTTCTTTTTGCCTTGGTTTACAAAAAAGCCTGCGTTTACAACCAAACATCACACTGCTCCCTATTGCCCTCTCTCTCTATCATGTTTATTTAAATAATTGCTAAATTGCATTTGGCCGTTAGTCCATTAGTTAAGGACTGAGTGAAATTAGAAAATAATTTAACAAAACATTAAGCGATTAGTGACAATGGTCATTTTTAATTCCATTAACAAGCTTTTACAGAAATAGTTTTTAGCGCATATACTCTTTTGAAGGACAGAAGTTCTCTACAGGATGTAACATAACCCTCTCTCAACCGGATGTCGCCACTTCCATCTTTTCAAACTAAAAGCCCTCTGTAGATTAGAGTAATGCAACCTCATGATAGAGTATTTCATAAAATTCTAAAGCAGCGTCAGCGATAATCTTGCAAGTCACTGCTGTAAAATATAAATATATGAATATACAGGAAACAGTTTTTTTCCAGTGCATTTATTGATAGATCATGTACACCAATGGATACAGAACACACACACAGACACGCACGCGCGAGTACACACATACGCACACACGCACTACAGTGAAATGTACAAGTGAGGAGAGGAGATTCAGGGACATATAGCTGATCATATTCAGTTGAGGTTGTGACATCGGGTGAACCTGTTCTCCATACTTATATCTGTCATATCTGTCGAAGGGGAACATTTTCTAATATACTGAACATGGAAAATTCCTTCTGTTTTCCAAAACTTGATTGGATGAAAAATACATGATGATATCTGAGCTCAGTTATTTGGTTTCCTTCCCGCTTTGGTCCACACATGACACAACTCTCAACTCAGCTCATCTCGGTAGTAAACACACACATATTTGCATGTATCTAGTATGGAACGTGTTCGGTGCTTTGTTCACAGTTGAGGAGCATTTGCAGCGTGGGATCAGACAGAAGTCCTACAGTTGCTGCTTTCATCCCAAGTTTCAACAGGTCAATTTTCACTGTCGGTGTCATTTAAACATGAAATGCAGTTACACAGAGTGATTCCTCTGGACAGTGTAGAGACCACGAAGCACAACTGAGATGATACAAGATCTATCAGAGTCTGTCAGAGTTTTGGTCTGACACAGTCTGAATAATGAACCTGAAACACGAACCTTGCTGGATTTAATTATATACACCTGCTCATATGTGGGGTTTGTTGGTCTTTTACATCATATCAGGTCATTACAGTACGATAAAACACAACAGAAAAAGAAATGGCTTTAAAATAATATATTGCACACACAAATATAAAGAAAATACTGTGGTAAACATGAGCATACAGTACTTTTTCTTTTTGTTCTGGTTGTTTCCTGATAAACAGCTCACATTAGTGGAGATACTGGACAGGAGCACTGCCTGCCTTTACACTTGGAATATTTGAAGTGCCTTTGAAAATATTCACATTTTAAAAAACCTCTGCACCTTTTTGTTTGGTTTTACATTGCATTTCCAATCCGTAGTTCTGTTGCTAAGTATAATCTAAGGAGTTCTGTCTTCAGAGACTGATGTGAGTCAAGACTAAGTTACAAAGGATGAAAATTGAAAATAAAACATTCATTTAAATCTGCTTATTTCCAATCCACTGACAGTCTTTAGGCAGGTTTCCATCGAGGCGTGTCGTTAATTTGAACTGAATTTTCAGAAAATCCGCAAAAAAGACAATGTGCATTATGCATTTGTTTATTATTAAGGGCTGGTTATTCATCGTCAAGTTTGCAGGTTAGATGTAGTAGTCCATACAATAACATAAGACCTGAGCTGTTGATTGAGGAGCTGATAGATTAGAAGTTAGACTTAAGCTGGTTTTATCTGAACCTCTGGTCTGATAACATTTCAAACTCTTCTACAGTTTGTCAAAGGCTTTGTATAACATTTGATTCAGCAGCTCTTCATACAAGGTGGCGGTTGGTTGCTATTTTCTATCCAGTGACATTTCTTTTTTGCTTCTTGTGAACGTTAGTTTCCTTATTGTCAAACACATGCAAACACATAATTATTTATTGAATCTGTTTCCACTGAACTTATTCACATTTACCTTTTATCAATACATCAATTTTTCCACCTCTACCAAGTGTGAAACATTTTTTAAAGAGTTTTTTTCCCCGTAATTTTCAGTGTTTCCACTTGTGTTTTTTTAATGGACAAATTGAAAATGTGAATTAAAACAGCTGGATGGAAACCGACCTTATGACTGTCTTGTCACAACCAAACATTTCCAGTGTTTCAACTTTCCACATTTTGTCACTGTTCTTCTATTTATTGAACAGTAAGTTTGTGTCTGCACAGGTCTGCTTCTTCCTAAATGTCCATATGGGCTAAAGAGAGGAACTACGATTGAAGATCTTAATGCTTATTATCTTACAGTGAAGATGAGGGTATACTAGATATATTCTAAGTACATTGTTCAGATAATCTTCCTATATGTTGCTTTAAGAAGTGTTTGCACGATAAGTAAGGACAGGAAGCTGCCGTTTGTTCTACTCACTGTGTACTCAAGTGTTTGAAGCCTGGCGGACATTGTTTCAGGTAACATCTGGTCCCCTCACAGTTATAGTGCCTTAATCAAAGTCAGAACAGCATCCACGTATAAAAAGCAGCCTAGTGCAACATTGAAATAAATGTAAAAATCTCAAATGAAAACTCAGGAATGGTGTCTTTCAGCGCCTCTGTCAAAAAGGCCAACTGATAAACAACCAGTGAACTTTCTCCTTTTAAATCAAAACTGAACGAGACAAACTAAAGTTGTCTTCTAAAAACCGCTCAGATGCACCTGCCTTCAGTCAAGTGGAGCTCTTCACAGTCTGCCTCGGCTTCCCTTCTGCTGTGTGAATCGACCTTTTCCCTTTTCCCAGTCAGGCAGTGGTGAAAGCAGCCTCATCCGAGTCCGGGTCCTTGCCCTCATCCCCGCCGCTAGACGAGCGGCTGCTGAGGTCAGCCACACCCGACTCCAGGTCACTGCAGGCGGAGAGGTCATCGGGGTCGTGACCTTTGAGCTGGACCGGCAGCCCTAATGGCAGAGTGAGAGTGTGGTCCTTGGTCTCGGCCTTGTGACTGGCTGCTTCAGAGGAAAGTGTGTGACTGTGGTCCTGTGCAGAGCTGGTGATTGGGTCTATGTGGGTGGTGGGCGGGTCCAGCCCGCGGTATCTCTGCCGCAGATGGCTAATGTTCCCCCTCGGAACCTCGATCTTCTCCCACGTGATTGGCTTCCCGGTCAGGGCTGCGATCCTCTGCAGAGAGGAGAGAGTCACGAAGAAGGCAGTCATTATTCCAGTTTCTGTTAAGTTGAACTTTTCCATCAGAATGTGCACTGGATCAGTTAATAAATTATGGAAGGGTCAATTCAGTGGATTTTTAAAGGCTGATATAATAATGAGTGTCGGAAATGAACAATCTTAGCAAATAAACAACCTCAAATAAACAGCCTAAAGGGGCCTGTGTGAGTAATTGACAGGAGGCGGGGCTATGTGAGGACAGCAGTGTGTGTGTGTGTGTGTGTGTGTGTGTGTATGTGTGAGAATGTGTGTCAACTCTCTATGAGAGAAGAGAGATGGAG
>JAPQRN010000001.1:21675517-21694789 GCA_037367275.1 Coranthus polyacanthus
GTGTGTGTGTGTGTGTGTGTGTGTGTGTGTATGTGTGAGAATGTGTGTCAACTCTCTATGAGAGAAGAGAGATGGAGACATTGCTGATGAAGCACTACACTGAAGCCATTTTAGCTGTGAGTAAAGCTGTCACCCGAGGTCTGACTTATCTGAGAACTTTGAATGATGAAATTCTGAATTCTAAAACAACTCATTCTGGCTATGCGAGACTAGGTGGCCATTAAAAGACAAGTGGACTCTTTTTAAGTTATGGGGATGTCATAAAAGCGAATGGGGTGGTGTGTGTTGTATGCCTTGTCTGAAGCACGGGGGGTGGTGGGCAGTTCCTCCTGGCGGTACCTCCTGGTGATTGGTCAGCTCCTCCTCAAGCTGCTGGGACTCCTCCCTCACGGCAGACAGGAAGTCAGCAGGTGACTGTCGAGGAGGTGTGGACTTCTCCATGTGGTTGTAGAGGCCTTTCCACATTCTGGAGGAAATGGGAAGGAGTTAGGAGCTCTGCGTGTCAAACCAGCAGAGCATATGAAAGACTCAATATGGAAGATTCGGACATGAAGTTCATGTTGGAGTCTTTGTTGTGCTGGACGCTGGTCATTTTTTAACCTTAGCTGACTGCATTTCAAAGCCAGTGTGTAGTTGCAGCTGTAAGAGCAGAGGAGAGGCACTGAAGAACTCAGGCTGCAATGATTAGCTTAGAATTGGAGTTAGCTAACGTCAATTAACTTCATGTAAGTAGACGAGCATGAGCAAATCTCCCATATTGAATTTGTGCAACAAGGAGGAAGTTACTGACTTGAAGCAGTAGGGGGTGGTGTTGGGTCTCAAGATGCCCTGGCTCTGGCTCAGCTCAGCCTTGTACAGAGGGTTGGCATAATCAGCTCTGTCCTTCCACAGCTGAGGCCACACAGAGTGACTCCTCTCACGAAGCCTGACAAAACACAACACAGTAGCCTTTTCAATTATTGATGTCATAAAATAGAGACACAACATGTGTATGTCATAATCATGAGGGCTTCTCAAACATGGCAATTCATCTTTGAGAGATAACAAGCCTCATGCAAGAACCTCTCGTACTGAGAGATTTGTTCTTAAATGCCACATGCAACTGATTTAGGAAAACTTGATGAATGTCTTGAATTTTCAATTCAAGACATTCATCAATGATATGACGATTGACAGATGTTGAAATGACGACTGACAGAAGAGTGCTGTTGAGGCACTTTTTTCAACAACAGAGATGGCTGCTGCTGATATGGAATAGCATTTTGAATCCACTATCACATATACAATATAGGTATCTCTAAAAGAAAACAAATGGTTCTTAAAGCTTTCACTGATAAAATGAAAATTAAAGTATGTGTTTGCTGTACTTCCGACAGGATTTGGTAAGTTTATTTTATCAGTTGTCACAGTTGTGGGTCCACCTGTGTCCAGAGGCATTCTGGTCTGTGTCTATTGGAAACTGAAAATGAACTGAGGGATTCAATTTAGTCAAGCTATGCCCACTCATCCATCTCCTTTCAGGACTTGACAACTGCCATGCCAAACGGGTCACAAACATTCATCAATTACATGGATGTATTGTCCTGCATCATTAGTCAGGTCACATGATGGGTTTGTGTGCAGTTCCTCATTTAAGAGCAGTGCTGTACGTGTGATCTTTTAATGTGGGACAAACTGATCCACCATATTTTCAGTTACACACAAGAAGACCAACAAAAACCCAATTCAGAGATGTGGTGAGTGTGGGCCGTACCTCATATCCCTGCGCTCCTTCTGGCAGTTGCCCAGGAAGGTCCCGTACTGGCACGAGTAGACGTGGGCATGTACGGCGATGAGGAAGCGCTCGTTGAACTCAAAGGCACATGGGAACTGCTCAGACAGCTGCCAAACACACTCCAGGAACTGATCAATAACAGGAGACACTTCTTTGGGATCTCCGTCCAGATGGGCGTACCTGCAGACACACAGCTCTGTCTTTACTACGTCACAGAGAGGCGTCCAATCATGTTTGTTCTGACCCACATCTGTTGACCCAACATTTGAAATAACTAAGAGGCTGTCTGATCTTCCACTGTATGTTTGGGCCTTTTCACACAATCTCCTCTGTGTTCTACTGTCTCTTTCAGTTTCACCTACACTATGAACTCTGTACTCATCTTGATACTGCTTCAGCCTTCCTCTTTTTCTCTTATAATTTCTTGTATCATTTCTAACATATCCATCATTTCTTTCTCCTGGATTTGTTCTATTATTTCTCCTTTTTCTGGCTTCACTGGGGCCATCACTTCTGCCTTTTTTACTTACACTTTTAGATGAAGCTTTCACATCAGCAGATGGCTCATAAAACTGCTCAAAGACCTGAGTTTTAGTTCCCTTACAAATGGAGTTTGTGTTTGATGTACGCGTTAGTGTTTTTTCTGGGATTAAAAAATAAATAAATAAATAAATCACATACAGTGGATTCCTTTGGGGAGGTAATGCTGGCATGTTAACAGTGTTGTCCTTAATTGGTTATAGAAAATTAATGAAAACATTAACGAATGAGCAATTTTCTACTCATAAAGACAGTAAAAGCACATCATGTCAAAAACACTTTACATTTGGCATGTAAAGTCAAAAGTAAAGTGACACAACTTACATTTGAATTAACCATGAAAAACAATCTCTAAAACACACCCAGAACCACAGAGAAGTCCGATTACTGAAGTGAAAAACACACACACTGCAAATGGACATCTAATGTCTGTACTGCCAATGCCTCAAAGTCATTTTGTGTTGCTAAAAATGTGAATGAAAATCCCTCACACGACTCATCATTTATTACAGACACAAACTGCAGCAGTTTCTCATCTTGCTGCAAAAGGGAAACTGTGGAGGACTTACATTTCCTAAAATGTATGTAAAGTATGCGGTCTACAATAAGATAACAGACATATCATTATAATGGCAGCGTGTGTTAAGGTCACACATTGCTGGTTACTGACCTGTGTGAGAACTTGTGTCCAAAGGAAACCCAGTCTCTCTCTATTAGCACCTACAAAAGAGGATCAGACCGTTAAAGTCAGGGGAACTCCACAATAAAGTGCAGTGAATGAACATTAGATAGACCGTGCGTTACCATGAGTCCTTTAATGGTTCTGTAGTATGGGTCCAGCAGTATACTGGCTATGGAGCAGGCCTGAGCCGTCCTGTCCCAGCCGTCTGAACAGTGAACCAACACACTGACTCCCTCATCAGCCACCGCCTGGACACGCAGCAGTGCACAAATAACATCAGTAGGTGAGTTCACAGAAAAATGTTTAATGCATGTTTTGAAGCTTTACATGTTTATGGAAAATTTGAAATAACGTAGCAAAAAAGTGTTTTTGCTTGCTTGAGGTGGAATAAATGTGCATGATGGGAAATGAAAAGAAATAGCTTTTTTGAATCTGATGTAGTGAATACTTAACTCATGTCACTGTTCACTTGACTGACCAGCTGTGTGCAGCATCTTCCCAGATATTCTGATAAAGTGTGAAAACATTTCTGGTACAACAGATAGTGTGGACTGATGAAGAGACTGAATCATTCCTCAGTCTCATCCAGCATAAACAAAGTCACGATAAAATACTTCATACATTATTATCATTTAACTACACTGTGAGTTGCTATGTTGTGACTTTTTCTCTTCATTCAGTTACAAACATCTAACCGACTAATCTATCAGTATCAGTAAATGCACACTGACATCGATAGAACATTAGAACTGTACAGTACACGATGGCCTTTATAAGCATGGTTTTATTCATTCATTCATTCATTCCTTAAGATCCATCGTGCAAGATTTACAATGATTTAAAAGGATCTAATTACAGAAATAGAATGTAATATTCATAATTATGTTTTCATTAGTGTATAATATCCAAAAATATCAATCATTGTGTTTTTGTTGCCTTAGAATGAGTCAGAGGGAGCGGGTCGCCTCTCAAGGAGCACCACCATGTTTCTACAGTAACTCCAGGGTTAAAGTGCATTTAGGTCTCTACTATGTCTGAGTTTGGAGCAGAGTTAATATCCCCTTAAGTAAACAGCCCAGAACAGATAAAACAAACACAGGCTCTAACAAGGAACTATACTACTAAGTATAAAAAATGTCGAAGGCTTAAATAGTTATTCTTGTGCTGGGATACTACTGACTGACAGCCAGTAGAACTGTACGCCACATGATGGACACAACATGTTGTAGATTTATTTGCACGGTTTCATTAATTAATTTAACAGTAACATCAGAAGCATCATAGTCAAAGATGTGGGAAAGCACTTCTCTTTTTGCTTTCAGTTTTGTTCTCTGACATTTTTGTTTTTTCTTTTAAACATCTCTTTGTGCTTGTATTACGTTATTTTTATCGTTTTTACTACAGTTGATTTTACACAGGCTTCATATTAATTCATTTGGAATTTGTATCTCTGTCCATCCTTCCATTCCTGACATGTGTGACTGTACAAACCCTGGCTATGAAGACTCCGGCATCCAGGACAGCTTTGATGTGTTTGAGCCAACCAGAGTTCTCCAGACCCCACAGGAAGTCCGTCATGGAGGGGGATCGCATCTCGCCCACTGTGTGGAAGGGAGAGAGACAGAGAGGAGGTTTACAGACAAACATGTGTCATGTCTAAATATCTTTGGGGGAAACCCATTTACATCTCCATGCATGATGGAGATTTCAGAGTTTACAAGGTGCATTGAATGCATCTCCATTCCTGTCTGTATGTGTCAAATGTCGATACAGACATCAGTAGGACTGTAAATTAAACTACAACACAGTACAGACTCCCAGCACAGTTTTTTACTGTATGACTACTTTGATGCAAACATTTACCTGTTCTTATTCACATTTTCAGCTGTTTTACTTTGTGCTTGTCATGTTCTGACCATAAAGAACAGTTTAAAACAGTTTACATAATTTTCACCTTGCTGAATTGCACTCATTGAACTGCAACTATACTGTGTCTCAAAAGTTCGTTCTCCCAAATGGTCTACATATTTGCATATCAATTTCAAAAATATGTCACAACTGGTCAACCAGGTGTTTTGGGGTTGTTTATCTGTTGTATCTGCCTGTTTCCAGTCTATTAATTTCCTGCTTCACTAGAGTGTAGCTCAGTTATTGAAACTTCTTGAAAGTGGAATAAACATTTTGGAGAAAATGTTTCCAAAGGCACCGTACAGCATCACCTAATAAAGAAACTGGGTTTTTGAGCCTACAAAAGACAGAAACTTCCATGAATTACCAAATTACGGAAAGACAAAGGCCAAAGGCCAATCGGCCTTTGCAAACAAGTATGTCACACTTACCCCAAAAGACTGGGAGAACTAGATGTACCAGTTTCCTACTGTGAATAGCCGATCGAGTAGAATGATCCAGATGTGAAAAAGTTCAACTGTCTGAACATGTGAAGGTTAGTGCCCATACCATGGTGTGGGGGGCTATGTCAGGTTGAGGCCTCTCCAAACTGCACATAGTATCTCAGGGGACCACAATTAATACACAGTACAACGTGAACAACATTCTGCAGCAGAATATCAGAAGGACAACGTTCCTTAGGCAGCCGGTGGTGGTGTTTGTTTAAGATGGTGCCCCTGCTCGCACTGCTTGACTGACTCGGAGTGCTGACCACCTTCACAGATTCCTACAGAAGCAGGAATGGCCACCCAACTCCACTGACCTCAACCTGATTGAAAACCATTGGGGAATCCTGAACAGTAGGGTCTTTCGTAGTCCATCTTTCACCGCCATGAAATAGCTCAACTTAAGGGCAACACAGACATGGGGCACAATTGAGCCTTCTGTTCTCAAGAATCTGGTACATTCCATGCCTGAAAGACTTGAGGCTGTGATCAACATGAAGGGCAGACACACTGAGTTCTCAGCTAGTTCAATTATTTCAAAAACCAAACTGTCAGGTGACTCTTAAAAGGGAGAACGAAGTTTTAAGACGTGCTGTAAGAACTCACGAAATCAGAGAATACAGGTGTGTGTTCATCTTGTTATGTCTTTTACGGCATTTTTTTTTTGTTTTACCTTAAATGCCATTTTTGTCTCATTTTTCTTTTACATCTTTTCTGTCTTATGTCTTTTATGAATAGTTTAAAACCACAAAGAACTGTCTTGTTTCTTCAACTTCCATTCAGGATCAGAAAGAAATAAAGATTTTATATTTATCGTGATGATTATCAATATCGATTGATATAAACTGTATTGGCCAAAAATGTCCAAAGTTTCTAATAATTATAGACATCAATGTTATCATAATCCTGTTTTGAGATGGTGTTGTGACCCGGCCCTATTTCACTCTGCCTCTAGTCATTTGCTTAACACAAACACACTCGTCTCCTTCTTACCATCAATGATTTTCTGCTGGCTGCTCCTCATCACATGAATGTTTTCGATGCCGATGAACTGCAGTTTGATGTTGGTGTAGTGGTCCTCATTCTCGTAGCCTTTCCCTGCTGCCTTATTCGCCATGGCGTTTAGCTGGACACACACACACGTGAATGTGTGTGTGCTTTACAAAGGGCCTGGTGTATTTATAAGCGTGAGAGTGTGTGTTACCTTCGGCCTGGTATCCACTACATAAATGTAGTCACTCCCAGGGTTTGACTTCATCACAGCCTGCAGCATCATCTCATCCTCCTGGCATCGGCCGCTGAAGCCAGACAGTGGCTGACTGCACCTGCACACTGCTGCCTGTATCATACCATCAACGTCATCCTCAGCACCATTAGCATCATCATCTCTTTTGCACCAGTACAATACTATAAACTCACAAAATTACAAAGCACCTCATCAATACATTCGTTGTAAGTCAAACAAGTTAGTTAAACAGTTTGATCTCTTAGGTGATAACCACATACTGTTGTTCTTTGAATGTTTGTGTCTCTCACTGACCAGCGTGTCCTGGTGGAAGTAGGACAGAGCAGGGAAGCGACCTCGGCTTCTGAACCTGGAGCTGCCCACGATGATGGCTGGTGTGGCTGACTTTGGAACAAACAGCTCTGAGGGGTACGTGTCACACATCTGGAAGAGGACACACACATATTTTAACTTCATGGACCCCCAGTCACACACACAGGACTGCATTATATTTACATTCAGTTACTAGAAAAGAAAGAAAAATATTAAGTGCATGTGTGTCCTCAGAAAACATTCGCAAAGTGGACTATTTTTAAGGGTTAAGTTTAAGTATTGCTTAAATCCATTTTCATTAGGTAGTGGGAAAAGTGAGTATCCAGGGCTTTGTAGTAGAAAGACTGTCTGGCAACAAAGCTTTAGGAAGTCAGATGAGGGACTATAAAGAGAGACACGCCCACATGTGGAGGAGTGACTTGATGGGTCATATACAGGACTGTCATCCAGGAGACTGGGTCCTGTGTCCCATGTGAAACCACATAAACATATATTATTGACTTTGGTTACTAATTAGTTTTTTAATTCCGGTAGTCCTGTAGGCTAACATGCTGTGTATTAGCCGTGTGTTCTTCTTCCCTGACTTTGTTGACACGTTGCTACACTTCACCTGTAGATTAGTGGAATAGAGTACTGCCATTGGACTGTGTGTGCATCCTCGGCTACATGCACGAAATAAGCTGAACATCAGTAAATGTTATAAAGCTACTCAACAGTGGATTTGGTGGGGACTATTTTCAGTGGCAGATGTTTTGTGCCAGCGCAAACCCTCATTTGGCATTACAAAAAAAGAAGAAGTTAGCTCTGAAAAGGCATGGACACAGTTACTTTTGCGTCTCATTACATATGTATTTGTAGGAGTTTCCATTTCAAAGTGCATATTTTGAGGAGGAGAGTATTTAAATGAGTCGCGCAACGTGATTTACTGAGGTTTGTGGTTGTCTATTTACTGCTAATTACGCCATTATTAAACAGTGAAAAAAAAGCATGTCTTAACCTACTTGTGGGTGACAGTGACATTTACACACAGAGGAGGCGCTGCTGACAACAGAGAGTAGGTGATAGAAGAGAGTTTTCTCCACTTGTGTTCATTTATTTGTAATGACAGAGGAAGGCGTTATCGGAAGAAATTGACTACAAAACACATTTTCACTTGCGTTGTTCCTGGTCCAGAGATCAATATTAGAAAGAGCCACTGACGCAATGTTACTAAATCACCAGGAGGTTCAACAAGAAGTCAGCAGAGGTTTTACTTTCACATAAAGTCATAAGGCTTTGAGCCAAAAAACATACATGAAATTTACTAATTTGCGCCGCTTTAGTAAATCAGGCCCATAGTGTGGTAGTGTGTATTTTCATTTCAAATCTGCATCAGAAGCATTAGCCTCTTCTTTCTGCATGTCGTTGCTGCTAGTTTATAAGACTGGACAGGTGGTTCATGTGACCATATGCAGATACATGAGTCTGAAGTCAATTATTCAGCGTACTGTATTTCCTTAAATGAAGACAAACAAAAAAAATCTATTAAAAGCTGGGTCTTTGATTATCGCCGGGGGCAACATGAACAAATACATGTCTTATGTGCTAATGTCTGTGTCAGAATTTGACACACACAAAGGAACAGGGATTCAGTGCAACTTGTAAACTCAGTTTTAACGGCAAAACATGTTGCAATCAAGTACACCTCCTAAATTCAGAGATGTACACTCAAACAGCCACAAATGTTGTTTAAAACAGGAAACTTCAAATTCATTTCCATATTTTCCTGTCATTAAACTGAGAGGATGAAAATGCTTCTCCATGTTAATATTTTAAAGTTTAGCCAATGCACCAACACCTTTCAGTCATTATCCGGATATTCTACCAACTGACAACATGATCAAGTGATATATTGTGATAAATACAATCGATACTGATCAATATGGAAAAAAATATTGTATTTAAATATTTGTATTTTTCTTAGAAGTACAACTATTTTATAAAAGAATCAGCCATAACTTTACAGCAAACTGTATTCTGTTTTACTGCCAGTCATTATAGAGTTACTACCTGTCACCAAATTGACTGATGATCCTCTTCCTCAATCCCACTTTAGGAAATTGCTGAATGGTGCTGTGGCTCTGTGACTGTTTTTAGTGTTCCTGGATATTAAAGTTACATTTGTGTCTGTCCAGATATGTGTGCATGACAGACTGACCCTGAATTCACTGTTGGCTGCTGTAGTGACCCAAAGGTTATTAGGAACTCCCATCCTCTTGTAGTCAGCCATGAGGTCCATGAAGTTCCACGACTCTTCTCTCTCCTCTTTGTTCGCATTGGGATTGAAGGACAGACAGTACAGCTCACTGTACTTTTCTGAGGAGAGGAGAGGAGAAATGAGGAGAGGAAAGGAGAGGAGAGGTTTTAAAATTAGTATTTCATATGATTTTTACAATAGGGGTGGGCCAAAATATCAATACAGGGATCTTCGTATTATTTTCTCTTGTCATATTGTCTTGACATTGCCATAAAATGTAAATATTTTATTAAAACACATGCTACACAAGGACATGGAAATTGTAGTCAGTGTGACTGTTAAAGAGACACTAAGCTGAGACTTCTTTTTAGCGCTTTTTATTTTATACATCGATTCATGTTTGTTGTCAAAATTCTGTGAAACTGATACCATGATGCAGTAAATAAATATATAATTCCTGCTTTTAGGTGTATGTTTTCTTCTTTAATTACACGGACATCAAGATGTATTGTTAATTATTGTCCTGCAATGTATCAACTATGGCAGAATAGTTGTATAGTGATACCATCGTTATCATGATAGTGTCATATAGTGAGTTACTCTGAGATTCCCACCCCTACTGTGTTCATGACATAGACACACACATACACACACGCACCTGGTCGTGACAGCCTGGCCAATGAGGCATGGATGTCCATACAGTCTCTCTCATGCAGGATGAGGAGCTGGAAGACCCGGAAGTCCTTACAACGCAGGATCAGCTGACTTCCTGCGGGGGTGGTGGGTGGCCTCTCCACACTGCTCACCATGCTGTGCAACACCTGAAACACATTCAGACACACACCTCTGCTCTATGAATATGTTGACCTGACCACGGGTGCACAAAGCAATTTCAGTAACTGATGAGGTTTCAGTAACAGATGAGGTTTCAGTAACAGATGAGGTTTCTAACTTTAAAGTAATCAGTGAACCATGAACTCTCAAGCCAATTTGAAGCTACGTTTTTTTAAATCGCAAAGAAGAAAATGTGAATTACATGCGTTTCCATAAACTGGTTTGGACTGAATAAAGTCGGCTGTGTCATGTGGTCAGAATGTGGTGCTGTAGGCTCTACATATGACTCTAATAAACAGAGTAGAGGAAGTAGAGCATTCGGTTACATTTTCCATCTAAAGTGGCTGTGAGGAATAATTCAGTCTCCTCATCAGTCCACACAACCTGCTCTATTAGACATGTTTTCACACTTTATCAGAATATGTGAGTTAAATGTTTGATCCATCCAAATTAATTTGAAACGGGCGTTTCCATTCCCCCTTATGCCAACTTACTCTTTTTCGTTAGTGCAAAAACTTTTTTACAAAATTGAGAATATACTTAAAGATAATGAAATAAATAAATTAATTAATTTTGGTGTTTCCATACATTAATGTGAAACGTCAAAATGTGCCTCAAATACGTTTCTGGAAACACACCTAATGATATCAATGACTACTATACCCCCTGGGCCCCATAAAATGGAAAAGTGGTACTTGTTAATGATGTTAGTTTAGTTTTATTGACAGCAGAGGAGTCCAGTAGTGTCAAGTAATGGTAAGATGGATGGACAACAGACAGAATAGCAAAAGGCACCATTTCAACACATAACTTAAATTGTAGCAAGTCTAGTGGAAAAATATTGAATGGTTTTCCAGGTATGCTCTGGAAACGAAGATGATGATAGACAGAAAGACACGCAGACTGTTCCATCCCCCTGCACTGAATGCCAGTGGATGAAAACTAAAAGCAGTATCCTGTCCAGTATGTGTCACACAGTGTCGTAATCCGTCCTGACAGCGTGTAAACAGCAAGTTATGAGGAAGCTCCTGAACTTTTCATAGGAAGTACGTGCCATGTGGTGAAGCAGAAGAAGAAGCAGATGGTTGCTTTAACAGCCACGTGTTTTACACAAGCTGGATGGAATCTGTTGTCTTTGCTTGTGCTGATCCAGCAGACGCAGTCAGTGCCTATTTGGTGAAATCTGACACCTCTGGATGTCTTTGTTATCTGGTCAGGTCTAGAGGGAGATCTGGAAGGGGGAAGGGTTGCAACTGTCCATCTAGTGCCTGGAAACTGAACACTCGCACAATTCCAACAGTGATGAGGTAACAGCAGCTAAGAGCAAATGACGGCTGCTTAAAGCTCAAAGGGAACAAACCATACACTACCTGAGTCAGTGGTAAAGAGCAGAAAACTGTTGCCAAATGCTACACACGTCTTTCATTCATGTCACAGGAAAAACAGTAGCAGTGACTAGGCCGGCATGATAAGAGAAGAATACATGACAATATTCAATATTGTGATGACGATACAACTTATAAATCAACAAATAAATCAACAAATACTGACATGTACATATTAGCTAGGCAGGTCCTATATCTTTCTGCTAACATAGACTCACATACGTACACTCCATTGAATAGCCTATGTCCACTGAACAAATAAAATCACTTATTTGAGAACAGAATTGAACTAATTGCACATGAGTAGCCAAAATAATTTCTCATCAAAAACATCTCTTGGAATAAAATAATGTATGTTTAATTAATTAATTAATTAAATATTTTTGGGAAAACAACTTAAATGAATTAAATTAGTAAAGATAAAGTGAAATAATCATATCATCATCATTGTTATTTCTCTGTGGATGTTTGGTCATGAGTTACACTAGGTATGTTTCCATCCAGCTGTTTTTATTCACATTTTCTATTTGCCCATGAAAAAAACCTGAGGGGAAACATTGAAAATATTGCAAACAAAAAGTTTTTTACACTTGGGAAATAAGTGCAGTGGAAACAGATTTAGCCAATTAGTGTAAATATATATTATATATATCTGCATCTGTGTGGAAAGAAGATTAGAAGACTGAAACAGATACACGAATTAATACAACAAACATAAATACAGTAACATATGGAAAACAGCTATGACACGCTGCAGAAAGATGCCTTAAAGTAGAACTTTATGTCATCCACAGCTCAGGTAGGCTATGTTATTGTATGAAATACTACTTTTAATGAGCAAAATTTTAAACCGTGAGGATGATGATGATGATAATGATGATGAAGAACCAGCTCTTAATTATATAACAGAAGTGGATGGTAACATGCATAACCAAATTTCTGAAAATTTGATTACATTTTCTAATACAGTTTATGGTGATAACATTTTTGGCTATCGTTCAGCTCTGATATGGCATGTGTGAATGAAATATTCACTGCATTTCAGGCTGTCTTTTGCAGTGTGTTTAAGATCATATCATGATGCACTTTGAGCGACATCACTGATTTGGATGTGGTTGGCTTGAAAGTGGCATGAAAGTTGGAATCCATGGAGAGCAGTGTTGCAGCAGCTTTTGATGTTATTTAACTCTTTAACACAACAGGAATTTCTCCATGTAAGAAGATGCTTTCATGCAACACATTGGGAGAGTCCGACTACAGTGGTCAGGTTCGCCTAGACCTCTTTTAGCTGCCCATCACAGACAGCATACAGTGAGTGTATCTGATGAGGAAAATTACTAACAAGAACCTAGTCATCATGACAAGTCTACACTGGAATAATTACAAAGTGTGGATTCTTTCTGCCCTGACTTTAAAAGCCAAAGAATGAACAATCAATCAATCCTCGTATTCTCTTAAATCTGTTCTACGGTCAATCATTTACATGTTTAGAACATTTATTTTGAATTTGGACAGAAGAAGAGTCTAATATTAATGTGCCTTTAATGATACATAATGTTACTATTTGGAAAGTTTAAATGTCAACCCAATGCTTCTCTACAGATCACATTTCTGTAATAGTAACACACATTTCTCATACATCAATCTGCTTCCAGCTTACCCAAGTCTCCTTGCGTGTCTCAGGGTTGTTTTCAACAAAAATGGTGTGTGTGGCGGAGAGGTAGAGAGTCCCAACACTGGGCTTTCTCTGGCCCGACGGCCGCTCCAAGAGACGCACATTTTCCACCTGACAGAAGCACAAACATACGCAGCGTAACAGATGGAAAAATAACTCACCAAGGCATACATGTAAAACATTAACAGATTATTAAACGGTAATAACAGCTCACAACAGATTACGCACCATGTTTACTGAGCTCAGATGAAGTGAGTGTGTGAAAATCAAGGTCATTCAGAAACCTCTGGTCTTGTATTGAAGGTGTATTTGTATGCGACAACACAATAACATACCTCAACAAAGTTTGCATGTTAGAGCTAGTTATGTGAAGTGTCATGTATATCATCAAAGATCCTGTAAATGTCCTATTACTGGAGGTGGAAGAAAAGTACTAATACAGCAATGTAAAAATACTCCTTTACAAGTCAAAGTCCTGAATGAAAAACACTACTCATGTAAAAGTACACAGGTATTAGCAGCAAAATGTAGTGAAGGAATTGAAGTAAAAGTACTGGTTTAGTCCCTGTGACTGATGCATTATTATATCTGACACCATTAGATGATTAACACTGAACCATCAGAGACAGAGCAGCATGTTACTGTAGGAGACAGATACATCTGATGGATTGAACATTTATTGAAATGAAAGGGTAAAATATTCATATAAAATGTTACAGAAGCCATTGTGTAAAATCTTCATCTTAAAGTATCTAGTAACTTAAGATGTTGGACAAATGTAGTGGACTAGAAGGTACAGTATTTGCCTCTGAGATGTAATGGAGTGGAGGTCTAAAGTAATATAAAATGGAAATATCCAAGTAAAGTTCACCAAAACTGTACTTAATTACTTTACTTGAGTAAAAGTACTTAGTTACTTTCCATCACTGCCTATTATGTATCTATGCTCCATGTAGACCTGTCACAATTATTACATAATCTCTGTATCACAATTATTTTACATAATTTGTACTTAATTTGAAGCTGCATGAGGCTATACAGAAGGAAGAATGAGACAAGTGTCAGTATCTGGAAGCATCACGGATTCATCATCAGAACAGGTCTCTTAATAATCCATGGACAGAATCCACAGAGCCTCCTGATCCTCCAGCTGATCCATGAGAAATGACGCTGCCTCCAGCTGATCAGACTCACTCCTCCTTCTCTTCAGTCTCATGCATCATCCATCCTCCTCATCAACAGCAAAATGTACTGTGATGCAGACATGTAAAGGAGGGTCATGTGACATTACTGACCAATCAGTGTCCTTCACATATGAACAGCTTTAAGTAACGATCAAGATACAAACATCATTTTTTATCTTTCCGACCTGGCAGCTTTACGTTTTCAAACAGTACACAGAACACAACATATTTCATGTTTTGTCTGGTTGACTTCATTTCATTTGTAAATATACATCCATTCATCACATTCAGGATGAAACACATTCAAGAAAAAGTTGGGGACACTACAGCATTTACCACTTTGTAATGTTACCACTTCTTTTCACAAACACTTTTCAGACATTCTTAGACTGAAGACACCACGTGATGAAGGTTTTCAGGTTCATTTTGTCTCTCCCCGTACGAGGTCTTCATTGTCACATTTTGTGTTTCAAGATGAAATGTGGCACAATGTGGCTGTAAAATGTTTTGTTGAAATATTCCTGGATGTCTCTGCAAAGGTTGTCGTCTTGAAGTTGCTCCAAAATCTCACAGCATTAATGTTGCACCTTTGACCTTAGCACTGACACAACCCCAGACCATGACAGACCCTGGCTTCTGGACTTGTTGCTGGTAACAGTCTGGATGGTCCTTTTAGTCTTTGGTCGAGACCACATGGTGTCATTTCTTCCAGAAAAGACTTGGATACTGATTGGTCAGAACTCAGTCCACATTTCCACTGGGTGAGGGTCCATCCCAGATGCCTCCAAGTCCAGAGAAGTTCACGACACAGTTAACATAAGGCTTCCTTTAGGCTGAGTAAAGTTTGAACTGGTATTTGTGGATGTAACTTTGCATTGTAGAGCTTGACAAAGGTTTGTCACAGTAATCCTGATCCATGTGGTTCTATCAGGTCTAGATTAATGACGGTTCTTAATCCTGAAATACGTGGTTCTATCAGGTCTAGATGAATGATGGTTCTTGATGTGGTGTCATCTGAGGGATCACAGATCAGTGTTCATCTTAGACTTGAACCCTTGTCCTTCACACAGAAATACATCCAGATTCCTTGAACCTTTTCATTCTGTTCTGCATCGTAGAGGCTGAAATATCCTAATCTCTTCCTATCTTTCTTTGAGGAACATTGTTTTTAATCATTTCAATAAGTTTCTCACACATTTGTTGTCAAACTGTCGATCCTCGGTCTGTCCTGATCCTCTGAACTGTCGGTTCATCTTTGCTCCTAAAGGACCAGATCTCTCCCGGATGCTGCTTTTCTACTAAATCATGATTCCAATCACCTATTCACATCAATTGTTTCAAATCACATAGTTATTTCCTTAGTTTTACTCATTATCAGTCCTAAATTTCTCCTGTTCCAACTTTTTCTTGAATGTGTCTCATCCTGAATGTGATGAATGGATGTGTATTAACAAATGAAATGAAGTCGACCAGACAAAACATGAAATATGTTAATACGGTCTGCAATCAAATACAAGTCAAAGGACATTTTAATATCAGTACTTTCTTTTTAATTTGCATTTTCCATACCATCCCAAATATTTCTTATCTGGGGTTGTGAAATGCAAATAGAAATATAATTCATATTATGTTTTTCAAAAGTCTATGCCAATAAATGAGTCTTCTTCATAAGGTGTATGTGCATAATTAAACTATTATTAGACTCATGCTACAGTGGTGGCATAAAGTTAACAGAACAGACAATAATAGCGTTAACTGCAGTTATTTGTATGACAATGAATTCCCAATGAAAAGACATTTAGACTACAGTTATGTGGAAGTAAGGATGGGATGCATATGAGGCCTGTGTGCCTTTGCCAGGCTGGTGGACCAAAGGAAAATGGTGGTTACCAGCACAATGCAGCGTCATGGTTGGGCAGATGAGTAGGCAGATTTTTTGAGCACGTTTCATATCCATATTTTATCAATAATATACAAGAAGGATGCTCTGTGGCAGCAGGAGCGCAAAAGCGTCTTAACAGTCACATGTGCCAGCTGTATTTACAAGTCCATTCCGGGACGTACATTTCGTTTGCTACACAGAAAAGATTATATTATTTAAGAAGGCAAAGCTGTTGATGACAGCGGGCAAAGTGCACCAGTAGGATGTCGTCCGGTTTAAGTGAGACCAAACCCACAGACAACCCGGTAATAAATAGACACCAGAATTGGAATAGCTCAGTTGATCAACAGTGTTCCGTTTAATGGAGGGGTGGATAGAGAGGGAATCGGGGACGAAAGACCTAGCATGAATAAAAAGCTCAACGAATGGAGACGCCAACGGAGAAAAATGTAGGCGAGCGACAAACAGAGCCAAGTCACTGGCGTTGAAGTGGAAATGCAGAGTGTTGTTGTTACCTTGGGCGTCCGGATATGCTCCATCACCAGCAGCCAAAATGGTGGAGACGGAGGAAGAGCAGTCCGACGTGTTTTGTGTTTTTTTTTTTTTTTCAATCGTTCGTCAGTGGTTATATTCCCCGGTTCGAATCTAAAACCGAGTTGTGCTCTCTGTGGCTGCTGTTCCAGCGCTGCCCGGGATTGTTTTCCATGATTTAAGTCCCTTCGTATTTCTGGTTTTGCCAGTTACACCGGGAGAGAACGGAGAAAAGATTTTGTACTCGGTTACTAGTATCCGTCTGTTAACGGTAACGACCTGCTCCTGTCTCTCGTCCAATATATATAGTGACTTTAATGGCAGCGTTTACTGCATTCACACGGGAACAACAGCAACATACTAGGCTTCCGTTGAACCATTAAAAAATAAAAGCCGATTTTTAATTCAGTATTTGAATATTTGCTTTGACGATGGCAGTCCATTCCCTTGTAGGCGAGGTGTGGGTACAGCTTCTAAACGATCTCACTGGTTCATTTTTATAGTTCCGTCTCTACCTATTAATTTATATACATTTTTGTAAAGAAGTGCAGCACGAGGCGACCAAAAAACACTTTGAATGTGAAATAAGGAACCATAATTTCATGATCTTCAAAATGAATTAGACGTTATAAATTAAGTAAATAATATATAAATAATATTTATTTTATAACTTTGAAAAATCGAATTGGTTTAGCCTATCGTTTTATAGGCTACCCGTACAGATTTCTTTTACCTTAAGAGATTTGCTGCGAACAAGATGCAAGATTGTAACGCTAGCAAAAATTTTATTTTGAAAAGTATAACTGAGGTTTCATTTTTGGTAACTTCATACCATGGTTAAAGCTCGCGCCAAACTGCGTGCTCGTGCGCTCCAAGGATTACCCGTAGCTGCGCGTGCTCGAGACCCAATCTTTCCACAATTAATAGATTTTTTTCTATTAAGTGGCTATTTATACATTAGACTAGTTATACACGTGTTAGCTTGTTTTCTTCTAAGCATGTATCTGTTATTTTTGATAAACTAAGACCACAAATGTCTTCAAAATTGTCATTGCTCCAATCAGGGGATGTTCTGCTCATATCACAAATAGGTCTCTAAAATCAGGTTTTGTTGTTGTTAATATTTACTAATTGTATTTTCATATGATTTCTTTTCACCTTTTCAACTGTGAGGCTCTTCAGGTTAACTGCCATGATGGTGTGTGTTGTCAGCCTCACAGTCACATTGCAGTGTGAGACATACACTCAATGGATTATGAAACTTTTGTCATGCTGGCTGCATGGCTAAAGAAAAACAGGAAAAAAGACAGAGGCAAAAAATATTTTGCAATGATTTGTCATTGTGTGCAGTCGGGGTTCTTTAAAAGTCACATGAATCTGACGATGTCATTCTTTTTTTTGTGTTTGTTGCTCTGGAAAGTTCATATCATTGCCAGTTAAATTAAAAGACTGAGAGACCAAATGTAATCTGTTTAAAATCTGTGTGAGAGTAGAGTCAGGACTAACCAACATAACAATAATGGTGGAAGACGTATCCAGATCCTTTACTTAGGCTAAGTAAAAGCATTAATATTAGTACTAACAATGTGAAAACTCTCCACTACAATTTCTGCATTCAAAACCTCACTGTTATCAGCAAGATAATGCACAATTAAAAGTTTTCATTGTGCAGTAAACTGGTCCCTGTCAGTGTTACTATTGTACATGTTTAATGTTGAGTTTATGTGAGATACTTTAGAAACTGTTGGTAGTTTAATCAGCAATGCATCATAGTCTATGAGATGATCATATGTTTGCAAGTTATCCTGTGAGAACCATTGTATCTATATTATTGCATATTGTATTTGTTGCCCTTGCACTGTGTCTGCTGTCTTTACACTATGTCTGTTGTCTATTGTTAAACTCATCAAAAACACTAAATTTTCTTATAAAACACAGGTTTCAGTTAGAAACCTATAAAAAACACCTTGTTTTGACCTAAAGTACTGAGAAAACACGTTTTTGACCTTAGAACCTTAAATGTGCAACACAATGCAGAAAAGAGTCCTTCGAGTAGATTTTGCTGTAATCTTGCTTAGAGCAGCTCATACATTGAAATGAGGACTTAAACTTCAATGTATTTCTCAAGTACATGTAAAACCTCAAGAAAGTACATACTGAGACATTATCTGACACGTTAGCGTTAAACTCGTCAAAAACACTCAATTTTCACTCAAAGAATGGGTTTTTGACCATAAAAGCTTGAATGTGCAACAGAATGCAGTGATGACTCCTAGTACTGTCTTGTATTGTATTCTTGCTTAGAACAGCTCATACAATCACATTAGGACTCAAAGGTCAATGTATTTTAAAATACATGTAAAACATGAAGAAAAGCACACTTTGAGACATTCTCTCACTGATAGCGTTAAACTCCTCCAAAACAGTGAATTTTCTCATAAAACACACATTTCAGTCACAAAGTGTTAAAAACACCTTCTTTGGGCTGAAATGTAGAGAAAATGCATGTTTGACCATAAAAGCTTGAATTTGCAACAGAATGCAGTGATGAGTCCTAGAAGTGTCTTGTGTTGTATTCTTGCTTAGAACAGCTCATAA
>JAPQRN010000001.1:21694889-21713770 GCA_037367275.1 Coranthus polyacanthus
CTATGACACAGGTCTGTACACCAGCAACAGGTAGGGCAACAATACGCTCACCTCGGAAACAGGAACCGGAACCGGAAAGGCAAAAGGTGATCATTCTTAATGTCCATTCATAATACATGCTGCAATAGCAGTGTCATCTGAGTATTTCTGGATATGACAGGCCTCAGAATTGTACTTGCTGTGTATAATGTGAACAGGAAGGGAGCCAAAACAGTCCCCTGTGGAGCCCCAGTGCTGCTGATTACCGTCCCAGAGACACAGGTCCCCAAGCCTGAGGAATTGTGGCCTTCTTGTTAGGTAATGTGTGATCCAGAAAACAAAGGAGGGATCCAATTTTTATTATTATGATTATGACTATTTTCAATCTTTATTTTGGTTTCATCCTTAGTAATGCAGGCATATTTTTTCACCATGTCCACATTTATAGCCTTCATTGAATAGGATAATAACAACACACAAGGCGGAGTGTCTGAGGAGTGCTCCTTGTAGTCCATCTTCGGAATGTTCCACCATGGCAGACGTATGTCAATAATATGCGCTTTGTGTATGTAAGTGCACTTTGGATTCTCTCAGCACTGCAGTGTCTTTTCCTAAATCCTTTTGAATTGAATTGTTTCAACTTTCCTTAACCCTGTGACGTTTTCCCCCAAGTAGATAGGAAAAGTAGATAGGAGCAAATTTTTTGGACTATTTGGACGAACCCCTATAGTCTAGTGCATTCTCTCAGCCTCTGTGCACATGTGTGAGATGACCTGCAAAGTATATTTAGACATTAGATATACAGGTATTAGAGGAACTGCAAACATAAAATGACTGAAGTTTTATCAAAGTGACTAGTATCGCCACCACCGCCGGTGGCTCATGGCAAGAAACGCCATTCAGAATCACAGAAGAGGCATGCTAAGGTATAAAGTTAGCTTTGAGTGCTAAATGATGTTTGTAGATATGGGATTCAAACCAGTTATCTGCCGAACTGAGACTGTTTTGTGTATATATTTAGTAGGCATTCTGAGCTTGTTTGGAAGAAAACAGAATTAATAAAACAGATTATTAGTGCAGCTAAGCTAGTGACAATTTGAACCATACAGAAAAACACTGAATGGAATTGATACATGGTTTTGATGTGTCTGATTTATTCCTAAAAACTGAGCTGGTGCTCAGTTACATTGCTAAAAACTGAGCAAGCTAGAGGTGGTACGTAAAATATAGACCTAAGCCTGTGAACATGCAGTCAGTTTAAAGCAGCTAATGCTAAGAGTTTTGTTGAGCTGCTGTCTGAGTTTCGGCAGTGTTGTTATATTTTGTGTATTTTCACTTACTGTCTTACTGTTGTGAGATAAGGTACGTTTGGAAGATATATTTATCATTACTGTAATTATAATAAAATATGTTTCTTTCACAAGGTATGAAGGAGGACCACAGACATTTACTCCAATGATGAAAGAAGCATGGCATGCAGATCCTGCATGAAGCACTGGATCGAGTGATGCTGACAAATGAGTCTATAGTTGCCCAAGATCCTGTTTACTTTGCAAACCTTTCGTCTTTCAAAACCATATGGATATCTTAATAAAACCAGAGTATTGCTGCAGTTCATTTTCCTATGCTTTGCACAAAATAAAACAGCTACTTCTAATTGTTACATACTCTGCTGTACACTTTTGTTTAGTTTTGGTTTGTTTTTTACAGAGATGAGCCACCTTCAGAAATGGGACATATAGGTACCAGAAAGACATTGGATTGGCTAATCTTGAGTGGAGGAAGAATGCAGTGTGTTGAGCTATGCAGACTGACCAGATAGCTGTTCACATTTACTGTGGTTTACATAGAAATTGTACAGAACCCTACATTGTCTATGCATGAAAACACCAAAGACATATGTCTACATTCCAGAGCTGCAGACCAAGGTGGTTAAGTGTAGACTGGAAACAGGTTCTGGAATGCCCAGAAAGCAGACACTTAGGCCAGAGGGCCCAGAATACTTGGCCCACTTCTGCTTCCACCAATGGAAGACCTCCTACAGTCACAAGTTAGGAGGGGTCTAGGTAAATATATATACATAATAATAATCTATCTATATTTTAACAGCCTTGATCCTATTGGACACTGAGTTCAGATTTGCACTCATCTTTGCCGGGATCTTTTTCTTCTTCTGTGATGACCTCTCTGAGCTGCCTGATGTTGGACACCTGACATTCCTCCACCTGGTGTTTTATTTCATTTCAGTGAACCTGTAACTACGTGACTATCACCCTCGGGTCAGGAGCATTATACCAAATTAATCACACCTGTGGGTGGGACTCGCACCCACCCTCTTTCTATCCTCCTGGTCAGTATGTGCTTATACCAGTTTGCTCGCTTATCCCTCATGGTTGGCTGCTTATTGTTAGGCTGCCTTGCACCCCATGGGGCTGATAGATTGTTTGTTTGTAGGCGGCAACTGTGTCATTGTGTGTCAATCACATCTTTACTGAGTTGGTAACTGAAGGTGTACATTCATTTGCTTGACATAATGCAGCACTCCGCTTTTTGGAGTGGATTTGCTTCTGATTTGCTGTTTTTGTTTACTACTGGCTGGCTGTTGTCTTCTTCAGTAGTGTGTGTATAGGTGTTGGCATTCTGCATCTTGGTGCATTATTGCCACCTATTCTTCCGGAGTGTGATTGCATCATTTATTACTCTGGAAAGGATTATTCTGAGGTTTGATTTTTTTTTTCTCTCTCCTTTCTCTTTATTATGTTGTACCAATTTTGTCAGCCATTGACACTGGCTGCTCATTTTATTGTAATTGGCATGAATTGCATGGCTTAATTGCTCCATGTATGTTTATCTACCTCTTCTTCTCCAGATTGTTGGAAAAACGCAGTGGGTTTCCTTCCGGGGTCCATATGGCATCACGGGAGAGTGATGGCTGGGAAAGTGGCCCGGAGAAAGGTTTTCCATCTGGCCAGGGTCCAATTTTCCCCAGCATAGATGCTCCAGTTGGAGGAAAGAAGTCCAGTGGGAAGTGGAAAAGGGAGGAGGTGTGTGACCCGAGGGTCGACCTCATGCAAAAGCAGTTGGAGGAGATGCATAAGACCATAGAATGTATGGCTGCACATCAGCAATGCCTTTTCGACCCTTCTTCACAGGCTCCTCCATATCTGCCTCCACATCCTGTATCTGGTGTATCTGGAGGGTCTGATACGAGACCTGGAATCCAAGGCCCCAGCTGACCTCCTACCAGAAATTGTAACGGTTGTGGACACAGTGATTCAGGGTGACAGTGCTCAGGCCAGGGTTCTTGGTAATTCCTTGGCGCAGCTGACCATGACCTGGCGCCATGTATGGCTGTCAGTCACCAGCGTGCCTGCCCTCATTCTGGGGATCGTATCGGTTGTGGGCATGCCAAGCCCAACCAGTGTTCCTGACAGTGTGCGTCTCCTGACACCTAATATCTTATATTTCCTTCCCAGTCGGTAGAATGAGGGTGAGTGTGTGGGTGTATGTCATATATAGCGTGCAGCGTTGCACCCACAGGTGTGATTAATTCGGTATAATGCTCCTGACCCAAGTGTGATAGTCACATGGTTACAGGTTCACTTTCATTCATAAAACCGTGTTTACATATGTAAACATATGTTTCAGGCAGTCAAACATGGCAGTGGTTTATTATGGTTTGTGGCTGCATGATGCTGTTGGTACTGGAAAGCTCACATTCACTGATGGAATTACGGATCCACTATGTACTCTAACATTTTGAAGGAGAAGATTGTCCCCTCCCTGTGACAGCTTGGTCAAAGAGCTGTATTTCAGCAGGACAATGACCCACTGCATCGCTCCAACAGAACACTGTCTTTCTGAAGAAGTGATCTAGCATTTTGCCTCATCTGAACCCAATCCAGCATTAGTAGAGCCTGAAACACAAGGTGGAGAAACGTCAGGTGTCCAACATCAGGCAGCTCAGAGACATCATCAGAGAAGAAAAAGAACATCCCAGCAAAGACCTGTGAACTCTGTGAACTCAGTGTCCAGTAAGATTAAGACTTTTCTGAAAAAAGATGGTTCTCATAATAAATATTGTCATTAGTGCAGATTAAGTCACTGTGCTATAAAGGTAGATTCATTATTCCGAAACCTCAACTTTGTCTTTGTTTTGTGGACTAGTAGTTATGTTTGTATGAACAAATCAGAAAATATCCACAATGTATTTCATGCCAGTGTCTCTAATGCAGCTGCTTTGAAATAATCTCACTTTTGGGAGCTAATGCAGAACACTTGTACACTTAGAATGTGCTCACGCAAACAGATTACTTCTTCGTACCTTTGTCTTTATCACGACCAGAATCCCAGTCCACTCCTCCCTCAATGTAAAACCTCAGCTGGAACAGGCCATCATTCCCCCTGCCTTTTCCTTGAGCAGCATGGACCATCTCTTCCACAGACTTTATATAAACTGAAAATAAATCCTGTGTCAAGCTGCATTTTTCTGTTTCTGCATCTAAATTCCCCACATATTTTATATGAAGCAATGTTGCACTGTATGTGTAGAACATAGGTTTACCATTTTTTTCAGTTATTGTTATACTGTATTTGTTCTTTTATATTTGTTGATGCACTTCAGCATTTGGATATATCAGTTTATAAGTTTCTTGTTCTTTTGCAATAAATAGTAATATTGGACCTATGTAGGCTATAAATTGGACCTGTGGGTTCCGATATGTCATAGTCAGTTTTGCCACAATGCCATGGGCCAGGAAGCTGAAATTTTCAGGGCCTAATCTGTAGGTTGACAGCATCACAGAGCTCAAATTTAACTCATATAGCCCAAGGCAAATTGTAAAAAAGAGAATTTGACATTTGGATATATCTCCATATTGGACCCCTGGGTTCTGATATGTCACGGTCAGTTTTGCAACCATGTTTTGGGAACCCTGAAGTCTAATGGAATGTTATACCCAATTGTCAGTGACATTTGGGTATCGTATTGGAATCCAGGGTTCCAATATGTTACGGTCAGTGTTGCCACCATACCTTATCATACAGGTCCAAGTCTCTGAGATGGTAGGACGCTGTGCAGTAAATTTTGACCTGCTATCACAAGTCATCATGGAGATATGGACCATGACATTTGGGAACCCTGAAGTCCAATAGAACGTCATACGCAATTGTCAGTAACATTCGTCCAATGGAATATCATACCGTATTGTCAGTGACATTTGGATAGATCTTCCTATTGGACCCCAGGGTTCCGATGTATCACGGTCAGGTTCGCCATAATGCATTTGTCCTGGAAGCTCAAATTTGATAGTAGGACGCTGTGCAGTAAGTTTTGGCCTGCTATCACATGGTATCAGGGAGATATGGATCATGACATGTTGGAATCCTGATGTCCAATGGAATGTTATACCCAACTGTCAGTGACATTTGCATATGTCTTCCTATTGGACACTAGGGTTCCAATATATCACTGTCAGTTTCGCTACCATGCCTTTGTTGTGTAACTTGAAATTTGCAGGACCTAGATTCTGTGATACTAGGACGCTTTCCAGTATGTTTCGGCCTACTATTCCATGGTATCAGGGACACATGGACCGTGACATTTGGGAAACCCTGAAGTCCAATAGAATGTTATTCCTCAAATACAGGTAAAACCTCAAAAAACTACAACTTTAGGCGTTGTTTGACTGTTACGGGTTAAATCTCTTAAGACCATGAATTTTGTCAATAAAACACATGTATAGTTAGAACCCTTTAAAATCAGGTTCTTTTTAAATTGAAGTGATTTTGATTGTAAATGCTTAACTGTGCAACACAATCAGCGATGAGTCCTTGGAGTGTATTTTGCTGTAATCTTCGTTAGAACAGCTTGGTTCAGTAAGAAAGCTTTAAAATACCTTCTTTTGGCCTGAAGTGCTGAGAAAAGCCAATTTTGATGGTAAAAACTTAAAAATGCAATATAATGCTCAATGGAGTGGAATTTGCTGCAATCTTGTTTAGAGCAGCTCATACAATAAAATTAATACTCAAAGTTCAATGTATTCCTCAAGTACATGTTAAACATGAAAAAATCCCACATTGAGACATTATCGGAAATGTTAGTGAAAAACGAATCTAAAACAGTGAATTTTCTCTGAAAACACACATTTCAGTCAGAAACCATTAAAACACAACAAACAAACAAGAAAAGGCGTTTTTGACCTTAGAACCTTAAATGTGCAACACAATGTAGAGAAGAGTCCTTGGAGTGGATTTTGCTGTAAACTTGCTTAGAGCAGCTCATAGATTGAAATCAGGACTTAAACTTCAATGTATTTCTCAAGTACATATAAAACCTCAAGAAAGTACATATTGAGACATTATCTGACATATTAGCATTAAACCACCTGTTACACCAACAGACCAAAGCAAATTCCTGGTATGTGAAAAGGAGACGTGAGATGCACATTAACTTGTTAAAAAGGGGTACAATCTGTCCCATTTACTGTAACCTCAGATAAACAGGCCTGTTTTCACTCTTTCTAAAATCCTGAAAAAGGATTAAAGTATAAAGTTGCATATGTAGTACACCTAAGTACACTGCTAGGGTACAAGTTACATTCCACCACTGCAGTAGCTCGTGCGCATGCAAATGTCTCATGCTCTTATAAAAATCCAGTTTAATTCTTCTGTATATGGCCACTAGATGGCAGTGTTAAATATGAAAACGTCCACTTAGCTGACCTGTCCTTTACATCTGCAGTCACATTGAGAATGTGTGAGAGGAGCGCCGATACATATAAAGAATCATTAAAGTAGAAGAACTAAATAACTGATGTAACATATTTTATAACAGTGGGATAGAACATATGATCACATTTCTAGCTATAAACCTTCTACAAACTACAAAACTACACTACAAAACCCCCCACCATGATCCTCTTGGATGCTTGTTACTGGTTTTAGTGATGAGTATAATCGAGTACCAAAATGGACGTTAAAGTAGGGAAACAGTGATATTCGTCCGCCTACTCGTGTAGTGCTGCGTGTGAGTAGGCTGAGGTGTGATGATTAGG
Organism: Coranthus polyacanthus; assembly: GCA_037367275.1. Lineage (NCBI taxonomy): Eukaryota > Metazoa > Chordata > Actinopteri > Kurtiformes > Apogonidae > Coranthus > Coranthus polyacanthus. The sequence continues at coordinate 21,701,924 of JAPQRN010000001.1, forward strand.
GTTCATCAACTGTTTATCCACAGGTGTGTGTTTAAGCTCCTTCGTGACTCAGCTGAACAGAACTGCAGAGGACTGAAGGAACACTGACCGTTACAGAAGAAATACTGTTAGACTCGAACATGTCTGTGGACAAGTTAGGAAAATGTGCGGAAGAAAGCTGGTGTAGATAAAGCTGGAGACTGCAGGTTGTAAATCCACACTCTTTCTGAAGGAGGTAAGTAATGGACCCTCACTATTTTCTCTCAGAAGTGCCATCTTTATGCGAATAAGCCAATGGACACTGTTTGATACTCCAGCTATTCTGGGTTTTTTGTCGACGACATTTAAATAGCCTCAAGTAGCCTGTTTTTGTCCAAACGTTCATAACGCCAAACTCCATTTAAAAAGCACCAGTGCATTAGTAGTCGTGCATTAGTAAACGTAGCCACCTTTGCAACGAAGTCAAAATACCTCCTATAAGTCGACAGACTTAAATGATAAATTCGGCATAAAAAACACTAACGATAACCCATTATTTCAAGTAAATCTCAACTTTTGAAATGTATCATGCAGCTTGACATTTCCCTCCGATGCCTTGTAGTTGCAGTGTTGTATGGTGAAAACAAATGTAAAGAAAAATATGGTTTCATTGCTTTAAGTTTTGCTTCGTTGTTTTAGCTGCATGACGAATCAAACAGAGACTTGGAATAATGTGCAGAGTTTCTTTCATTTCATCTTTTTTTTTTTTTTGCTACTTACCCTCGTTGTAGGCAGGACATAAATTAAATAGACACATTTTTAAATGGAGTTTGGGTAGCTCAAACTCAGCAGCGTACTTACAGGAAAGATGCTATTTTTGTTTTGTTAGATGGACAAGGTGTGACAGTATTATAATATATTCATAGTATAAGTTGTTCCTTTTTATTAACCCAAGCAACAAGCAATATTCTCATCAATAAGACTTTTCTATAAAATAAGTAAACATTGCAAAGGTTCAGGTGCTTTTAGTAAAGACAATATCTAGTCCTGTCTGTTCTGTTATGTGTGCACAGGTACAGATGTGTGTCCAGGTGTGTGTTCTGCATCTTTGTCTTTTCTGTTGACATTTGTGCACTGCAGAATCAATACTGGTTGTGAACTGCATGATCGTCTGAGGCCGAGCACAAATCTAAAGCATGCTGCATTACATACTTGAGTTTATGAATGGCTGGGTGCAGTCATGCCACAGCTTGTGGCATTATGTGTCCATTGTGGGTGTTCCTGCAGTAGTGTGTGCGTGTGTGTCTGTGAGTAATGGACATTTGTGCTGCAGCAGCACTCTGAGTATTACATAAGAGGTTGTCCTCTGCATCATCCTGCAGGGCTGCCCAGGATTAAATAAAGACTCCTTGCCTCTTCTTGGCATGGTGAGCAATTTCTGTGTGTGATATAAGGACTCACCTCTTTTTCATCACAATACTCTCTGTGCTGTGCTTTTGTCTTTAGTGGTTGTATATGCTCTGCAATTTATAATATAGACCTTGGTGTGATAAGTTTATTAATCAATAGCAATTCCTCTGCAGGACAGACAGACAGTGCAGTAGGTGTAGTGTGTAAAGAACATTTGCACAAATACATATACTATGTACAGCAAATGAATATTGAGAATACAGTTGGAGAGTATATTTAGTGGCCAGTGTAGACTCTTGCAGAGTTCTTGTAGTCGGTAGAGGATGACTGATGGTGGCTGCTATAATGATTAATTGGTCCACGTCGCCCCCTGAATTATTTTTTTTTTTTATTTTTTAGAAATTCAGTCTAAGATATTTGTTAGAAGATACTGAATAACTGTCCTGCGTCCAAGATAATTTACTTGATAATTATCTTGCTCACACAAGATATTTAGCATATTTGCCTAATTTTTTTTTTGTGCAAAGAAGACTATCTTGTGTTAACAAGATGATAATAATAATCTTTCAGGACTTTATGGGCCACCTTCACTGAAGTTCCAGACCAGTTGATGAGCTAAAAAATGACATGAAACAATGTAGATGACAGATTGGTCCATCCAGAATCATCAGCTCATATGTACATCATCTTATGGTGTGGGACATTTTGAAATAGCCAAGCCACTACAGTGGATAAATTACACTTTTGTGGACTCTGTACTGGTTAATATTTGAGTAAGTTTGCTGCTTGAATGCGACTATTTATGTGCAGTTGTTGCATTGGAAGTCTGGGTCAAACTATTGCGTACCTTACTGCGTGAAGTGAAATGAGCTAATTTGATGTAGCAGCTCAAACATTTAACATTCTAACTCTGACCCAGGTTATTATTAGTTTAGTGTTGTCGTCTCTTACTACACAACTTAAGTTACAGAGAAAGTGGAGCTGCAGATGCATCAGATGCCAAGTTGCTACAAGTCTAATCCAGCCACTCCTTCACCAGATGAGTCTGTGTGTGTTCTTGTGTTTGGACGTGTGTGTCTGTTAGTGTGTGATTGGCAGGTGTGTTTTGAATGTCTGCGAGGCGGTTGTGTGCTCTCCTCTGCCCAGGCTTGTCCCACACATTACCACAGTATCACGTTATGATTGATAGATCTATTATCCAAAGAACAGTTTAAAGAACATCACTTCTGTCTTTGATATTATTTACTTTTTAACCCAGCCCTAAACCTCCCAGCAGAATTTTACCACAACAATAAATGTTCAGTCAATGAAGTTGAATCAGGATCTTTAAAAGCCGTCAGACCTGTACCTTCTCACGGGTAACTTTCTGTCTTAGAAAACGCCTTTTAAGATTAACTATTAGTTGTAGATCTGACAAACCTTACTTAATCATGATTATTTGAGCTGACCACAATCATTTCGCATAATCGTTTGCATCATTTCCATTCACCTGAATAAAAATATATTTCATCACTATTTCCACTAGGGTTGCATGATTAAAATCATAATTATTGTCATCTTTAGATCGTGATAATAATATTTATCATGAGATTCATTTTAGTTTTGTCTTTTTTGTTTGACTTAACTTGACTTGTATACTTTGATGTTGAACCAAAAATCAGCCTTTAAACTGGAAAGAAATAATGATTTGACATTTATTTTTGATAATTACTGATAATGACATGAAAATGTTGGTCATGAGAACATAGTTTTCCACTGACATTGACTGACACTCTTTTAAAGACTTCATCTTGTTCTGCTATGGTTTAATGGCTTTAATAGATAATTATTGTCACCAACTGTTTATCCTGAGACGCTTAACTTTTAACTTTTGACTGACCGCCTTTCAATGAACAAAGTCAACCAGCAATGAAACTTGAACTCATATGTTCCAACCAACTTTCGATGGCAATAAATTACTTTATAAGGTGGAGGCTGTGATCAGTGTCTGTTTGTCCGTCAGCAGGATTATACAGAAAACACTGCGCAGATTTTCATGTAACTTCATGTAACTTGGTGAACAGCTTAGTTTTTCTTGGTGTTAAGGTGTTAAGTGTCGGGCTCACTGGGTAAGTTAATGATGGAGATCTTTGTTACCATGGTAACAGTCAGTTAAACTAGCCAGTGGCACCAAGTGATATATGAAGGAAAGGATGGGTCATAATTTGTGGTTTGATAGTATTGTGGTGTGAGAAGGAGGTGCCTTGGCTGAGGACTACACTCGCTGCACTGAATTTGGACACCAAGCAGTCATGTTTAGACAGCTGTGTTAGATTCAATGTACATATATGCGCTCCTCTGAACTGTAGATTGAACTGAAGATCTATACAGTACAATCAGCTAGAGATAGATCGAATAATCAGGGGCGATAGGACATTTTACAAACTATCTGTAAGTTGGTACTGTTAGTAGCCACTGGCTAATATTAGGCTTCCAAACTGGAATTGCTAAATTTGAGAAAAATAATTGTTCAAAAGGTCAAAATATTTTTTTTTACAGTTAGTATTTATTAATTACTTTGTCTTATGTTCAATGATCCAGATTTATTTATTTAGGTATGTATCACTTAGTCTTGGATGTTTAGGGTTAGGGTTAGTTCAACAGTTCAACAGTTCTAGTGTCTAATACAGTGAAAGATAGTTCATTTCAGACATGTTTTGTGTTTTCAGTGCCAAAATCTTGGTGGGAGGGGCAGAGATGATATCAGGTGATTAATCAGCAATCAACTTTTTTGTGCTCCAAACTATTATTATATAGGCCTTTAAAAAAATCCTATTGGTCCACCTTTCCAATCAGTTGTGAATTTATTTTTAATTCCACCACACTTCAGACAGTAACAAACATACATGTCGACCAAGAAGTGGAACTATTTTAAAGATGAGTGGCAGTGTGAGATAGTATAATCTCTTAGCCATTGTGGTGTTGTGGAAACTCGGACTAAAATAGATATTCTAATCACCTCCTGCCTTTCTGACATAGGAAGTGTGAGGGGACAGTAAGTGTGTGTATGTCACAGTCATGATAAACAGTCTCTTTTGGCTGCTCTGAGATACACAGCAACTCATCTTCTCTCAGGTGCAATTTTTGTGTTTTATATTTTGTTCTGCTGTTTGATGTTTGTTTGTCATGTTCTGACCTTTCAAGAAGACTGTAAAACCACAAATAACCGTCTTTTACCTCATTTTCATCTTGTTAAATAAGAACTCATCTTTTTTTGTGGGTTTCTGTTCATTCTTTGGGAATGGATGCTCTAGGTTATCTCATTTTAATTTCCCAAAATGACGAAATATACATCCTGCATTTGTGTTCACAAGCCTCTTCTAATATGAAGTATTCTCATATCTTTCCAGCCAGTGATGATGAACATGAGTCACAAGCACGTGTCAACAATCAAAATCGTCTTTATAAATCAGAACTTGTAGGTATTTCATATTAAATGGAGTAGCTAATGTCTCAACGAATACATGTTTTCTGAAAGTGCACATGTACATGTGTTCTTTTGGTTATGACTTGTGTAAAGTAAGTTTCCTCTATATGATAACATTTCCTATGTGGCATCGCTGCTTCAGTGTCCCTTTGTCCGCCTGTGTAAGGCAGTTTGTGAGCATCTAAGTGTATGTACAAGTTTGCAGTTTGTCCTCTTGGCCTCGTGGTCATGCTTCTAAAGCTTAAAAATTAAGCCCACGCGACCATGTAAGCTTCACTCGCAGAATAATTAAAGGCCTTATTTTAAGATCAGAAATTAATCAGATTATCGTGTCTTTATTTCATTCCCTTTTGTCCTGTCAGATTCTCAGTTGTGTTTTAGATTTTTAATTGGTGTTGGGCTTTCAGATCAATATCACATGATTTTGGGCAACATGAAAACATGGTTATGTATTTTGTTCAAATTGTACTGTTTTTTTGTAGTGGTTATTTAATAAAGTCAGTGTTATATTAAACCTACACAGTTGTTGCTCAGTGAAGTTGAGGGTGTTCATAATTTCTCCACTAAGCTGTTGCATGTGCTCTATAATGACTGATGAGGTTTAACCTCGATGTTTAACACCTTCTCTTGAATCCTTTTACACATTTACCCAGGAAGCCTGATTTTAGCAATGATATTACAAATTTTATTACAAACATTTTCTTAAGTTCAATAAAAACTAAAATTTACGATTTGATTTTCAATGTTTTCACTGACCAACTTATATTTTGTACGTATATAACACTCAAAAGACACAGAGACAAAATAACACTGAAAAGTCAATAGAGTATTCAAGTAATACTTGTGTCAGATTCCACAATTATCAGGTTCGTTCATCTTTACAAGGATGGGTTGGGGCTCAACACAAACAACACGCTAAACTTCATGAGAAGTCAATCAGTTAAAAAAAAAACTATTATTTTTTTTTGCATTAGAAACCATCATGCATGAATTTGGACACACTTTACTTCTGCATCCAAAATTCAACCTGAAACCGTATTACACAAGGAGGAAGAACTAGATCAATTCTGTGCAGAAACTGAGCCGAGTTCTCTGGTCCCAAGCTCATCTCAGATGGACTGAATGAAAGTGGAAACGTGTGCTATGGTCAGACGAGTGCATGTTTCAGCTGGTTTTCAGGAAAAACAGACGTGGGATTCTATTTGTTAAAGATGAAAAACACTATCTAGACTGTTATCAGTGAAAGGTGCAAAAGCAGCTTCTGTGATGGTCTGCGGCTGCATCAGTTTATTATACACCACATGTCTGACCTGCATATGTGTGGGAACATCCGTGTGAAGACATAGATTGGAATTTTTCTTCCTTCAAGTTGACATCTTTTCCCTGAAGTCCATGGTAATTTTATCAGGACATAGCCAGGCCTTATTTTGCACCAGTTCCAACAGCGTGGCTTCATAGTCATAGAGTGCGTGTGCTGGACTGTCCTGTCTGCAGAGTCCACATCTGTCTTCTATTAACAATGTGTTGAAATCATGTCTGGCAGCAGTTGGCAGACTTGTAGGGTTCTGCAGTGCGTAGCTGGAGTCATGATGGATGCCAGGTCCACTGGCAGGGACAGATGAACGCCAAAGGAAAAGCCCACCTCTTCAGACTCAGGAAAAAAAGTAGGTTGGTACCCATAGGCACATTGGAAGGATAGCAAGCCAAATGCCAAGCTGGGCAGTGTGTCCTGGGCATATTCGACTCACATGAGGAGCTTGCTCCAGGACATCAGGCTGTGGGAAGCCAGGCAGTGAAGGGTGATTTCGAGGTCATGGTTCTTGCGTTCAGTCTGGCCAATGGATGGTGGGTGGTAACCAGAAGATAGATTTACAGTATCCCTGATGAGGTGACAGAAGGCATACCAGAATCTGGAGACAAACTGCCGGCTCACTGTCAGACAAAAGGACCTCTGCCATGGAAGTTTGTCTGGAAGTTGGGCAGGGGAATCAAATGCACTATCTTAGATATCGCACAACAACAGTTGACAGACAGCAAGAGCACCAGGTTTAATGTTCTTGGACCCAAGCCGATAAGTCAAGGTGCAGTTGAATCAACTTCTTGCCTGGAGTTGAGCTGCTTAGAAAACCAAATGAATTCTAGATTAGTGTGTTCAGTCCAGACTAGGAACGGGTGTTAGGCCCCCTCAACCAGTGCCTCCTTTCCTCCAGGGCCACTTTGACAGCCAGCAGTTGACAATCTCCCACATCGTAATTCTGCTCTGCTGGAGGGAGTCTGCAGGACAGAAAACAAAGGTGAGCACCTTGTTGTCCTTAGGAGAACACTGGGAAAGTACTGCCCTACACCCACATCTGAAGCATCCACCTCAGCGATGAATTGAAGGTTCAGATCAGAGATGATGAGGGTGGGTGCCGAAGAGAAGCAGGTTTTCAAACACTGAAAAGCTACCTCAGATTGTGGGGTCCACTTAATAGTGGAAGAGGTCAGTGCATGCAGAGGGGCTGCTACAGAGCTGAAATTGCAAATAAGCGCAATTGTTTTTTGTTTACAGGTGTTGGACAATCAACCACAGCACTGACTTTGGATGGATCTATTTGAATGGAGTTCTGGGTGACAATACAGTGACGGCATCATGGCAGCATGGAACTCAAACTTCTCTGCCTTGATGAATAGCTGGTGTTCCAAGAGGCATTTGAGGACATTGTGGACATACTCCTCACCTTGGGAGAAGATGAGGATGTCATCCAGGCAAACAAACACAAACCTGTTCAGTATGTCTTGGAGAACATCATTAACAAAGGCTTGGAAAACAGCAGTGTTAGTTGTTCCAAAACCCATGACCAAATACTCGTAATGCCCACTAGGAGTGTTGAAGGCCATCTCCCACTCGTCCCCTTCCCTTTTCCCATTTCTCAAATCAAGTTCCTGGACAAGCTCAAAAGCTGAAGAAATACGAGGGAGGGGGTACCTCTTTTTAATGGTTATGTCATTCAGGCCTCTGTACCCGATGCAGTGCTGCAAGGACTTGTGTTTCTTAACCACGAAAAAGAACCTGACCCCAGCAGGAGATGGCCATTGGGAGGCGAGGAACCAGGTAATGGATCAATAGCACAGTCATACTCACAGTGAGGTGGCACAGATGTGGCCCAGGATTTGCTGATGTGTTTCAGATCATGGTAGCATGAGGGAACTCCAGACAGTTCTGGGGTCTCTTCAACAGGGGCAGCCAGTGGTGCTTGGGCAACCACTGTAAGGAAACAGGTGGAAGAGCTGTAGCGCCACAGAGAGGAAGAGGACGTGGGGGAGAATGACAAGGATTCTGGTAGGTAGAGAGTACCTGGTGGCCTGGAGGGGAAGCTCAAGGGTGGACATGGTCCTTCTCATGTTCTCTCAGGCAGTTTTACATTTTTATAGAAAGAGCGATGAAGGCATCGAGGTTGGCGGGATGTTCAAGAGGCCCTGATGGAAAGCATCGAGGAGTGAGGAGGGGTTCCAGCCGCAATCAGCTGCCAGGGTGCAGAACTTGGTGGCATAATCAGGAACTGAGAATCAGGTGGCTCAGCAGCATCTGCGTGGCAATTCAAGTAATTGTGTTCTGTAAGCTCTTGTGGTGTGCGTTGAGCTCCCTGATGCTGTGCCCCATGGAGTCCAACTGTTCTTCGTGTTGCGAAAGGAGTGCAGCCTGGAGTGATTCGGCTGGGTCCATTATGGCCAGATCATACTGACAATGATCTGAACCATAAAACAAACTCAGGACCCAAATGCGTGACTCAAAAAACAGGGATTGTGCAAAAATCTGTTAACTTCGGAAACAAGGTCAGTACAGAGGTATTCAATCATACAATCTGGCAGACAAGTCCAGGGGGCTGAACAGGTTGTCAGAGTGAAGGCAGGCAGGAGGTCAGCACATGTGAAGACAGCCAGGTGAGTAACAAAACAAATCCAAAGATGCAGAAGGGTTGGTTGAGCAGGTAAGTCATGTCCAACAGATAATCACTAGGAGAAATTGCTGAAACAAAATTTAAAGATGAACGATGATCTGGCAAACAGACAGTGAAGACGGTGACTTAAATACACAGGAGTGGGCAGAGAAACACATTAGGGCAGGAAGTGAGGAGAGGTTACACACACACCAAAATAAAATGGGAAATGTTGATGATGTGAAAATGAACAAAAACATGACCTAAGACAAATAGCTGCTCCTGACAAGCTATCTCCTGGATTTTTTTGGAAAAAAAGTCTCACTTACAGTAAAAACAATTTAATTCTATGGCTTTAAAGCTGCAGATTTTGGTGACTTTTCTATGATTTCACTAGTCTCGCATAGCCAGACCTATGTCCCTACTTCTTTAGTGCTATGCCAGTGCTGGAGATAGGTCTGGCATCATTGACTACCATTCTGGTATCGGAAAAAAACTGTACACTCTGTATTTCTTAAATCACACTTGTGTTGGGTGGGGCTGATTGCAGGTATAGTGTTGGGAGTGATGTTTTAGTTGAACGTGCACATGAGGAAGTGCATCATGGTGTTAAAATGAATAAATCCCTACAAAATATTGCCACATAAAAAGACATGCTTGTAGTTGCAGCTCGGAGGTTGTTGTTCTTTCATGTAGCGAGGGAGACTTTTAAAAACAGAAACATGTAGATAGCAGAAGGAAGGAGAATGTCTAATCATTACTTGTTCATCGTGCTCTCTGTCTCTCGGTCTATGGTTTTCACTGTATCATTGTAAAAGACATGAAATCATCGCTTTACTGGGCCAGTGGATTGCTCAATCACCCATGTTGGATAGAGTTATAGTCAGGGGGGAGGTTTTGCTGCAGGCTCTGTGTGGTGTGTTGTATTATGCAAGTATTTTTCAGCGCTGTGTTTTGACTCAGTATTCCTAATAGCAGTAATTAAGCCATAAGATTTCCGGATATTGAAATGGAATATCAGAACAGATGTGGCCACACTGAAACAATTCATTTTAGTTTCCAACCATAATTCCTCCATGTCTTTTCCCAAATGTGTTTTGTGAAATGTAATGTTTTTTTTTTGGGAAATCTGTTTTTAACTATCAGGGCCACCATTTTCTTCTTGTTAATGTAAAGTAACATCTTCCTAAGGTCTGCGTGAACCCACTTTGTTGTTGACCTGGTCCAGCTCAAACAGGACACAGCAGGGTTGAGAGCTGGTTCTTCGTAATGTACAATATATGACAGGAGCTCTTCTCTGTAAAGTGGGTTCTCCTGACAGTCAGTGACATAATTAGTACAGGAAACGGGGCCAGTGTGTCTGTGGGCATGTTGGTGGAGTTGTTTTTGTCTTTCCTTATTGTGTGTGTGTGTGTGTGTATATATGTGTGTGTGTGTATATAAGGGCAACTTTTAATGCTCTATGTAGGAAAAACAAGTCTGTCACCTTGTGCCACTTGGTCATGAACTCTTGGTGCCCATTTTCAACACCTGGGGTACACCTATAGCATCGATTTTCCACACACAGGGTACCAGATAGAAGTCAGTGTAAGTCCTTATATGTCAGAAATATAAGATATGGCCCAGGTGATGTTGTTGTTAAGTAGCAAAAACCCTTAGTAGATTGCTGGTGGAAGTTTGTGGACTTACAAAAGAATACGGTGCATGGCCCATTTTGTGCTGTTTATTTGTGCGTTTTCTTTTGTCTTTTTTACTTTAGCCCTTCCTCCAATTCTTTCATTAACCCCAACCAAGTTGTTTTCATGCATAAACCAAACCAAACCGTAACCATGGCATCGTGTAGGCATTTGGCAGACTATCCCACACGTCGAAAAATGACTCCTTCCATGCGTGTTAAAATGTGTTGTTAAAACAAAGTGAACCCAAGCATCAGTATGTGACATGTTGGGAGTGAGATATGTAGTAAAAACCCAGTGTAAACATAGTCACTGATGATGTGACAAAGACCACCATTAGCAGTCCTGTGTTTGGATCAAGACCTGTGTTATTCCCTTCTGGGTTTCTTATTCAGCCTATTGGCAGGACAGATGTGACCAATTTTCTATAATCTTACTTGAATCCTTTCATTGGCTCACGAATGCCTTTCCACTCTTCCTCCCATCCTCTCTCTCATGAGATTACTGGGTAACTTTTCCATTACTCTCATTAGCCCTTTCTTCTCCGGTCCAAAACCTCCCTCTATGTTTCCCCTCAGATTTCTGCAGCCAATAACAGGGAGGTGGCCCAGCGCAGCTTAGCAACAGCCAACCCAGTCAGACCTGTCAGGACCAGGCCCTCCCACTCAGGGGCAGGAGGGGGGTGGGGGTTGAAGTGGAGGCTGGACCCTGACCAGGGTAAGGTTACCTGGCAGACCTACACACACACACACACACACACACACACACACACCAGCTCTCTGTAAACACAGACACCGGACAAACTGGCCACATGAGACCTTGAGAAGGGTGTGTGTGTGTGTGTGTGTATTAGTTGAGGAATGCCTTTCCCCTCTTGCCCTATTCCTGTGCCAGAAACAGCATTAACTGAGTCCGACACACACACACACACTGTTTCTTGTTACTGCAGCACTGAACAGCATGCTCGTGTTTCAGAACCAAAAAGGGAGGTGTATCCCTCTCTCTGTTTTCTCTCTTCCTCCCTCTCCTGATCTCCTCCCTCCCTCTCTCCAACACTGACACAGCCTGCGTAGCTCTTCCCAGCACTGATGGGATAACAGACGACGCATGAACATTTCAGTGCAACGCAGTGACGGGTGTATGCGATTGTGAATGTGTGAGGAGGAGATGGAGGAGGATCAAGTGTGTGCGTGTGTGCGAGGACTGACAGGCCAGTTCACGGCAGTCTGAATGCAGAGGTGAGCACGCATTATTTGTTTGGGGTTTTTTTAGATTTTTTGAGACAGTGCAGCCCGAGAAGGAGACAGAAGAGTAAGTTATGTGTGTGGCAACAGTTATGTGCGGCATCAGCACATGTGTCCCGGTGTTTTTTTAGTTTTTTTTTACTTACTGTGTGTGTGTGGGGGGGGGGGGGGGG
>JAPQRN010000001.1:21713870-21742671 GCA_037367275.1 Coranthus polyacanthus
GGGATAAGTGGGAGTGGAGTTGAGAAGCAACAGTCTTTTCGAGAATTTTGGAAATGAATGGTAGGTTGGAGATGGGACGGAGGTTATTGAAATTATTGGGATCTAAGCCAGGTTTTTTGAGGACTGGGGAGACAGCAGCAGTTTTGAAGGAAGAAGGAACTGAGCCAGTGGTGAGTGAAGAGTGGATGATAGCAGTGATGAGAGGGAGCAGTGAGGGGAGGCAGGATATGACCAGGGCTGTAGGGAGGGGATCTTGTAGACAAGTGGATGGCTTGGATTTATAGAAGAGGTCAGACATGATAGAAGGGTCAGGAAGTTGAAAAGAGGAGAATGAGAAACTATAGGGGTGAGATTCCGAGGGGGAGGGAGAAGATGGAATAGGACACAGGTGCTGGTGGATCTTTTCAATTTTCTCATTAAAAAAACAGAAGGAGGGAGTTGTAGGTGTCCACTGAGTACAAATGGGGGGGTAGGGAGTCTGGGGGTTTGAAGAATTCTGTTAAGGAGTGAAAAGAGTGTTTTGGAATTGCCATGGTTGGAACAGATGAGACCAGAGTAATAAGTGGATTTGGACTGCGCAATGGAGTCCTTGTACTGTGAAATATGAGTTTTATACATGTCAAAGTGAATAGTGAGACCAGTCTTTTTATGGAGACGCTCAAGTTGGCGGCCTTTAGCCTTCATGGGGCGAAGTTGAGGGGTAAACCAGGGGGCAGAGATGGAGAATGAAACAGACCGGGTTTTAACAGGACCGAGGGAGTTGAGAATGTTAGTTAGGGAGTTGTTGTAGTAATTGACCAGTTCATCGGGAGGAGGGATACACTGGATCCGGTAAAATGGCAATGGTGGAGGATAAGGTGCCTGTATTTATGTCCTTAATATTCTGGAATGAGATGAGACGTGGAGGCTTAATTGGAGGAAATGGTCAGTTATGGGGAGTTGATCTGCTGTGCAGCCGGAGGGGGAAAGGCCAGAGCAGCAGATTAGGTCCAGAGTGTGTCCTTTTAATATGGGTGGGGAAATCAGTGAAAGTGTGAAAATCAAAGCTCTCAAGGCAAGAGGAGAAGTCACGGAAGAGGGGGAGGTTGGTATTGTCCATATGAATATTGAAGTCACCTAACAGTATTACATTAGGTGAGAGTGAGGAGAGCAGCAAAATAATTTAAAAAGTCAGTGTGAGGCTTAGGTGGGCAATAGATAGTAGCCAGGATGGTGGGAATGGGACCAGGCAGAACTTTCCACTTCTCGCGGTGAATGATCATAGCATCGTGGAGTTGAGAGAAAGTTATTTGGGTACTGCCACATCTCTGTCAGGCAGAGAAAATCAAACTTATGGTTGACGAGGTAGTCCTGGACGAGGTAGCCCTTGCTCGTGAGTGAGCGGATGTTGCGAAGCCCAAAGTTGACAGTGGTGTTGTCAGACTTGACAGTAGAGTTATCCGACCTAGTTAGGGTGGCTAGCAAGCTGTGGTCAACCCGGCGGCAGGCAGTAGTTCTCAGGGGGCGACGTGAGGAGGACCAGATGGACTGTATTACTTTGGAGTTGTCGACGTGGTAGTCCCGGCGAGAGCCACGGTGGATGTAGTTTCGACGAGGCAGGCGAGCAATGTCCAGGTGCTGGAGCAATGTCCAGGTGCTGGAGCAATGTCCAGGTGCTGGAGCAATGTCCAGGTGCTGGAGCAATGTCCAGGTGCTGTGCTGTGCACGGGCAGAGGAGCTTGACAGCCGAGTAGAGGAGCAGACCATGCACGGAAGAGTGGAGTAGTGACAGCGTAATCCAGACTAATGCAGACCAAGTATGTAACTGGCTTAACAAACATTATGACTACTAGAGCTAGTAGTAGAGAGTAACAACCTGTTTGTTGTTTGATAACCCCTAATGAGTAAAACAGTTTGTATAAAAATGGACTTAAGTTAGAATTCAGAGCCACTGGGCAAATGAAAAAAACATTAATGTTGAACCCTGACCAAGAGATGGTGCATATACTGTATTTGAAGCCAGTGCAAGTGTTAAGCTCCTAAAGAAGGCTGTTAATATGGCTATGTAAAAATGTCCAGTAGTGTGTCTATTAGCGATGCACCCATCTGACTTTTTCAGGTCCGATACCGATTCTTATTCCCAGGCTTTGTGTATTGGCCAATACCAATCCAATACCAGTGTTTCACTAATAAACAATACGCCTCACTGTGTGAAAGAGACTGGGATCATTCTGTTCAGTGTAAACCAAGGTCAGGCTTGAGTTTAAACATTGCTTTATAATTTTGTAAAACAAAATGTAACAAAAAATACATACGTATAACTGTATTGAATTATATATTTATAAAATGATTAATAATGCACCAGGAACTTGTTAAAAACCATTGTTGTTGTAGAATTGGTAAAATCCCTCCAAGGTGCAGAGCCTTTGGTTGTTTGTCTTATTTTTGTAAGGATTTATGTTGAACACTGAAGTAATTTAATGATGTATATATTTTAGTTATTGGTCCTTATTAGATATTAGAAGTTGGATATTATTGTTTTCTGTGTGTAAACTGTTTGTTTAGATCGACCGACGACACCCAGTCCAGTTATTTGGGTTAGTATTGGACCATTATCAGTATCAGATCAGTACATCCCTGTCGTCTATATCCCAGACTTTTTCAGCAGGGTCCCCCTTTTATCTATAAAAATATTTTCAGGTGCCCTTTTTACAGTCTTTTCAGTGACTAGTGTGCGCTTGCTTTGTTCTCTAGATCTTATCAAATCTGGGATGTAGCTGTGAGACTGCCACTCTGAGCTCATTTTCAATGTCCAGCTTTGACCTGTACTTTGTCTTGATTGAGGCTACAGCAGCAAAATCGCACATCTCAATCAGTCTCACACAGGTAGGATGTGGCAAAAGGAAGCAATGTGGCCAGGGCTCTCTTGCCTAGCAGTGGGTAGCTTTTCCACTCCAATCCAAAAGCCAGCCAGTGTTTTGGACCTAAACTCCATCCTCATTGTTGAATCAGAGGTGACATCAATGTACTGTTCCTCTTCAAGTTCAGCAGGTGGTGTTGCATTGAAAGGGTCTCTGATCCAGTCATATTTTGCAGGATCTTGTACAAATACCTGTGTAAATGATTTTGTGGGGCAGAGATATGTGTTTTCATACATGGGATCACTGTGTTATGGAGCTTGTTGACATCAATAAATAACTTTAGGCTTTCAAATAAGTCTATATTCCCCTCTTTCACTCACTTCATCCACATCTCCAATTTTCTTGTGAAAGATGTGATTTTATCTGCCAGCTGTGGAAGGTGTGTGTTAGTTCCTGCATTTGCAGATTTAGTTCATTGAGTTTGTGAAACATGTCACTGAGGTATGCCATTTTCATGACGAAGTTGTTATTATTAAACTTGTGGGCAAGTTCATTATCCTCCTCTTCCAAGAAGATCTCATGCCACAACTCAAACACCCTGGATAGAACCTTCCCATGTGACTGCCACCGGGACTCACAAAACAGCTGTGTGATCGGCCCCCATTTCCTCACACAGTGTGGTAAAAATCTGGGCTTTCGCAGGTCTTGTTTTGATGTAGCTTATTGTGGCAATGACATCTATCATCACATTGTAGAGCTAGGGACTGAGCTGTTTAGATGCTAGAGCCTCTCTCTGTGTCCACTGCACATTTGGGGAGACGCGCCTGTAGCCCTCCACATTTCTCAGCCATTGCCTGAGCTCCATCTGTGCAGATCCCCACACAGTTGTTCCATTTCAGGTCAGCCTCTGTCAAGCAGGGGTCAAGGATTTTGAACAGTTCATCTGCAGTGGCTCTATTAGTTACATGTTTACAGAAAAGCAAATCCTCCTTCGTATTGTTTGACAGTGGAATAGCCTTCAGTTTGCTGGCTGTTGCTTCATCAATCATAGTTGAAACCATATCAATAGCAGCAGGGAGTATTAATTCCTCCGCAATTGTGTGTGGATTTTTGCACTGAGCAACTCTGTATGCTACTTTGTAGCAGGCGAGTTGAGCATTTGAGGGCACAGAAACTGCTTTAGTAAAGCGACTCTGTTGTGCATGGCAGCTGAGCAGTTTTTTTTCTGAAGAAATCAACCGGCTTCTCTTTGTGTTCAGGATTTGAGGTCTCTAAGTGCTGTCTTAACTTGTTTGGCTTCATACTGTCAGAAGCTAATATTTTGAGACACACAACACACTGTGGTCTCTCTTCATTACCCACCGTTGTACAGGTGAAGCCGAGGGATAGATATGCCTCATCATATTTTCTTGTGTTTGTTTTGGCAGTTGTGATGTTTATTGTTGATTCTTCATCTGCTTTATGTTTACCGGGCCCTCCTTTCACAAATGTATTCATGCTTTGCTAGCAGTGTCATGCAGACATCATATAATTTAGCCTTGCCACGTCCGCCCTGTTGTAACTCTGGGCCCCCCAATTTGGAAACCACTGGTCTATATGGTTGGAATTCTGGGATATTAATTTGAAAAAAGTCAAACTTAATCTCTAATCTGCAGCTGGCAACATTGGGCCAAAGATTGTATTTTTTTCTTATGAATGAAGCCATACTATTCCTTAGATTTTCAGTCATTTTCAGTTTGTTGGTTTGTTTTTTTTCACATTACTAAGAGATACATTTTACAAACTTGCTGACTGTGTAAAATGCGTTTTTTTTTTTTTTTTTTTTTTAGATGTGGAGGATCGTGGAGGGGAAGGTGACCTGGCTGAGTCCCTGGCCAGACTCATCCTGGAGGCAGACCCGGCCATCGCCGGGGTTGGAGCAGCTGAGCGGCCCAGCGTTCCCCCTGTCTCATCAGTATCCAGTCTGTCGGCTCTGCAGGGGCTGGACAGAGCTAGAGTCCTGCCCCAGTCCTCCTCCATCCCACACCAGCATCCTCCTCACCCTCACCCCCAGCATCAGCTGTCTCCTGGGCCCTCCACTTCAGGTGAGGCATCACTGGAAAAACTAAACTCGTTTATCAGTAGATTATTTGTGACAATGTGGTTTCTTCTGCACTGGCCTTGATTTACTAATATGAACTGTGCATTACTCCAGGCCTGCCTCCTGGTCCTCCCTCATCTATGCTAAGTTACCAGCAGCAGCAGCACTTGCTGCGCAGAGGGACGTCTCCTATGGGACAGGTTAGTTTTTCACCTGGCCCCACGTTTGGTATTCTGTGTAGAGTTACTGCCAATGCAGTGTCTTTTTAGACCATGTCTGATTAATCAAATGGAAAACTAGAGCATAAGACATTACCACACGACTGCTTAGTATTCATCCATCATCCATTACAAGAAATTTTTGTGACTCAATTTCAGCCTCAGGTGGCAAATATAAAGCTCTGGAAAAAATTAAGACAGCACTCTAAATTTGCACACCTGAACTCCATTAAAAACCTCTAGAATCTGATCTGGAAGATGGACAAGATGCATGAAAGCTGTGACTGAAAATTGGGGTTATTCCATCGAATATTGATTTCTGAACTCTGCCTTAGTTAAAACATTAGTATTGGGTTATTTTGCATTATTTGAGGTCTGAAAACGCTGTATTATTTGTCAGTTTGACTTGTCATTGTTGGCAGATAATCCTAATATTTTATTTGGAGTTTGGGAAAAATGTCAGTAGTTTTTAGAATAAAATGTTGATTTAGTAAATAAAATTGAATGAAATTAATATTTAATAAAATATTCAAAAGTTAATGTGATTAAATGTACCTTCTCTGTCTGTCCCAGATGAACTCTCACAGTATCTGGGACAACAGTATGGGTTTTGGGCCGGTCAGTGTCACTCCCGGACTGGTGACACACATGGAGGTGAGGAACATATAGCTTGTGTGTGTTTGTGTGCGAGCACATGCGTGTGCACGCGCACACTTAAGTGCACCTCAGTTTGGATGTTTCTTTGACCTTTTCTCTGTCTTCAGGATAGTCCACTTATGTCTATCATCAAGGAGGTGGGCCTCCCCAAAAGACCTCCTCAGTGTAGGAATGATGAAGGACGGGATTTGTCAGAGAGAGTCCCGCCTCCACGTTCTTCCTCTCCTGTGATTGGCTCCCCTCCGGTAAGGGCAGTGCCTATTGGGACCCCGCCCAAGCAGCCCATGAGCCACATCCTGAATCACCAGGTGAGGCTGGACAAACATTCAGCTCACTCATTAGCATGTCCCTACTTTTATCTTTTCCTTTTATCATTTTTAAATGACTGAATTTCATTTTTAAAAGGTGCACATTTTTATGAAGGAGTTTAAAAAGCAAGGGTTTTAAGGACTGATACTGCTTATGTGACTGGATATGGATCACTGTTTCTACTGTAGTGGTGTGGGTGCAGTGTTTAGTCTACAGTGAAAGAAAAAGTGACAAGAAAAAGTAACGGTGAGCTTTAGCAGTATTTTATGTCAGCTCTGAAATTCCAAAAATGATTTCCAATAAGTTTATGTTCAACAATATAAATTGTAATTTCATCCTAGCTAGGGGTATAACGGTACCTGTATTTGTACCAAACTTTTTCAGTATAACGTTTGGATCGGTCTGTAATTTCTGTTTGGTACACTCGTTTAGCCAAACATTCCCAGTCGGACGTCTATTTATGTCCACATACTCAAGCTCCCAGAACAAAAATTCTCAAACACGAGCTCCACCTGGAATGTTTAGACTACACACCAGTTGTTGTCTATCAGTATAGCATGCTAGCAGGGTTAACCTTGAAAGTTGTGCAGACATTTTGCCACTGTTATTAAACATGTACGATGTGTTCACTCACACTACACATTTTAAACAACCTTCCTGCAGCTTGAATCTGTGACTGCTCAAACTGTACCAATCATTGTGTCCAGTAACACCTGAACACACTGTCGACTTCACCTGTGACCGAGAGATTGAGCACACACACCAATTTATTTTTCATGTCCGTTCATCAGACATTTTCACTGTTTTCATGTCAGTTTATCCTTGAGTCCAAATGAAAGTTATCTAACAGGGACTGACTGACAGACAACCTTTCTTATCGAGATGTGTGGGGTCTAAAAAAAAAAAAAAAGATTAATCACTGTTAATAATACAGCAAATTATGTGTTTTGGGGGGTTTTTATTCCTTAATTGATTGACAGCCCTAAATAAAAGTAATTAAAACTGATGAGATACATGTGCCTCTGTTTGTAAAACTGTTTTTACTAATAGTTACTAACTAGGACTTTTACCGTAGTAGAGCTGCAGCTTACAGCACGTGGTCAGGTTAAATGCATACGCAAAACAGCAGAGATCCATTTCTGGTCAGCGTAGAAGTCTGTAAAACCATTGCTGCTTAAACGCCCTCTTTTTTTTTTTTTTTTTTTTTTTTTTTTTTTTACACATAACGGCTTTACCTCCTAACTTTAACTGTTTATGTAATGACAGGGGTTCCATCAGTCTGATCAGAT
Source organism: Coranthus polyacanthus (assembly GCA_037367275.1). Lineage (NCBI taxonomy): Eukaryota > Metazoa > Chordata > Actinopteri > Kurtiformes > Apogonidae > Coranthus > Coranthus polyacanthus. The sequence goes on from JAPQRN010000001.1 coordinate 21,721,264, forward strand.
AGACCCACCACAGTGCATCTGGCAGCTGTAGTTACCCTGCAGCCTTATGTTTGTGATGTTCACACATAGCTTGTGTTGTCTGGGTTAACCCCGTCCTCTTCTCTGTGTGCATATCTATATGTAGATCCACCACCCCACAGCGGTTCACGTGAGAGCCCCGGTTCAGCACAGATACCCTCCTCCTTTCCCTGAGCGTTTGTCACCCAACACCCTCCTCAATATTGCTGTGAGTTGTTCCTCTGCTCCTGCTTATCATCCTCCCCTCATTTTGGAGCTTTATATGTACATCAGGCATGACGGGAGTACTTTAATGGCACAAACTAAATCAACCAATCTTTATCCTGAGTACATCTAATGGGCCGCAGAGGCAGGGCTGGATTTTTTTTTTTTGTAATCTTGTCATACCTGACGCTGATGCTGTGTGCAATTTGAAGTCATTTTCCCTTCATGGAAAAACAATACAACTGTAATTAAGTCATGCTTGTTTTAAAAAAAACTGCACAGGGAGGCTGCTGGAGGAAATGATAAGACTAATGCTGCGCCCATGTGATATCCTGAGCTGAGAGGATAAAACCTGTACAGCTTGTAATTTTGAGTCCGATATATCAGGTATTTCACAGTTACAACAGCTGACAAATTAAAGGTCTGATAATAGTGATCATCTTATAGTGATCAATTTGACCTGGACAGATGTCATCAATATAAAGGCTTTCTACCGTATAAACAGAACAGACATCATGACATATATTTACAGCCTGTTTTTTTTCCTCCTGTTTTGTCACTTATTTTTCATGCTGTTATTGAATAGAGAAGGTTGTCCTCTGAATTTTCTTTTCCTGTCAGAAGCAAGTTATAACTTAGAAAAGGTTGAGAACACTTAAACTGCATAGCCAAAAGAATGTAGTAGAGATAGACCAATTAATCTGTGTAGCAGTGCCGCTTGGGTGATTAATCGGTGCACATGGGATGTTTTATAAACAGAAGTTGAGCCAATAGTGGCCGAAAGCTGATGGGCTTTTCTCCAAATTAGAAGTCAATCAACTGGGTTTTTAAAGGCTGATATAACAGAGTGTAGACTTCATGTGGCATCTTTCAAGGCAGATCTTTATGAACTAAACCTGGCTCCTGGAGGAATGTGAAGATGAGGGAGACGAACAAACTCGAGTGTTAATTTTTCTTTGAGATGTGAAGTTTTTGTGTGGTGTTTGGTTTTCCTCGTGTTTAGAACTCTCCACTGTGTCGAGGTCCGTTCCCTCCTGGAGTTGGTCCGGTCCTGTCTCAGATTCAGCGGGCCCAGCTGCTCAACTCTCAGGTTAGTACTTAACACACGTTGACTGTGCTGATGTGTAGCTCGCTGTGTGTGTGGTCGGCACGATAAGATAACTGGAAGATGGAATGATTCCTCGTCCTAACGTTTGGAAAAGTCATGGAATATAATTTTTACAGATACAAACTCCTCCTTTGACAATATCAGCAATAGATGATCCTAATGCAAAATTGACCGTAAACCCATCATTTTGCATCTTTGTTACCTTTTTCATCCCTGATGAGTTTGTATCCCTGCATTTTGTCTGTAATGAAATTCACAAAACAGTTCAATTTTATTTATATAGCCCAATATCACAAATCAAGGATTCCCCTCGAAGGGCTTTACAGTCTGAACAACAGAGCAAACATTTAAACACTGGACACAAGGACACTGAAGAAACATTTTAAAAACAGAGTCAGGGATTTCCTTAAGTTTGTGGAGGTTTAGGTACTGCAGTGGTTTTTTGTTGTTGTTAATGGACTACAGGGTTTTCCCTAGGTTTTTTGGGGTCTTAGGGGGTGCTATAGTTGCGGTCCTCCCCAAGAAAACTACATGTTGTTTGCCTAAAATCTCATTTTAGACGTTTTCCCTAAGTTCATGGCGCACTGGTGAGGGTTAGGGTGTCCTGCAAGAAAAGGTTTACATTTGTTCAATAAAAAATGTCACATAATTTTGGAGTACTATTACTACTACATCTCTGTACAAAATAATGTAGATAATAAATAAACAGCACACGTAAAGCTTAAAAACAAAACTTGCTGACGAAGTCCACTGGGGACAAACTGCAACCACTAGATCTGAAAAGGGTGATTTTAGTTGCTTTTGGTGGTTCAAGAATGGCTTGGGTGGCCTTATAATGTTAGGGAAAACCCAGGACTAAAAACAATGCATTTTTCCATCTTTTTAGATATACATTATTACAGTACTTCTTTTAAAATAGTTTATTAACTTAATAGTTTTTCCGAGTATTTGAAATGAATATGAAAATGATTTGAGACTGAAAAAGGTTATTTAGTTTTCATACAATAGTTAATTACAGTGCGCTTCTGTTAATGTTCTTAAAGGTTGTGAATGGTAACGGAAATTATATTATTGGTCCATGAAAAGTCATGGAAACGTTTTGAAATTCCATCTGTAAAAATGGGTGGGAACCCTGCACATATTAATTCTAAAGTTTTGATTTCCTGTCAAACTTTTTTCCCTGTATGGTCTTAAAAAGCCTTGAATTTAAGTTGCTGAAAGCTGCAGAAACCGTGCTTTAGTATTGGCTCAACAACTAGAAACATTACAGTTCACTTCAACTCCCTCGAAGTACAAAAAATCACAACAAATCTGAAGCAGTAATGGATATCTATTCAGCACACTAGAACACAAGCTCCACATTTCAGTAAATAACGAATAAATTCCATGAATGTGTGTCCCTGGGTGCAGGTGGCAGGTTTTCCTCGCGGTGGTCCAGCACCTCCTTTGTTGCCTGGTGGTGGCGGCTTCAGGCCGTTCTTTGGTGGACCCCCTCCTCCACACGGTCACCGAATGGGCCCGCCACCTCCTCATGGCCCCCCGAACCACACGCCGCCGGTCCGACACAACACCACCCACCTCCACCCCCAGCACCGCCGCATGCTCACCCAGCGCATGCAGAGCCGAGGAGGGTAAGGAAGCATGTGTTCTGTAGTCGTAGATCACTAAAACTTGGCCAAATGTTATCCTAAACATGGCCTACAATTAAAGCAGGACACATGAGCAGTCATTTGAAAGGCTTATGTTCATGTTCACTTTTTTTACGTTCTTGTAGGGATCGTGGCAGGACTGGAGGGGACCGGCGCAGCAGAGACCCCTACAGTAACCTGATGACTCAGAAAGAGAAGGAATGGGTAACCAAGATCCAGATGATGCAGCTGCAAAGTACTGACCCCTACCTGGATGACTACTACTACCAGGTTTCTTTGTTTGTTTGTTAAGCATAAAAATCACGTTGTCTTCAAAAACAGTATTTAATTTCATTATCCAGTAGAGGTGTGAGTCTTCAGTGGCCTCACAATTCAATTCAATTACAATTCACGTGTCATTCAACTTGAATGCTCAGTGATTCTCAATGCATCTCAATGTATTGCATCCTCAATTTTCTATATTACTGTACCTGGCTACTCTTTCCTCAATGGTGGTGATGTTGCAAATTGCAACCAACTGAATACCCCACCTGTGCACACCTGCAGTGGCTGCAAGAAATATGGAAGTTAAGTGATGTGAACTCTGGTCCACACTCAGGCATAGTATGTGACAGTAATGTACCTCAACACTAGCCTCACAAGTGATAAGATTTTAACAGTGCAGCATGGTGGACCCTTTATTCATATAAACAAGTCATTCTGAGTTAACAAAAACACAACGATTCTTATTATCGTTTGATTATACACCAATTTAAACATAATCATGAATATTGTATCCTGTTCCCACAGTTAGATCCTCCTAAATCAAGTAGAGGTGTGCATATTGACTGGCCTGATGGTTTGGTTACAATGTACAATCATCACGATGCATCTTGAATCACAAAAGTTCAATACCTATTTTCCAGTGCTGTAACAGGTTTTGATGTTTTGCTCAACATTTCGCCATCAGAAATTTAGAAAGCCTTGTATTTTCTAATTAACTTTCAATATATAACCTCGAAAGTCTCTGTGTAATTTGGTAAAATTTGGTAAAATCAGGAAAAGTGTATGAATGCAGGATACAATGCTAAATTTATGCTTCAATGAAAAAATATTTCAGGAAGGCCTGTTTAAACTGTGCCATTTATTGAGTAATCTGAGTGGCCTTATGTGTTGTATATTATGGCTTTTTTCTTATAATCAGAACTGAAAAGTGGTGTACAGTGAACAGTCATTAAACCTGTACTTGTAAATCTAAAAATGCTACAACTAGTTACATCTATCCAGCTCAAATCAGATAAATGTCTTATTTCAGATATCTCTTTGTTGGCTTTAAGCAGAAAAGCCAGGTCATAATGTGGTAACTGTTTTGTCACACGTCTAGAACTACTATGAAAAGATGGAGAAACGTCAGGAAAGAGAGAGCGACAGCAGCAAAAAGGAGCACACCACCAAACTCATCACTCCACAGGTCGCCAAGGTAGAACACACCTACAGACCAGGTAACAGACAACATCACACACCCGCTGCTCTCCTTTGTATGTAATCATACATAGACATACACAAAATGTCCACTCCTGACATGTTTTTGTCAACAGTTCAGTTTGCAGGGTCTCTGGGTAAACTGACCGTCTCTAGCGTCAATAATCCCCGCAAGATGATTGATGCTGTGGTGACAACTCGTACAGATGACGAGGTCTGTATAGTTATGTATCTATTGTACACTATAGATCATGTCTGTCTCCAGTGTGTGATCTATTCAGTGGCTACTGGAGGTCCCCCTAATGAGGGCTCCAGTCTTATGCAGTACGCAAGAGATCATGGATGCAAGCCAAGGCAATCAAGATAATACATCACCAAGGCTTATAGTTAAAAATAAAACACTCTGTACAACTGGAACAGAATTCACACTGCACACTCGCTTGATCCAACACACGCACACACACACACACACACACTCAACCCCACACAGACATTTGTGTCACTAACTTTTCACCTCATGCACAGCAGGTCTATCATATTTCAGTCACAGCAAACATTGGTTAGAGATTAAAAGAAGAAAGTTCTCTTACCTGTTATTCTGACGACTCAAATTCATTAATTGTTAACTTTGACATATTCTCCTAAATCTGTATTTTTACTAATACAATACATTTATTTATATTGGGACAAACGTACAAATAACAGATAAAAGAAACACATTAAATAAGAAGTAAAACTAATTTGCAGTTTAAACAATTAAGACAATTAGGAAAATGGCAGATGATAAAAGTAAGTCTTGAACGGCTGCTTATTGGACACCTTGAAGTCATGTGATTAATTTAAGACCCATGCATGAAAATACTGCATCACAGTAATCCAGACATGAGATTCTAAAAGCATTCTACACATACTTCTCAGCTGGACGAAACATAACTGGACCAGACTAAGGTCTTGAACCCCATCTAAGATAACTCCAAGGTTCTTGAAAAGTAACCACGATGTCAAAGCAGGAAAAAGTCCACCGCTTCTCAATGTATGTATGATGTACTGGGTAATATTTTGGATTGCAGACCAACAGCACCACCCAGGGAGGAGGTCTCATCATAAACAACAGGTTTTCAGCAGTATAGGAGAAAATCATAGACTGTGTATATAAAAGTGGACATGATGAGAGCACTTCAAATTTGAAGCCATAACATCTAGATCTGCCCCTGGTGGTTGGCTGCACCATAGGCCATAAATCCCACCCCCTCCATGTTATTCTATAGGACTTCAGCCAAACTAAAAACTCAAAGCACACATCCAATAAATTTTTCCCAAAGGTGATTTTGGTCTTTTTATATAGATTTCATAGACTGATTTGTGTTCAGATTTCATCTTTCTGATCAGTTTGTTGTTAATAAGTTACTTGATGTTATTAATTGGGTGATTGACAGCTGTAATGATGAGTAGCGCCCCCAAATTTGTCAGACGTGCAGCCAGGAACCAATCAGGCATGTGACAACTCCATGCCTCAACTGTGCAGAATCTGGTTTTACACAAACAACATGGCATCTCCCGTGACTTTGGGATTTTGGCTTCATTTTTACACAGCAGGAGGAAATGATTTTTATACACAGTCTGTGGAGAAAACACTGCAGCAAGATTTTTTTTGTATTTTTGTGTCCAGTTCAGTTTCTGTGTTTTCATAGGGTTAAGTTGGAATGTTTGAACTTTTTGCTGACTGACTGTCTTCCTCCAGGAGAAAAGAGAGAAACAGGTTTGGAATAAGAGGCGACAGATCCTCTACACTGTGGAGAAGGTAGGACGAGGATTATATGTCAAGTGCATCTTAAACATGTTCAATCAAACTGCATGAAAACACTCCTAGAAGTAAAAACTAAAACATACATTCTTTCCCCATCCATAAATCTGTGTCATCCAGATGTACAGTTTGCTGTTGGAGGTTCAAGACTTTGAGAAACGTTTTGTCCAAACACCAGAGGAGGACAGAGAGGCTTTACTGGAGCAGCATAAAACCAACACCGTGCAGCTGTGCAATTCTCTGCGGGAGAAGGAGTGGGACGACAGGTAGGACTCGGTGTCATTCAGGAGACATCCTCACTGAGGTGTTTATTTCTGTTAACTCCTCTGACCATGCTCTGGTTGTATTTTTAGGAACAAAGTTCTAATAGGGTTGCACTTTTCATTCCATAGTAACTTAAGAATTATCTGCTGAATTAAAACATACTAAACCCTGACTCCAAAAAATACCAAACCATGAATTTGGTGTACCGTTACAGCCCTAGTACATAGTAATATTGGGGTATTTGTCAGTTGGACTCTGTTGCATCTGCTGGCATGAAACAGACACAGCTGAAAAAGAGAGAGATTCCATATAAACCCATAATACTCGGCTTATGTATGAAATAAATTGACAAAGGTCGAAACTCAGATGAAAAGTAATTTCAGTTTTATTATGAGCTGAGCTCATACTTGGATCATGAAAAAACTTGACAATAGTTGCCCCTCATTTTGTATTAGCGATCAGCAGATGTCTGTCCATCCATCCCTCTGTCATCATTTTGTGTCCCAGAGCATAACTGGAAAACCATTCTATATTTTTGCTAAATTTGCTGCAATTTAACATAATGTGTTGGAGTTTTGCCTTTTTCAGTTTTTTCTGTTTCATTCAGTGTTGGCCATCATTCTATTTATCGTTTCATTTCTGGAGGAGAACTAGAAAATCATTTGATATTTTTCCAGTACACTACTCTAGAAACTATTTAGCTCCTCTGCTGTCAATGAGCAAACTAAAAAAAAACAAGCTAACATCACTAACAAGTACCACTTTTTGGTTCTGTGGGGGCTGAGGGGATATGCAGTCTTCTGATAGCTCTAGTTAGCCACCTGGTACATAAAAGCTGCATGTGACAGTCCTTATCTTGATATATTCATCTGTCACTCCTTACAAAGTAGTCATACAGCTCAAAGGATCACTAATACAATCCACCTTCTCTCTGACAGAGTGAGTGATGAACAGTGTGTGATGATCATGTCGGTGAGGAAGGGCAAGCGGCTCATCTCCAGGCTCCTCCCTCTACTGCCTTCGCCCCAGGCTGCCGCCGTTGTCATGGCGATTGCCCGCAACCTTCCCGCCCTGGCCAAGAAGGACAAGCAGGACCAGGTAAACATAAATACACACTGCTACAGTAAAAATACTCCCATAGGTACTTTAAGTACTATGAAGACTGTTTGCTGAAATTAACTAATTTCTAAATATTAAAAGTACAGCTAAAGGCTCAGAATAAGTTTAATTTATCAGACATCAAAGGTGAATCTGGAAAACGCAGTAAAAATGACCAGGAACGTTCGCTCTTCCACTGCTATGGTTTGTCATTTATAAAAAGTAGCCCCCAGGAAAAAAAAATAAGGGAAGCACTGCTTTAGGGTTAAAAGTTAAAAGTTACTCATTTTAATTTAGAATTTAGAATTTCTTTAACTCTTGTTTACCTTTTTTTACTCATTAACAGTTGCAATAACATCTTGAAAGGGTTATTTGTAGTTTTGAGATTAAAAAATGAATCTAGTTAACAACAAGGAGCAGTTGTGAACCAGAACACACACATGGCTACCAAAACTACCAACAAATGAACACTATGCCTATCCACAGACTGGATCACTCACTGAATAGCGTGTGAAGTTTATGGTTTACACACATCTATATTATTCAATCAAAAACTCTCTCTTTCAAAATACAGAAAACAGCCACAGCACAACCACTAGTTATCTGTTTTTGTACAGTTTGTGTTGTCAGTAGCTGCACTAAATATCTGTTTTGAATTGTCCAAACAGGTCAGACCTGTCACAGTTTAGACTGAACCTTGTACCCACCAATGACAAACTTAGCCAAACAAAATACATCGTAACTTTATACCTTCATAATCAAACTCACCAGTGTAGGAGAAACATTGGGATTTCAACATCAAACATTCTTTTAATTTAGAGATGTGTCCAGTGGGGAAAACAACAGAATTACTTCAATTTGTATCACTTTTCTTTGACTCTGAATGTTGTTTACGGCAGCAGGTGGTGATCTGATAATGTTGTCTTTGTGAAAAGCTTCAGTTGTCGTGTTTCCTGTTTACTGTTGTGTTTGCAGTTTACTATCTGTCCTTCTACATGAATGAAAAGCGGTTCGAATTGGCCCGGTGATCTACTTCCTATTTACCATGTTTCTATCCTGTCCTCAGGTGCTGTGTTGGTTAGTTGAGCCGGTTTCTGCAGTCATCCAGTCATTGTCAAGCTCTGCCCTCACAGACTTACTCCAGGAGCTTCAGGGCAATGAGGGCCAGCTGGCAACAGTACTGCACAACAAGGTACACCAGCTCACAGTACATCCAATGCTCAGACTAATAAAACTGCTTCTGCTAATTGTCCTGATTCAATCGGCCTCTCTGTCTGCCTCTGTGTAGTTCGGTGTGACACTGCTGTATCTGATCCTGAGCGAAGGAGAAAGGATGCAAAGCTCTGATCCCAACTGTCAACTCATGGACGACAATCGATGGTAAAACCTCAGTGTGAGACGGTCTGCTTTAACGTGTCCTCATTATAACCGAGCAAACTAACTCAAAATGAGCCTCTCTCCTCACGCAGGACTGAATTGGTGTTTTCTGTGACACGGGAGCTGCTCAGCGTTCCCTCCTCGTCCCTGTCCCCTCCCCTCTTCACCCCTCCCAACCTGCTCTCTCTGTTCTCACGCTACGTGGATCGGCAGAGGTTGGAGCTGTTACAGGACAAGCTACAGTGAGTTACATCACTCTCACAGGCCCTGTTCACACCTAGTTTTAACATACATCAAAAGTACATTGATTGGTCATCACTTCTCTGTTTTATATTTACTAGTTAACATTCAGGAGGAAGATAAAAATACCAGATTATGTGAACTGTCAATATTCAGTTAATTTCCTTGGAGGAAAAAAAGTGGTGGTGCACTGTACCAGCTGCTCAGGCAGCACTACACATATTAACTAAGGGAGAATGGACAGTAACCGAGCATTACGCATTATCCTGCTTATTACACAGGTACTGCTCTGATTGTCCAGGAACAATAGAGAATGTAACAAAGCAACAAAGTAATGAGCAGTCATATCTCTGTGGGATTTTGTGGCCCACAATGTGGTCTGAGTGTTTGCATCTCAGTGTGTCCTCATCGCTTCCTGAGTGCGTTCACACCTGGCATTAGAGCTGCCCACTTGTGATGGGATCACTCATTAACTCATGTTAATGTAAGGTCTGAACAGGTCCTGTCTGGAAAAGCTGGTATTAGTAGAAACATTTCAAGTATTATTTGTTTGAATGGTTTTGATGAAGTGTAACTGTTGCACATTTACATTTTCAGTCATCTTTATTTTTGTTCTTTTACACAGCTAATGGGTTTGTTGTGTCTCTTCCAGGATCTCTGCTTTGTCCAGGTAGAAGTTACTACAGACATCACATCACAACCCCCTCCCCACCCAATGCAGACCTTTCTTTTTGTGTGTGTGTAAGAAGAGTGAACTGTGTGTGTGTCTGTGTGTCAGTGTGTGTGTGTGTGTATATGTGTGTGTGTGTGTGTGTATATGTGTGTGTGTGTGTGTGTGTGTGTGTGTGTGTGTGTGTCTGTGTGTGGTCTTAAGGTGAATCCACGGTGGATCATTTTAATCCAGCAAAATCTCTAGTCACATTTGTTTCTTTGTGTTTAGTCTGGTTTGTGTGTGAACAACTGTGACTGAGGGAGTGAATGAAAGATGGACCGTTTGAATGACAATTAAAATGAAATCTGCATTTTTAAATATCTTGTTTACGATTATGCCTGTGATGAACCTTCAAATTAAAAAGTATTTCTATTATATAAAACATTTCTTTACCCTTTTTTTTTTTTTGGTGCATAAAACATTTGACATGTTTTAGTCTAATCTCTGCTAATACCAGTAAACATTGTACGTTAATACACGATGATATTGGAAATTTGCATCAGTTTGAGCTGCTGACTGGAGTTGATATTTGACCAATGTTCATTTCAGAATGGATTGTTTGGTGCCACTTCAGACTGCTCTTAAATAAGCTAATTCATCATTACATCTTGAGTATTCAGTCGTGTAATCTGTCCAACACCACATTCCTGTTAAGACTGCTTTAGAGAAGTGGACTCATGTATCCCAGACCACCTCCGCATGCATCCACAGTGTCCTGAGTGCATTCATGTCTGGCGGGAAAGCTGTACAAGTAATCAGATTTGGTCTGAACAGTGCCATAGTGAGCAGGCAACAAACGCAGGTCAGGTTGACTGATGGAGATGGAGATGGGGATTAAGTTAAATGTATTTTTACGGAAAGTAAACCATGTGTGCTGTACAGAGTAAACAATATATTAGCTCATATTCCATAAATTGATTAAAGACAGTAACAGGATGAATATACATGACAAATTACTGAAATGCAATTAAAAGTTCAATATTCATCGTGTAATACATTGAATATTAATAATTTCATTCAGTTAGACTGTATATGAATCGGTCGGGGAGCATCAGGATGCATCTGGCTCCATGAACATTTCAACTGGTTCGTACTCCTTGCCTGAAGAAACAGAACACAAACACTTCAAATACAATGAACTAGACTTGTAAAGCAAATATAATGAAGCTCAAGCAACTGAGAATCCAAAATGATGTAGCCCTACAAGTACATTGGACACTCGCTGGTGTCTCAGATGACTTCAAGTAGTGCCTTGAAGTTGATGTGTTGGAAGCAGTAAAATGGGCAGCGTAAGGGTCTGAGTGACTTTGACAGATTACCAGTACCAGATTATGATACTTGATGACTGGTCAGAGCATCTCCAAAACTGCAGGCCTTCTTGGATGTTTCAGGTCTGCAGTAGTTAGTACCTACCAAAAGTGGTCTAAGGAAGGGCAACCAAACTTCAGTCGAGCATCTGTGGGAACATAACATTATTACCACCTACCTAAATTGATGGTGCCACTTTGCTGCCAAAACAGGTCTGACCTGAGGCCTGGACCCCACAAGACCTCTGAAGATGTGCTGTGGCATCTGGCACCAAGACATTAGTAGTCCTGCCCTGTAAATTGTGAGGTCAGGCCTCCATAGATTGGACTTGTTTGTCCAGCACATCCCACAGATACTCGGTTGGATTAAGATCTGGTTGTCTTAACTTAGACCACATTTGGTTTTGAGGAAGGGTTCCATTTCAGAAGGAACCTTGACAACACTGACACTAATATTGACACAACAGTAGTGGATGCATGCTTTTTTTGATGATTTCCTGAAAATTTGGTTAAAATTTGTGACATGAATGCAAACCTGACTTTAATGTGCTTGAAGTTAATATGATTCCCCTTAAAATCAAAATGTGGGATGTGGCGCAAGGGTACAAAATGCTGTACAGTCCCTCATAAAGTGGAACACCTGGTCACCCTAGGCGTTTTGTCCCCTGATATTGGCACCTGCAGCTTTAAGGAGGTCACATATCTAGGTCACAGAACAGGAGGTACAGAAGCCTGGGAACCAGACACATCTTGGTCTGGGGAGACCAGTGGCTACAGTACGTACATACATACATACATACTACTGTTCCACCCTGTTTACACTGACCTGCAGCTCTGTTACGTCTTACCTGCGCAGACCACCTAAACAACTGAGGAAGAAACGGTCTCAGATACATCTCCAAATTCCAGCAGTGCAGCCTCTGATCCATCACAGTCAGAAAAAAAACGTGGCACTGGGGAGCTCAGTCGGTTTGGTTGAAACTGCAGCACTGCAGCCGACTTGTTGACACACTATCAAAGGGTGCCTCAGGTCCCAGACTGAGCACTCAGCATACTAGACTCATCATAAAGGGTCACAAGCAGCTTCCCAGCACACACAACAAAGTCTCCATCATCCAACATTAGATCATATGACTCTAGAGAGATAAGCAGGAAAGGCCAGGTAAGCTCATATTCCGGATGTCATATGTAACAATTTAACTGGTGGAAAAGAGTACATTGGACCCCATTTACACCTGGTTAGTCATCCAGATCAAGAAAAACACATGCAACACAATGCCAACAGAAAGTAAAGCATCTAAAGGTGACTCACCATAAACATAAAGATAATAAAAAAAAGCAAGATTTTCAGAAGGCTTAGGTGCTGTCTAGGTTCCAGCATTTTCCCCAAACTTGTGGAAGATGGGTGCATGGATGGGGCAAGAAAGTGTTGTTTTTCCAAAAAAAAAAACAATTTCACGTTATTTTGGACCATTATTATTACCATTGTGTGTACAAACATTGTTTGTCCACACAAGTGTCAGTCCACTGCACATTAGAGATGTCAAGAGACTCCATTTTGGTTTAGGTGGTGCCCAAAATGGTAGGACCTAATGGTAGGGAAAACCTTAACTTGGCTATTTTGAGGAGTTGGACCAGGTATACTATGACTGTCCGACGTCTCAGCTACTAGACGTTGTGGAGCCAAACACTGACAGACACAAACTCAACTTCAGTGATAAAGGTGAGTTGTCCTGTTTATGCTAATGTTAAAATGGGCTTTTGTTATTACAAGATAATGTTATTATGACAACATCATATCATGATTTGCCACCACTTTGAATGACTCATACAGGTTTGCTCTGGAGGACAGAGATCAGGTCTCAATGATGAGAACGAGAACACATTAAAAATACCAGGTGTAAAAGCAAAGGCAACATCAGATTGTTTACTAAGCATATAACGTGTCTGGATACAGATCACATTTTTAATATCAGGTGAAAATGGGGTCTTTTATGCTTTACACTTCCACTCCACTACATTTAGGCCTATTGGATCACTTCAGTTATTACTAGTTACTCTTCAGGTCAATAGATAATATGGCAAGCTTTTAAAATACAAAAAACTGTTAAAGATTAAACCAGTGATTTCCAACTTTTTCAGGATGTCGTCTTACAAAAGCAGTGTGTAGTCGGGCTCAGTTATCAGACATCTTCTATTATCTAACCTTGAACACCAAGAGAGAGTCTCTGGCTCCCTGTGGACACGTTGTGATTTAGAACACAGCTATAGTTGCCTCGGTGGGCCTTGACTGCTGCAGAAAATGTGAAGATGGCAGAGTGATTGATGGCTGCTTTGTTCTGGCTGTGAGTGTTGTTAAGACCAGTGAAGATGAGGCTGAAGTGTGTGTGTGTGGGGGGGAGGGGGGGGGGGGATATTAGGCAGCAAGTAAACATTCAGTCCTTGAAGTTGATGTTTTGGAAGCAGCAAAATGGGCAAAACCAGATCTCAATAAAATCGAGCATCTGTGGGATGTGCTGGACAAAAAGTCAATCCCTGGAGGCCCCACCCCGTAACTTACAGGACTTAACAGATCTGCTGCTAATGTCTTGGTGTCAGATACCACAGCACACCTTCAGAAGTCTTGTCCATGGCTGTATTTGAAGAGCCCAATAAATGACCTCCTCTACTAATGATGTACTGTATTCTTATCTATTGTTATTTTAGATGTGTTATAATACAGGTGGTTTCATTATATCATGGTTGTCATGACTGCTGGGCACGTGATGCAGCACAAGTGTTATCTTACCTCATCTTATCTTAATAAAAAATGTAATACATAATTAGAAACACTTACAAACGGAAAAGTCGTGTTCTTTTACAATATGTGACAGAAGTGCTGGAGCGCTGTTACTAGCTGGTGATAACTCCACAGTGAGCTTGATGATTTTCCCTTTGCTCTGTTTACATATGAAAAAATACTGTTATGGTCAGTTACACATAAACTGTGGCCATATCTAAACCATATATGATGGATTAAAAAAAATAAAATTAATAAAAAAAATAATTAAACAAAAAGAAATTGCAACATCTCAGTAGCTGCTATATGTAAATGCAGTTGGAAGTCATATAATCGTTGGTAATGTTACCTTTGATATAATTCATAATGTTTGTATCATTTGTTGTTATGTCATCTTTGATCTTTTATTTTTCTTTTATTTTTATTGGCTTTAGTTTTATTGCTTTTACTTTGCGATGTGTCTTGTGTCTACTGTCTCCTTTCTCTTTCTGTATTTATTGAATTACTTTGATTCTCACATCTCTAGCATCGTGTCTTTTTGTATTACTGGTTTTAACCACATTTCATTGTACATACTGCACATTTGAAGATCATCCAAAGGCAGAGTGCCTTTGCAATTTTTAATAACTTCAGGTTATAAAAAAAATAAATTTGTCTCATTTATTATGTTGTGCAATACACCCAACAGTAACTGAGTGTACAAAAGTAAGTTACTTTCAGTTTTCAAAAAAGTGAGCCCAGTGAAAGTTCAACCCTGTCCACACTAATACATTTTTATTTTAAAATGCATAACTTTCGTTTTACACCTAGCATCCACACTACTCTGGTGTTCTAAGCTCCTGAAAACAAGACGTTTGGAAACACAGCTGGCCCTGTTGTAGTTTAGGAACTCTGGGATTGACTTGTGTGGATGCAGACATTTAGAAACTATGATGTCAACACCTGCACCCTGATTCATCATGAACCTTTCACATGACTCTTTCTGTAAGAAAACAGGACATCGCCCTTGACAACCAGCTAGGTTACTGAATCAAGGATACTGAATCACAGGACATTCCTCCATTTTAAACCAAAAATGCATCAGTGTGGATCAAGCCCAAGTGTGATGAAATTGCTTTTAGGGCTGGGTGATAAAACAGCCTCGAAACAGGATTTACACCCGCAAATGCAGGTAGATTTTCCATTTAGCAAGTAAATCTTGGATGTTTATCCACCACACTGGATGTATCAAGTAGTGTCATACAAGTAATGAAATAATCCATAATAAAAATAAATAATAATAATAAAGGTGTGCTGCTTTGGTCCTCTGTTGTCTGTGACTGACTCTGACAGACAAGAACAGGGACTTCATGGTGCATTCGGGTGTACCTCAGAAAGCTGAACTAATGAGCCCTGTTTCTTCAAGCTTCAGTCTGTATAAGGACACTCTTCAAACTGGCAGCATTATCAAATTCTGTCTGTCAGGAAAAAAATATGTTTTAATCAATAAACAGAAACACACACACACACACACCTATTAATCAAAGACTTCTGCCCTAAAATCTTATTAATGGAGCAATAATTTAAAGATGAACCAGAACACTTATTAGAGGGTCCAAATAAAACAAATGTGACCAGAATGACTTCTATGAATTCTGGAAAATATTCACTTAGTATTTTTAGAGAGAAGTTCATTGTAAATCTATGGGAGCCTGGACTTTTTGGTGGAGGCAGCACCTAGTGGCCGTCAGTGGTATTACTTTCACATATTTGGGAGCTGAGGAGCTTGCCTCTTGTTCTTACCTGAGCAGAGCACCTCAATGGTGGATGAGAACAACCACTCCCTCACTGTCCCACACTGCAACAGAGCACTCTCAGAGCCACCACAGTCTGAATAAAAGCGCCACATGGCCAGATCTAGAGTTGAACTGTCAATGTTATGGGTGTGAAGTGCAGAGCCACAGCCAAGCTGTCTACCAACACAGTTACCTCCTTCAGACTCCACTCCTTCTGATCACTCGTTTAGTTGGTTTGAGCACACTGGGACACGGTAAAGTAGACTACACCTTAATTTGTGATTGCTGTGGTGCACTGGGGTGAGTATTGGTAGCACACCTGAGCACTCCTATGCATAGTCTGCCTTTTACAAATGGCCCCAGCTCATTTTCACATTTTTGTTTGGGTTGCAATTTGCTTTTAAACATATTTTACTATTCAAGATTATTTTGGGCCTTTTATATCTGTCAATAAAATTCATTACATTTATTCCCCATATTTAGTTGTGTCCTGTTTATTAATCTGTTCTTTTCCCTTAGATCCAGACTGAGTGGACTTTTACTGAGTGGATTTATACTTGCCTCTGCCTTTTATTCAGATACGAAGCTGCGTGGATTCCTATTTCATCTAACATTACTGTTTAACAATTTACTTTAACTCCAGATGGCGTTGGTTTCTTCCCCTTTTAATATAATCAAGTGTAACCACTCCTGCATGTGAGGCCAGTTTGATTCAAAGTGATGATGGCTACATGAGTTTCTTTGGAGGTAACCCAAAAGTTAATCCAAGAAGACAATGACTCAAACACTACTTTTATAGCGATTAGTCTGCTCTTAAAATTGAATAAAAATCATACTGTGACTTCAGCTGATTGTTCTCTCACTTTCCCCTGTGCTGCTGATATGATGCTGAAATTACGTTAACTAATCATTTTGTTCTAGGGCCAAAATACAGTGAAAACTGGAATTTTGTGACAAACTTCCATTTTATAAAAAAATGGGAGCTACCCTGGTGTATTTTTCTGATGGCTTTCTTACTAGTGTTTTGATTATCCAGCACCCAGATTCTTTTCTGAGGATATGCATGAAATGTGCAAAAAATGGAATTCACCACCAAATTTGACGGTTTCCATATTGTAATGACATTATCTTGTTGCACCTCAGTGAAGAATTGGTGCCACAAACTGTGTTGAGGTGCTTTAACTCCCTATTAAATCAAATTTGATTAAGTGTTTTTAAATGTCTTGCACTACGTGTCAGCCATTCACTCATTGGCCACTTTATTAGGTACCACTGTTCAGTGTACACCTGAAAGAGGACACTGGAGTTGCTCTGTTTTTAGATTGTTCCACCTACACATGCTGCACAATGCTGTGTTTGTCTGGAGATACAAACAAACAGGCAAAGGTCCACCCCGCCCCCATGCACAGGAAAACAAGAGGAAAATGGAAAATCCAGGCAGAGGACAGGGTCTTTGTGGGTAAATCCACCACCACACACTAACAGAGGGACACAAGTGGTGACTGAGAAGGATTGTGATTGGAGAAGTCTATATTGTGTTTTTTACAGAAAACCTTACATTTTTTGCAGAAGAAACTCTAAAATCCAATGAAAAAGATGTCTTATTTTCCCAGGGTAGTAATGTTATTTGGTACATTAATTATACATTAGCCATCAAAAACATGTATGTAACATGTACATGTTTAAACACGTGTAAACATATATCTCCTGTAAGTGTCCTTGACCAAGGTACTGGTTTAGATCTGGACTAGGTCTCCAGGTGCCTTCAGTGACAGCTACTGCTCCTGGTGTGGACTTGGGTGGGTTAAGGGGTTAACCTCTTCTACTCGTCTACTTGCATGACCTGATCCACCTAGTGTTTAGAATAGTTTACACAACACGGATATAAAGGCGGTCTAGTAAGTAGATGAGTTTTTGTGTAACAAACAAACTCTGTAGTCTCATTTTGACACTTGTTAGCAACTACTTTTTTTATGACACAAAAGCTTCAAAAAAAGTTAATAGGACACAGAAGCGCAGTAGAATTTTTCGAGCTAAAAATATTACACATTGCCCCTTTAAGATAAGGTATTTTTTTATTTGTACATAGCTACTCTGAAACTCCAAGCTGCCTCCCCCTTCAGATCAGGTCAACTCAACAAAACTTTTCAAATCTCAATTAAATACATAGTTTTTCTCCCTGGCTTTCCTGGTTTAGATCCAATTTCAGTTGTACATTTGTGTTGACCTACAGGGTTGATTATTGACCCTATAGATTATCATAGGGTGCTTTGATTTAGGCTAATTTAATTTTTTGTTTGTTTTTTATTTGTACTAATGGTTTATTTGCATGGTTTCGTGAAACTATCTGAAACAATAAAGAACACTTTTTATGTAGAGATGTGTCAATAAAAATGTATTATGCTCAAATACTGTTGTTCATTGTTATCAAATAACTATATACAACCAGAATAACTAAATCAACAGGAATATAATCATTTGTATATGATCATTAAAGGTATTACTATATGGAATATGTAACATCAGTGCAATCAGTGTGAGGAAGAGAATGTAGTGAAACAGAATAGCTTATAAATAATATTATAATATAATTCAATATAATAGATTATTATTAATAATATTATTACTAGAATAGAGTACATAGCATAATATAGTATAATTAAAAATAACATATTATTATTGCTATTATTACTGGAATAGAGTATTTATCATAATAGAATACAATATGAAGTGCACATTTTTTTTCTTTTTTCCAAACCCCGGGAATCAAGCATAGCTCTTCACTCAGCCACAGTCACAGTGACTGTGGCCTGGCAGTAACATAATGCATAATGTGCAACACTGTCAGAGAGGAGTCATCCACCATTGTAAACAAATAAACAGTGCAGTAATAAAATCAGTGCAATCAGTGAGTATAATATATGTCAACAATAAATCAAGAGGAATATAATGAACAGAATAGCTTATATATAACAGTGTATTAGGGTACAATTTAGTATAAAAGATTATTCATCCTTTACTATTATCAATATTGTGCTAGTCATACTGTACTAGAATAGCTTACACATAATCTAATATAAATTATTATTAGTGCTACTATTACTAAAATAGATTATCTATCATAATATATAATACAATGTTGAATATAATATAATGTGCAAGATTGTCAGGGTGAAGTCATCCACCGTTGTAAACAATTTAAAAACAGTGCATTGATAAAATCAGTGCAACAAATGTCAACAATAAAACAAGAGGAACACTACATTGCTAATACTACAAAGTGCACATTGTTAGGGTGGAGCATTTTTCTTTGTCCATACCCCCAGGCTTCAAGAGCAGCTCTCTACTTAGCCAGAGTCATGGTGACTGTGCCCTGGCAATACCAATTTCCAAAGTACTGCTGGTGCATGGCAGGGTCCCTCTCCTTCTGACACTGCTTGCAGGTGATGGTGTCACTTTTCTTTGTATATACCCTCTTCTTTTTTCATTTTAAACAATGCTTTATTGTCATTTTTTCATATTAAGCAAAATAAACTCCACATACAGAGAAATAGTACAGTAAAAAGAAAGGAAAAAAAAAACCCAGTCCCCACCCGCCCACATTAAAGGTAATTTAGACACTATAGTACAGTACTTTTACTACAACGTTATGGAATGACAGCTGTCATATACATAGAGAGGACAGATAAATTATTACACTTTAACAGGATCACAATCAAGAGGTAATACAGCTAGGTTGTTAAAGTATGCCATCTTCTTTTTGCCAGTCAACTCCTCCTCCTGTGCTTTCCTCTTATAGTAACGGTGGGTGTGGTGTAAGGCACATCAGGACTGAGAAGAACTGCAGGAGATTGGGAGGCAAGCATAAGAG
Source organism: Coranthus polyacanthus (assembly GCA_037367275.1). NCBI lineage: Eukaryota > Metazoa > Chordata > Actinopteri > Kurtiformes > Apogonidae > Coranthus > Coranthus polyacanthus. The sequence goes on from JAPQRN010000001.1 coordinate 21,740,931, forward strand.
GTTGGGGTGCAAGAAGGAGAATCTGGGGTGCAGGCAGAACAGGTTGGGACGCAGGTAGGAGAGGTTGAGGTCCAGGTAGGAGACGACAAGGTCCAGGCAGGAGAGGCCGAGGGGCTGGTTTGGCTGCCTGGAGAGGTTGCTCAAGAGCTGCAAGGAAAGGAGGCAGGCTGAGGCCAGCAGATGGAAAGACTGGCATGTTCAGTCTCTGTTTCACCTGAGTCATACCTGCAGAGTTAGGGGGCAGAATAAAGGTGTGGAGGTTTGGCACAGTGTTGGAAGGCATACATGCCTTTCCTCTCAACTGCAGGAGGCAAGCTCTCTGGGCTGACAATGGTGGCCGTTGGTGTAGAGATGCCTTGCCCCAGCACACTCTTCTCCTGCTTTCTTTCATGCTTGCAGTACCTAAAAATATTCCAAGTATTATTTTTTCATATAGCATAGAAATATAGCACAGATACTAAGTTATTAGCTCACTAGGATGAGTGTTTAACTCACCAACTAGCTATAGCAGCACTGTTCATCACCAGGAGCTGGATGGTGGTCTGGTCCGGTATGTACCGTTTTGTACTCTCCACACCAGGCGCAACATTTTTTTGTCTTCTGAACTGGGGTTCCATCTAAGAAATAATAATAATAATAATAAATAAAAAGACATGCAAACATAGCTGGTAATAAATTATTTGGGGCAGATATGTATATTACTACAAGTTGTATACAGTCATGATCAATGTCAGATAACATCACAGATCCCAGTATGAGTCTGAATTAAAGCATTTTAAAGGGACAGTTAAGCTGTCTCAAATATTGTACCAAATCACAGCTTCTGTCGAATCCTAGGACAAAGAGGATTTTTCAAGTGAGTAAAGGGTATAATAATAATAATAATAATAATAATAATAATAATAGTGGGAGTGGGGAAGGGGAAGGGGACTTTTTCACTTAAGTAAAACTACATTTATTATCATCAAATATACTCAAAATAGTAAACCTAAACATAACATAAACATAAAGAAATCGTTATGTAGAATAATATACATAAATACTGTTATTGAATTATAATTGGTGATCCATTAATGTGTAAAGTAACTGGTAAAGGCGGAGTTAATTCTGACTATTTTATGTTATACTGGGTAGGTAATCTATGAAAATACATTTTGACTTAATTTTTATTTATTTTATTTTGTATTAATAATCTGAATCTGCAAAATAACTAGTAACTGAGACGCAGGGCAGGAAAAGGTACCCAATGCCTGATTGTAATGTTGCATTCATGTAAATACTCCGCTAAATGTTTTAATCTGCTAATTTAGTGATGTATTATATTCATTCATTTAGAATAAATGTACAGTGGATATAAAAAGTCTACACACCCCTGTTCAAATGCCAGGTTTGATGACACCAAGATGAATAATTTCACAACCTTTTCCACCTTTAATGTGACCTATAACCTGTACAGAGAAATTGAAAAACAAACTGAAACCTTTAAAGGGGAAAAATAAAAAAAAATAAAAAAACTTAAATAAATATGCACATCCTTAAACTAATACTTTGTTGCAGCACCGTTGGCTTTTATTACAGCACTCAATCTTTTTGGGTAGGAGTCTATCAGCATGGAACATCTTGATGTGGCAATATTTGCCCACTTGCCCCTGCCCACTCTTCTATGCAAAACTACTCCAAATCTGACAGATTGTGAGGGCATCTCCTGTGCACAGCCCTCTTCAGATCACCCCACAGATGT
>JAPQRN010000001.1:21750549-21763131 GCA_037367275.1 Coranthus polyacanthus
CAATAAAGAAGGGTTCGGTGAATGCGCATATGAAACTGGTGGGGTTCAGTACCTCCAACAAGGTTAAGAACCACTGCACTATATGATAAAATTATATGATAATTATCATGATTGTTTTATCAGCCAGCCCCATGTATCAGTCATTAGTCTAGTCTGTATATGGTCAGTAGAAAGACTGTCTTCATCAGAAAGTAAAAAAGCTAAAACCAGCAAATACAAAATCCCAAGATATTCACTTTTGTGGAAGAAGAAGAAAAGCATAGAAGAAGAAAATAAGCCAACATTCAGATTTGAGAAATAGAAACCTTAAACATATTTCTACATTTTAGTTTAAAAAAACAACTCAAACAAGATTTAACAAAATCGTAGCAGATTAGTTTCCTGTTGGTCAGAAAACCGATTTACCTGTTAACGGTGAATGTGAAATGTCCTCTGTTTTGTCTGCAGGTCTTGCAGATACTCCGTTTACCATTTGTTTATGTCAGCTGCAAATTTGTTTTTGGGAATGTTTCAAATCTTTGCAGAGTTCACAGCCTTCATTTACTCTGTTGGTTTTTCCACATTATGGTGAATTAGTGTTCACCCCCCTCAATGTTTGTACTGGAGCCACTGGGATTTAAATGTAGCCATAACTATTTACAGTATCAAAGTTGCAGCATTTACAGCAATTAAAGACCAACCACCAACACTCGAAGGCATGGACACAAATAACAGTTCAGACTCCTCTCCCACACTGCATTGGAGTCTTAAGAAGGAGATGTGGGCCTGTTTGGCCTGTGTATGGCCTTCATGTGAAGTCTTGTGGCATAAACAAAGCTCTTCCTGCTATTGTTACTCGTTATGTTTCAGTGGAGGATTACTTTTCCTACAATAACCTCCTTTGTAGGAGAAGCCGAGAAAAAATAAAGTTTACAGCTTAGCTTTAATTTAAGCTGTTATCAGTTAAATCTCAATTAAACCTTGGGCGTAAAAGTGGTCTTCTGCTTCTGCTGCTGTTTCTCTCCCCCAAAAAACATTTTTTAACACAGACACATAGCTGGAAAAATATATACAGCTGCATACAACGAGAGTTGTGTATTTGTTGCATGGAAGGAGCAGAAGCCAGTCAACTAGTTTGTTGTTTTTTTAATCATTCCTGCAGGCAAATTTTTGTCATAACGGAAGAACCACTCGCTTTTCTATGACCTAAATAGTGTCTGGGCCTGTATAGGGCCACAGTGTTTCCCTCAAGCCTTTCCCTCAGGGAGAAGCTTGTGATGTATGATGCCTCATTCATGATTCTCTTTGTGGTGGTGATGTTATTTCAGAGAAGTGTTTTAGGTGATCTCACACAGCAGCCACAGTTAGGTCATCAGCAGCAGCAGTATAAAAAAGCCGAGCTGATGCTGCACAAACCAGAGCAGCTACTGATGCGGTAGGCGGGACGCTCATCAGCACTGCTCAATACCATTATTGGTGTGGTCTTTAGCTTTTTCCTGTAATTTACAACGTCTTTCCAGAGAGGCGTCATTACAAACACGGAGGAGTTCCCTTGCTGAAATCTTTTTTTCCTCCTCCTGCCTTCTACCTGTTTTCCTTCCCTGCCTTTGTGCCATTATTTTACCACTATCTCACCTGCTTTCACACTCCTCCACAGACATGGCTGAGGATGATTTGACTCCAGAGCAGCTAGCAGCCATTGCAGCCGAAAACGATGAGCCGGAGGCGGTGAACTACAAGGCGCCGGCCCAGAAGACCCTGGCAGAGCTTCACGAGCTGGATAAGGATGACGAAAGCTTACGCAAATATAAGGAAGTCCTGCTTGGCAAGGCGGTTACTGAAGCTGGTAATATGTTTGTTTGTTTGTGTGTGTGTGTGTTGAGAGCTTGTAGAAAGCAAGAAGTAGAGTGTAGGGAGTTATCAATGTAGTTTGAAATGGCATAGCAAGACCAATCCAATCCAAATCTGAAGGGTTATGAGATGTTTGTTATGAAAACAGATAAAACATCTTGATTGTGAATTTACCTCCCCAGTATGTAAAAATTAAAAGTGGAGTAAGCATTCTAATCCAACACACTTTATTATAGATAAGTCCATATGTTTCTATAAGAACGTTTGTCCGTCGGTCGGTCCACATTTAAAACACGATGGCCCTCATTTATCAAACAAACTTAGGATAGAAAACTGGGCGTACGGTCATTCTCACGCAAATGTTTCTGTTTATGAAAGTGATCGTGAGCGGAGGCTACGTGCAAATCTCACAACAGCTCTTGTGTGTGCAGGTTTGGAGTCAATGTGGACATGCGGTGCAGCAGAATAAATCTGGCTGATATATTCTGATTGACATCTAACCATGTGCAGTCACATATTCATCACAAATATCTGGCCTACGGTAGAATATTTATTCTACATCGACTTTGTGTCATATCCCACATTAATAACTTTCACAAATGTTAACGATTATCAGGGTTACCAGTCTTTTTGGTGTTAGGATTAATTTCTCTTTCATTTTTAGATCCTCAGAGAAAGTTTGCAACATAATTTTGGTCTGCGGGGATAAATAGCACAGTTAAAGCAAGGTGCTATTGATCTGTCTCCAGATTAATCTCTGTGCAGAGAGCTGTGTCCAGAACAGCCACAACTTACAAGGAGACACCATCTCATTCATCACTTCCTAAGTGTTAAATTAAAGGTTTTCCTTTCTCTTATAAAGTGATGTTAATGGGTAGAAGTGAGTAATTTATCTCCACCATTGACCAACATATCTCATCTTGTTTCTCCATAACCTCTGCTGTCTGAACTCAGAGTCGTGGTGCACCAACATGGGGGGCAGAGGACAAGTGCTCTGCCCCTGCAGCTTGCAGTTGTCTGGCTCTGTGGGACCAGCTCCAGGCTGGTTTGTGTAGCTGAAGGCTGAACACTGGTGCCTGACTCTTTATTTATCTGAAACATAATTAGAATGAAAAATAAGCTAATTTGAGGTCAGAGAATCATCATCTCCATGTCATAACCTCAAGGGGCAGGAGCAGAATAAATAGGGGTGTGATATTTAACTGCCTATTTAACTGTTTTCAGCTGCCGCATTTATCAACGGCACATCATTTGTACACTGGGATTGGCGAGATATGACTGTTTGAGGAATCACATGTGAAATGTCTGCCCAGCACTGGTTTCGACAATAGATTGTGAGATGAGGGCCGATATCTCAGGAACGGCTTGACAGAATGTCTTCAAATTTGGTACACATGTTGACTTGGACTTGGATTTTGGGGGCCAAAAGTCAAGGTTGCTGTGACCTCATAAACGAGAGAACAGTATGAACACATTGTGATAAGGATACAGGATACATCTGATTGAACGGCTCTTGCTTAAATTCAGTCCACTAGCTGTCCTTTCTTTCTGTGTGATGAAATTACATCTTGTATTTGTACACGGGCTTGGGCAAAGATCCTGTATAACAAAGATGGTGCACTGTACACTGCACCAATAGTATGAAACTGTATGAAACACTTCCTGTTTCCTAAATGGGCGTGGTCAAACGTTGTGTGGATGGATGACAGTGATTAATAAGGGCTAAGTAAAAGAATACACTAATGTCATGTTTTTTTGTAATTATAATTATCATTCTTTTTATTTTCCTGCTTTTTTATTTTACCTCATTTAGATGAGATTTGTGTTGTTAAGATAGAGACAAGCCTCAGACAAAGTCAATATTCTTCTGGTCTAACAAAATCCATTTTAATGACAGAATGTTCAGAAGACATGTGGCTTGTGAAAAATGGGTCCTATATTTACTTGGGTGACTGTGGTAATCTCTTGTAATCTGTGATCCTCCACTGGAGTGAATGGGACAGGATCTGTAGCTAGTCTCCAAAAGGGTGGATGGGAGAAACCATGTGACACTGAACCACGACTCTTCAGTGGACCGTCGTGTTTATGAACCATCTATGGCTCGGCTCGTTAAATGGAGGAAGAAAAACCCCAAAGTGACTCAGACCGATCCACGCAACATATTCCAGTGAATCAGAAACCGGGGGCGTTCTTACCCGTGCACGACAGGGGAGGGAGAGGGGTGAGGGGGGGGCAGTGTGAGCAACAGGGAGATTCATTAGAAGCAGAAGATGGACAATAAATCTGGTTAATTATTTAAGAAATAAAACATGAATCTTTAATGATCATCAACCCTTTTGGAAAATTAAAACAAATGTAAATGGTTTAATATTACTAGATTTTTCAATTGATGTATTCATGATTTTGCACAGGCATAGTAACAGACAGACACAGAGCATCCCTGTTACCACGGTAATTAACTAACTCCTGCCTGTATGCTACTCTATTTGTTTCATGTATGTATTATTCATATATATGTAGAAAGACATTATAAGCTATCAATGTGTAGTCTTTTTATCAGTTATCAGTTCTAATGTTGTTTTTCCCTGAGTGTGAAAATGGATGCTCTGCTTTTACATACATAAGTAAACACAGACCACTTTCTGTCACTGTGAAACACAAAGACTCGCACAGAGCACCTGTTGACTTGATAACTTAATACTGTTTATCTGTTGGCAAATTTGTCTGGGGAAATAACATGACAAATTTAGATCAATCGTGATCTAAGATCGTGAGGTCACCCAGCTGTAGTGGGGCACCACAGTCTATATAATCTAATATAATTAATGGGAAACACTTGTATATCCCTAGAAAGGTGGGGAGTGTGTGTTTGGCCGTTGAGTTTAATTATCAGCAGTCTTTCTCAGGAATGGCTTACTCCATTTTTAATCACAGAAATAGTCTAAATAAACCTAAAAGCATAAATAGATTATTCTAAATAGATAGAATAATCTAGTTATGCTTACTTGTCAGGCAATAGGTGGAACATTGATGCCATTTTATGTCAATACAGTAATGTGGCGCTACAGCCAGTACCTAGTTAACGTAGCATAGCACAGAAACGACAGCTAACTAGTTGACACATCTGTTCCATGCAAAATCAAAGGGTAAACACAACAATTCATCGTTTAACAGTGGACTGTTTGTTTGCCATAAGCCAGACTCTGGGCAACCAGCAGAGACGTCTGGAAGATGTTGGTCCTGAGGAAAAAAAATATTTCAGCACATAACACAGATGTCATTTTTACACAATTCTTTTAATAGCTTAAACAAGACACAACAAGACACAGAGGTCCTCTGGTGCATTTTGTTATCTTTAGACAGGCCCATTTTTCAGCTTAAGATAAGCAAACAGGCTGCTAGATCCAGAAACACATTTATGGTACAGACATGAGAGTGGTATCAGTGTTTTGTTTAGATTTATTCTATAAAAAGTCAAACTCTTCCTGACTGGGGACGAGTAGACTGTTTAACTGGGTCTTCTGTCTGAGACAGAATGGTTTGGAATCCCAGTAAGGCAGAGATACAGCTGAAGTTAATGAGGTGAAATAGTTGAAGGCCTTTTTGTGTAACAGCTGTCATGTTTTACGAAATGGCTTTTGCATATGATCTGGAAAAGCTCAAAGGTTTGACGGCAATGTACACAGTAAAAGGTATTTTGATTTATTTCCATCAGAGAGGGGATTGATGTTAATATAAAAAAATAGACCTAAAACTATTAGTTGATTGACAGAAAGTACTTACTCTTCTAGCCGTGGTTCTGTGTTTTCTAGTGTGTTGAACCTGATAATCAGAATGAGTGCAGGGGAAAGGTCATTTGATTGAGACTGAGAATAAACTGATGTCTAATTAATGCAGCGGCTGTCCCAGCTACAGCAAAGCTGTCCTGATTTCTGCCCCCATGAGTCTGCACTGTGTGCATCACATGCAGCCCTCTTGTGAATGTTTACAGCCTGGTTTTAAACGTCCAGTGTGTAAGACTTTGGAGGATTTAACAGGGTTTAATTGCAGATATGGAATATAATATTCATCAGTGTGGTTTCATTAGTGTATAATCATATGAAATAATGATAATCATCGTGTTTCCGTTGCCTTAGAATGAGTTGTTTATATCTACAGTGGGAGGAGGTCCATCATGTTACGCCTCCCATGTTTCTTCAGTAGCTGAGAACGGACTTCCTCTGCTTCTTTTTTCTGTTTTATAGCAGGTGTCATCCAGTGTTGAGGTGCATTACTGTCACCTTCTCTATTTGAGTGTGGACCAGAGTTTAATATCTCCTTAACAAATGGGTGAAACAGTCACTGGCTGTAACAACTTGCGTGTGCATGAGGGGGGTATTCATCTGGTTGCAATCTGCAACTTCACCACTAGATTTCAATAAATATTACACACTGGACGTTTTAAAACCTGTGCAGTGTTGTCAGAACATATATCTATTAATTGTACAAAGAGACACAAGTGAGCTTTTCATCCTGATGTTGTGGTTGATCTTGTTTGTTGGAATTACGTCATGGAATTCTGGATATCTGTAGCAGAGTATGGAAAACTGCTCAAACGGAGTGTCATTTGGTGGTTAATAGTACAGTTAAGAAGTGTACACACATATCATGTACATCTGAAATGTGTTTCTTTGATCCTGCCTCAGATCCTGCTGCTCCCAATGTCCAGGTGATCCGGATGTGTCTGGTGTGTGAAGGTGCCCCAAACCCCCTGGTCCTGGACCTGCAAGGTGAGTCCCTGTTCTGCTGCCTTATGAGGCAGAAAAGGAGACAGACTCTCAAAATGAGTGTAACTCATGAGCACCGTGGTCACCCTCACTTCATTCTGACAGATAGTGGAGAATGTATGTCAGAGTGAAAGGGGTCAAAAGCAGCTTGTGACGGGACCTATAAGTTAAGACCCCCACCTCTGGGGCTATGCCTGCCCCAATTGGCCTAGATTTTAGTCCATCCAGAATATTTTGTCCTGTGTGTTCCGTTCCCTGCAACACTCAGCTGTAAAGAACAACCGCCCGTTCTGTTAATACAAGTAAACCGTGTCTTTTTTTTAATATCCCTCCAGGACTTAAAGTTTAAAAGTACCTGGATCCCATAGTGATGCTGTGTAGAGCTGTGACGATAATTACATTTTAATTGACAATTATAAAAGAATTACAGTTAACCACTTGTCTTTTCTGACCATTTAATCACATTAGTATAGTATAAGCCTAGCTATAGTTTATTTATACACTTAGTGAAGAAGAAGAGCCATTTATTGGCATTGAACATGGGAGTACAAACATAAATATTGTATTTCTGTTTGATTCTTAGAATTCATAAACAAGATTTGCACAGGTCATACATAATAATTTAATTGTGACAGACTTAATGCTTTGACCACATGATTTCAGGTGTCCTAGTCCACAGACTGTTACTGTTACTGTCCGTTTCACAAACCTAATTTTAAACCGTTCAGGTCAAGGGAAAGCCTTGTATTTTTTGGTTCCAGCTGGGAACCAGTGTTCCAGGTTCCAAGCCAATTTATTTTTGGTCAAAACACTCTTTGAACATTTGTGGGCGTGTCATATTCTACAGGTTGGAAAGAGACAACGGAGACGACGACAACAATGTGTAACTGTAACTGATAAACCAGTGGAAAAAAGAATAACTGCTGAATAAATGTGATGAAATCATCTACTGAGTTTAAGGAAAAGCTAGAAAGCAGCACAGAAAAGAGTAAGCGGACTAGTTTCATTTGAACGCAACAACAAATAATAAACAAACTAAAAAACAACGATTACCAAGACTGAAAACAGTTGTCAAAAAGTGGATCTGGGCAGGATAACATGTTACCATATTATGGTACGTTGTACACTGTTCATTACCCTCCGTTAATGCGTCCTTGATTAGAATAGTTCCATTTGAAACCTGGGCTGGTTCACTAGATGGATTCAAGGGTCCAAGAATCCTGAATGAAACCAGTTCAAGATCCAGAAGTAAGAGAGACATGCAGAAGCAGAAGACTCAAAATGCCTCAAAGGTTGCTCACTAGTCTTCATCGTACTACTGATCTGCTGCTGCTTCTTCTGTGCTAGTACACCCACCCTCTGTGTACCTCATATGTTACCGATTCAGCAGTAAATAAAAATGTCACACCAGGTTCACATATTGATAACAGTGAGTAGTTGTTTATAGTTTGAATGAATGCTGTACATAAGCTGAGCAGTTGCAGGGCTTCTGTTCATCCTTAGTGCTGCAGACTCCACTCAGATGGTTCCTGGAAAAGAATGAAGTACTGCAGAGAGCCAAGTCATGGGGTGGGAGCTAAGTTCAATCAATTCCAGTTGAATAGTTTGTTCACCTTGTGCAAAACAGGCACATCTGATGATGTTTTGTTGTTTCATGAAGCTCACACACTAACTTAAGAGAAGGAGAGGAGAGCACATGCTCTGCCCAGAAGCCAGACGCGACCGTATTTGGACAAAAGGGGTGGAGCTGCGGGAGCACAAGGGGTCATGGGTGAGCTAATGCTAAGCGCTAGCTTATGACTCAGTTAGGCTGTAAACTTAATCAAGCATTGTGTAACAAAGTCATTTTAAAGTGTTGTTAGTGGAACCTATTAACCACAACTACAATGGAGCTGTCTGTTAGGAAAAAACAGTTTTTTTTAAATAAACTGAAACTCAGAAAGTCAACTTGACAGGTGAGCGAGCTGTCAATCACACCTGTCAATCAAAGCCCAACACAGCAGACATCAAAGCTTCTGTTCGACATGAGATCTGATTAACAGAGCAATAATTAAACAAATAGACCAGATCACTTATTAGACGGTCCAAATAAAACGAGTGAGACCAGAATGAAAAATGATTGACTTAGTATTTTTAGAGAGAACTTCAATGTAAATCTATAGGAACCAGGGCTTTTTATGAGCAGCATCTAGTGGCTGTCAGCGGTATTGCACTTTAACATACTTCTGCATTGGCTTCAGTTTGGAGCCGTGGTCGTCGTCCCCTTGGTCTCATTGTTCCTCTATGAGTTCAGTGTAGAACGAGTGCTGCAGAGGTTTATTTAGATGATTTTGTGTATTGGTCCAGTATTTCACTAATGGGCTTTGTATATTCAAGTCATGTCATATCTGCCATGTTCAATTTGTATTAACAAAGGGCAAACAGAAATATCATTCATCTTCAATGTTTCAACGCTCCACACCAATAAACATCTCTCCTTCTTCATAATGTGTTTGTGTATAATTCAATTATTATTAGACTTATAGTACAGAGGAGGCATAAAGTTAACATAATGGATAATAATATCATTAATCACAATTATTTATATGACAATCAACAACTCAGATTTCAATATTGTGACAGCCCTAGTCTTAATCCATGTCATTTGGTGTTGAACAGCACATACACATATTGTAAGTGTTTCCCTGCTTGGAAATGTGCTAATTATAAGACCAAGTCTCGGGCAGATCCTAATATTCAAAATGCCAAATGTTGCAGAAATTGACAGGCATCAGCAAAACGTCAGAGATGAATCAGCAAACCAAATGGATGCTCAAGATGTGGTGTCCAGAAACATAAAAGACAAAGTTCCAAGAAGTATTCTGGAAAATTCTGGAAAATACCACAAGATGACGAAAACGTTGACCCAAGAGAGTTGAACTTATCTATCTACATGCTTTAATTAAAGTATAGTACAGTATGTGATGTGTGAAATGTGATCATAGTATGGTATGAAAAAACACACATGGACAGATGTTACACTTTGTGTTTCTATATAGTTGTGTGTTCATGTAAGATCATAAATACTGAGCTCTGTAGTTTTAATGAGAACTCGGAGTCAAAATAGATGTAACAAATACACAGAGAAAACCCTGCTGGTCCTGCAGCGTCACTGTGAACATGAATCCACTAAATACTAATGTCTGTGCACTTTGTCCCTTTTTGGTTCCCAACAGACCTGGAATCCTTGAAGAACCAGACCTTTGTTCTGAAGGAGGGGGTCGAATACAAAATAAAGATCAGCTTTAAGGTGAGAGCTGCTGTAGCTCCAGCTGAACACAGAGGAAACAGAACATCTCAGTCACCTGAAGTCACCACGAATGCAGTCTGTGATGTGGCACCATCCACAAAAAACTATAAGAGATGTGTCAGGCAGCGTTTTCAGTCTGTTACTAGATGATTGATAAAGATGGATACGTTTTTTCTCATTTTAGTTACATTTCTAAACACACAATACAGTTTCAGTTAATGAAAATGCTTCACACCTAGATTTTACTGAGTTGTTTTTGTTAATGATAACCTCAGTATTCTCTTCGGACCTTGAGACGCATTAGACATTACGTGTATGGAGACTAACTTCAGAATGCTCTTACAATAGAGATGCTACTGTATCTTCATTTTATCTTTATTTTAAAATAGGTTTGTCCACATCTATAACTCTAGTTTTTAAAATCCTTGTAAGTCAGTTGGAGTCCACCATATCGATGGCTCATTTTCAGGGTGATTTGATGAACGATAGAAACACTGACAGCCAATCAGAACACATCTGAAACGACAGGACGTTGCTTTTATTTATCTTGCTCTTCTACAACAATATTAATAATCCGAATGATAAAACACTGGGCCACAGCCGCGGTGCCGAACAAAGTTATTGAGCAATTAAGTTGAGTGAGGGCCGTTGTTGTGGATTATTTAGTCTTTTGTGGATAAGCCGGAGCTTAAAGACTTTGAGGATAATGTTTTGTGGACTTTTTGACACAACCAGCAACATATCGTGTTGAACTATTTTGTGTAGCACATTTATTTTTGTAGGATGGAAAGTGGATACTGATGGTGTGGAGCAGGAAAAAGCCGATATCACCCCCGCCCCTCCCTCGAAAAATGTAGACACTGAAAACGTATCACGCACGTCTGAAATCTTTTAGAAAGCACATAAGTAAGTAATTAGGCTATAAGCGTACACCTCACCGTAAAAAAGTGGTGATTTTTATCTTTCAGTCAGCGTTTCCAGTTTAGAATCCTGATGTTCACTATTGTTCACTACTACATAGACTGAATAGTCATGTGTTACTGGGATTGGTAAAAGTTGGGAACTAAACTGGAAATAGTGACTTTGAGGGGAAATGATGGCTCAAAAAAGATTTTTATGGATTCATTACTTTGAGCTTGATGTTCAGTTCAACAGTTTCTAATAAACACAGTTAATTTCAGACATGCATAGTGAGTTTTAGGGTCACATTTTGGGAGGGGTGGGCGGGGCTGATATCACCTGATCAATCATCTCTCAGCTTTTTCTGCTTCAAACTAGTCTTAAATCAGCCTTAAAAAAAAATCCATTATCAGTCGACCCCTTGTCACGGCGACGGCAACTTCTGCCGATACCAGTAGTTTTGTAAAATGTCCTATTAGCACTATCTCTATTAAGAACCTGCCTTTTCCACAGTGTGGGCTTTGTGTATAAAAGGACAGAAACACATGTTGACTTAAAGTTTGAATCTGCAAATATATCCTACACCAGGGGCTCAGACACAACATTATCTTTGATCAACGCTCACAACCTTACAGTTGTAATTCCTGCCGTGGACGACCCTTGAGTCTGCTCTGTCAAATGTAGTATGGGGCTGCACTATTTGGTGAAGAAGTCAGGTTGTGATTACTGTGAGCAATGTTGTGATTTAGATTTGAATCGACTTGCTTGGTTATCAAGAAAACTGCACAGAGTACTCATTTTGGAATGTGTGTTTTTTCAGCTCAAACATACAAAGGTAAACCAGCATGTTAAATACAATGTTTGTGCTCTCCCAGGTGAACAAGGAGATCGTTTCGGGTCTGAAGTACGTGCAGCAGACATTCAGGAAAGGAATTAAGAGTGAGTTCTTCTCTTTAAGCTCATTATTTGACAAACATTTACCTGTTTTAAAAGATACCTGGAACAAAAACAAAAAAAATGTTCTTTGTGTTATAACAGTTGACAAATCGGACTACATGGTGGGCAGCTACGGGCCCCGTTGTGAAGAATACGACTTCCTGACATCGTTGGAGGAGACTCCGAAAGGAGTGCTGGCCCGCGGCAACTACGCCATCAAATCCAAGTTTACTGACGATGATAAGCACGACCACCTGTCCTGGGAGTGGAACCTCAACATCAAGAGAGACTGGAAAGACTAAAAAAAAGAAAAGAAAAAAAGAGGCCTTTGTGTTTGGGGGTGGGGGCCCGTAGGGGGGAAACGAGTCCCCGGCCCCACCCCCACCCCCGTGCGTTCGTCATCCTCCGCTCCCCCGTCCCGCCCTGTGTCCGCCATTTCTGCCTTGTTTGTTTTTACTCTGTTGTGCATTTTATGCTCTCATGCCTTAGTTCCCGCCTCGCTGTCTTAACACCCCGGCATCCTCCTGACCCCCTCTGTCAGCATCAGTAGCAGCAGCAGTAGCAGCAGTCCACCCCAGCTTAGCACCATCCCCCTCCCCCCTCCCCGCTTCCGTCCGTCCATCCATCCATCCATCACCTCCCTCTCCTAAGGTTTCATTGGTTGTGCAAGAGTTACCTCTGTTCCCCAAACCTGCCACGTTCACTACCCGACTCCACAACGCCGTCACTACTGAGCTGTGCCATGTAGCACCTTACTCCCCCCCCCCCTTTTTTTTGTTTGTGTCCCAGTTGTTTGTTTTTTTTGCTGCTTGAAGAGATTAAACCCCGCCTTCCCACCTCTGCAGAATGGCGTCTTCCTCT
>JAPQRN010000001.1:21779511-21790173 GCA_037367275.1 Coranthus polyacanthus
TAATTAAATGTCAAATCAACGTGGAAAGCATCAAAATTGACTAAATTACTTTTCACAGATTAAGTTGAAGCTGGTCCCCGGTGTTCTTCTTTAACAAGCTTTGTTTTTGAGCTTTTTGTTTCTTCTAGCTTTTCCAAATTCTAATACACAGATATAATTTTGGTCATAATAACTGTCTAAAATATTTATTTTTTTAATGAAAAATGTAAAATTTTCTTGCAAGAGCAGCCCAAACCAACTAGCTTTGTGCCTAAGTCTTCCACAAACTTAGAGAAAATGCTGTAATAGTTCAAAAATATGTGAAAATGAATGCACAGTTTTGGGGAACATGTCTGTCTTTTGATGGATGATGTTATTATTTGGGATGTTAAGTTAATAGAACAAGTTATAGTATGTAAGTGATTGAGGAAAAACTAATAAAGTTAAATGATAAACAGCATTTTCTTCATTACAATGAGAACACTGAACTATAACAGTACTTTAATGAGGTGGAATTAACAGGATAATATGTGTGGATATTGGACATACTGTATGTATCTGACATTGATGGTAAACATCCATATCTCTTGCTGTGAAGTGAATCACATCTAAAGCACACCACTACACTCCTGTGTGACCTTTATCCCACTTGTTTTGCAGGTAAAGTCCCTGGTGACGACTGCCCACTGGTCTGGGGTCAGTGCTCCCACTGTTTCCACATGCACTGCATCTTGAAGTGGCTGAACTCGCAGCAGGTCCAGCAGCAGTGCCCCATGTGCCGACAGGAGTGGAAGTTCAAAGAGTGAGCGAGCTGCTGCTGCTGCAGACACTCAGAGATGGATTTCACTTTTGTATCAGTTGTAAATAGCCACGTTTTTCTACTTCTGTATCTAATCTGACCAACTCGCGTCAACATATGTTTGAATAAAAAAAGCCATGCGTAACATGCGCTGTAAGGCTCTTGTTTTGCCTGACATCAGTATGGCTGACTGGCCCTGAAGCCTCCAGGGGGTTTTGAAACACATGATCTGATTGTCAGTGTGCCAGTGACTGATTATGATTTTAATCCCTCTTGATGAGATTAACCAGATTGCCTTTTTTTTGTTTCCAGTAATGACTCCTAAGAAGCATTTAATGTGTGCAGTAGAATTGGAGATTTTGGCACATAACTCTGTAACTTAATTTGCAGTAAATGAGTGAATATTGGACTCGATTGTTAAAAACGTAAGCAGCCTTCTAACACTTCTAATTGCAGAAATGGAATATAATCTTCATGATTGTGTTTTTGGTAGCGTAGTATCATTCTGACTAGACTCTAGTAAGATGGCGTCTTAGGAGAGCATATATCCTATCTCCCCTTTTATATGTATGCACTGAAATGTATATTAGAATTGAAATTGGATTGGAGATTGTGGCACATTCTCTGTTTGTACTAACTTCATTTGCAGTAAAAGAAGAGTGAATATTGGACTTGATTGTTAAAATCACAAGTTTAAAGGTCCAAGATTTAGGTGATTTATGAGGATTTAATTGCAGAAATTGACTATAAGGGTCATCATTATGTTTTATTAGTGTATAAATCAGAACTGCTGTGTTTTTGTTACTTTAGAATGAGTTTGTATGTACATAGGGAACAGGTCGTGGGACAGATGGTTTGAAAGAGGAGTAAATGAAGCCATCTGTGTTAATCTGGCCCAGCCTTCACTTAACAGAGGAGATGGTCTACAACAATAATTAGAGTCAACACTCAGCCACACCTACATGTGAAGGACAAAGGACACTCATTTGAGAACGGCAGCGGAGACATTCTGACCAGAGAGGACAAAAGGTTTGAATGAGGAGTAAGAGAAGCTGTGTTAATCTGTCTTAATCAAGAACAACCATCACTAAAGAGGAGATGGAGGTGCAGCCCCTCCCCAGACGACTGAACTCTCAGCAATACCCCGACCCATGTGAATCTAACGACTGTCATAAGGACCGGGCAGGTCTACGACTCACATGAGACTGAAGGTGTGAAAGGCCCTCGTACAGTTTCAATGTCTGGGATGCTAGCTGAGTTTTGGTGCCACACAAAGGGGATTAAACTCAACCCAAATCAAACCACTCTACAATGAAACATAGTCATTTTATTACCACAACACATGCAAGTGTTCCACCAAAATGACTTCTCTGACCCTATTTTGCAAAGACACTGTCACTGCATCCTACGCTCAGCGCAGCTCGAGTCGAGTGTGATTCGTTAAAGAACCAGACAAACAATGCATTGATTTTTGACCCCTATTCCAGACCGACAGTGGATGGTGTCAGACCTTTATCTCCAGAACTGGCACATGCAACACTATATAGATGTAACTGTGATACTAATCAGATTTTAGTCCACACTCCTGTAAACACACACATATGTTGTGTTTCCATGTGTTCATTACATTGACTTACATTCATTTCTTTGCATCTTACCCTAACATTAACCATAACTGCAACATGCCTACACCTAATTCCAGGTTTAGTACAGTCAGGTGGAGTTTGTGTCTCCTTAAAAGTCCAGGCTCTGAAATGTCCTCAAAGTATATAAATCACAAGTCAGCCTTTGAAGGGTATTTCTACTGTTTGTTTGTGTAAAAAAAGCGAACTGAACTTCATGTCATACACTTTTATCGTGTTTTGTCTGCCTTTTAAATAGGTGTGGTATGGGTATGTGAAGGTATGTGAAGACTATTAAACCATTGCAACTTCAAATCGAATCAGAAACATTCATTCATTTTCCGTAACTGCTTAATCCTCTGTTCGGCCGTGGGGAGGCTGGAGCCGATCCAAGCTGACACTGGACGACGGCGGTTCATCGCAGGGCTGACATACGGAGACAAACAACCATTCACTCTCACAACTAGGGGCAACTTACAGAGACCAATTAACATATTGATTGTGGGAGGAAGCCTGAGTACCAGAGAGACACACAGACTTGTTTTTTTGGCTAAAAAACAAGTCACTTCTATGTCAAAATGAAACTAGGCTCATAGGATTGGGTTTTTTTTGTCTTTGCCATAGCAGGTTTTTACAGCAACAACAAACACAAAGAAAATGTAGAAATCACAGTAATCAATACAATATGATGTGAACTCATGAAAAAAAATAATTACATTACAGAACAATTACACCACAATAGTAAATAACACATGGGTTTGTAAAGGATGGGGTGGACGGTTCATAGATCCACCTTCTGTTCGGGTCCTCATCCACATCACGAACAATGTCATCACTGATAGACAACAGGGAAATAATTCTCCACCTGTTGTCTGGTTTCCTTTGCTCTTGTCCTCTTCCTCCTCTCTCTTCCTCTTCCTGTCACTTCCTCCATGTTTGCAAAGTTCTCACAAACATGCTCTTACCTGAGGTCTATTTGTAGTTCTAAAGCTCAGACCGACTGCTGTTCAACTAATGTATAAATGTTGTCAAATGTGTGAGTGTTGCCAAATATAGTCATGTTTTACATTTTGAATCGAAGCGTTTTCTCAATGAGTTGTGTCTAATATAAGAAATAGTGTATAGTGTTTTGTAAGAAGTGTGTTGCAGACATTTGGTGCCTTTGTTTAAGGCATTATAACATTAGTTAAAGTTTGGATTCTTTTGTCTAAGGATTCATTTTTATTGTGTAAGCAATCGGCAAAAACTGTGAACATTCAGAAAAACTGTAATAAAAATAGGCAACATGTTTTTCTATTGCCACTGGTTTGTGCATGTGTGATGGATATCAGCCTGTAGCAAATATCTTTTATATGATTTAAAGGAGCTGTATGAAGTATTTCTGGTTTAAAATATTCAAGATTATCAATAGACTAAAGAGTTGTGGCGTTATGTCAAAGATGTCAATGTACTGTATTGCAGACGTATGAAGTGAATTTATTCACAGCCACAGGTCGACGTGTCACTGTGAATGTATGTGACCACTAGAGGGAGTAGTGAGTCACTCTACGGTCTCTGCCAAGGCTGAGGTGAGGATGAGAACCAGTAAGAAACAACTTTCAGAGTCAAAGAAAGTGACGAAAGTGATAAAAAATAGAAGCATTCCTGTTGTTTTCTCCACTGGACACAGCTCTACAGTAAAAGAAAGACATTTGATGAAATGGCAGCGTTTCTTCTCCACTGGTGAGTTTGATTATGAAGCTTGTTAAGGTATAAGTTCTTATGTTGTTATGTTTGCTGCCGTTTGTTGATCCGTGGTTTGATTCCTTTTTTATCCATGCACTCAACTGTACGTAGAATTGAAATGGGATAGGAGATTGACATGTAGTTTGTTTGTATCAACTTAATTTCATTGTCAAGTTAAAAATACAACTTAATGATCCCAGATACAGGAGGATTTAGGAGGTTCTAAATGCAGAAATGGAATGTAATCCTTATGATTATGTTTGTGTTAGGGTAGTATCGTGCAAGAATAAGAATGATGTTTTTGTTATGTTGAGTGAATGAGCCGTTTATATCTACAGAGGGTGCAGGTCGCTGTTCTGTTTCAGAACAGACTTCCTCTTCTTCTTCTGTTTAGCTGGTGCCATCTTGTATTGAGGTGCATTACTGTCACCTACTATGTTTGAGTGTGAATCAGAGTTAATATCCTCTCAACTGAAAAGATCAGAAAGAACAAAACTAACGCTGACTATAACGAGGGACTCCCATGGTGTTTGCAGCCACAGTAGATGAGGGTGGGGTGTGTTCAGCTGGTTGCAATCTGCAACTTCATCACTAGATGTCACTACATATCACACACTGAACCTTTAATTGATTAAGATTTTTTGTTTCCTCTGTGTAGTCATTTAACTACTTTGTGTAGCTCTAGATGCCATTACTGCTGGCTGTAATTCAACCCCCCCCCCCACTGCTTGATCTCTGCAGGACAAAGACTGAACTTTAACTGGAGCGAATCTGCTCAGATCTATAGACATAAAGGAAGCGATAATAAAGATACCTTATACCTTAAATATCACACACTGAGCCTTTAAGCCCAATAGTCACTCTGCTTTGATTTGCAGTGCTTTAATAGGTTTTGTTTTCAAACGGTGCAGGAAAATGAAGGGAATGTGACATTAAAGGTGCAGTTTGTAAATTTTCTTTTTAAAATAAGTATAAAAATCATATACAAAAAGTAACCAGGATACAAAACAAAGATAACATTGGGTTTCACAACTTCAGATCAACTGTAAACACATTTGCTAATAAGGCAGTCAACACAGCTGTTTATGGTTTTGCTAATTTTAGCTGTCAAAGGAGCTAATGAGTAGAGCGACAACAACAGCATCAAGTTACACAGCATTCAAAAGCCATCCTAAAACTGGAGACATGCCAAACACAAGCAGCAAAACATGATCTGTTCAATTCATCACAGTATAAAAAAACTGGAGCTCTTCCCTCTGCAGATGAACAAGAGGGAAGGTCCTATCGGCTAAAGTTCACCCCATTCAGGAGGCAGCCAAACACTTGTGCCAGCCCTCCCTCCATCAGTCCACCGCACATCCAGAGTCCTCGACCAACACGGCTGAGACAAGCTCACAAAGTCAGGATGCTGGACTGACGTGACCCCTTTTGACTGTCCACTGCTGCAGAACAGTCGGTAACAGACTGGGCAGGAGCTTTCTCCACACACACACACACGAGTTCGTGGCTTTAAAATCTAAAATGTCATCTTCAGTCATTGACGGCCAGGCCGAAGAGCTGCAGCAGCTCTTTGTTGTCCGGCTCGATGAGGTCGGCCGGTTTCTCCCCGCAGTCGTTCTCCAGATCTCGGTCAGCGCCCAGCGAGAGGAGGTAGCTGGAAAAGAACAGAATATAAGGGTAACGTGAGTCTGCGGTGTACGTCAGTGCCAAGGAGGTCAGTTACTGTAGGTGCAGGAATGCAGCAGATCCTCCAGTGTCTGCTGGTATGTTCAGTCAAAGGGTAAACATGTCATGTCATGCCTCCTTTTGGCTCCATTTTAGGAGAAATTACAAGAGTCACATGGTTGGATGTAGGAATCTGATTCACCTACAAAGTATTAACTGAGACTGGGCTGATTTAAAACTTCAGTGTCAGTGATTTTGAATATACTATTTCTAAACTCTCTTAGTTAGAGAACACATAGCTAACTAAAACATCCGTTTTACAGTTGTTTTGTAGGTGCAGGAATGCAGCAGATTTTTAATTTCTAGAGAAGGTGAAAGATTTGCAGCCATTGCCGTTTTTAATTCCAGACTGAAAACCTTGCTGTTCTCAGGTGATTTGAACTAAATGTCTTCTCATCATTATGTAATTATTTTAAGGTATATACTTGCATTCTTTTACTCTTTTCTTTTTAAAAAAAGAAGAAGTTAAAACAACACAAGTACAGTTTTTAGGTATCCGTACTTGATTTTTTATTATCATTTTGGTTTTTTTCTGACATCTTCTTCCTTTTACTCCCTACATTTTAACACAAATGTCTGTACTTTCTACTCCTTATCCATTATTTTTCATTTTGCATCATTGTGCACCTTCACAACATCAAGACTGATTTCAGACTTAATGGATGGAACATTTGCTGACATTGAAAGCTGATTTGCACATTGTACAGAAATTAATCTGATTATTTTGACTGTATTACTGTTTTATTTGAAGTATAGTCTTTATATGACATGAGGTTCACACAAACAGCTGGTAGAAATGTCCTTAAAGGGGCTACGTTTTACTTTTATACTATAAATACATTTCAGAAAACTTCTGCTTGAATAAAACGTGTGGACTTTTGATACTTCTGCTTGTTTTGTGAATATTACAAAAACAGACTGGATGCTCACCGTGCGATGTGTGGGAAGCCGTCGCTGCAGGCCATGTGCAGCGGGGTCCATCCCTCCTCGTCTCTCTGGTGGATATCTGCGCCGTGGTTCACCAGCAGCTTCACACACTCCAGGTTCCCAGACAGGACGGCCTCATGGATGGCAGCCATACCTTTATGGAGGACAGGAAGTGGGGTGAAAAAAACAGCTGTTAGTTTATTTAGCTTTGAAGAAGATGTGCGTACAGTGTGACTGTGGTTTTAAGCAAGACTTCAAATGCATTTCCTTGTTCTGGAAGTTCTGGATATTCTGGATTAGTGGTGTCTCACCAGAGTGGTAGATGGTGTCCAGGTTGACTCGCTTTGCTCGGATGAAGAGTCCGATCCTCTCCAGCTCACCCTGCCGTACGTAGTCCTGGAAGACGATGTCGTTGGGGAAGTGGACGCTGCGCATTGGTTTCAGAGAACCGGAGCCCTTGCAGGTCACAGGGACGCCAAAGTTCTTGGCATAAGCCTTGATTCCCATGCTTTGGGACACAGGGCACTGATAGTACTTCATCCTGGTCAGTTTGATTCACCTTTAATCTTGCAAAAAAAACCAAACAAATCCAGCGATAGGCTTAAAAAGATTCAGTCTGGCTTCCTTTATGTCTATAGATCTGAGCAGATTCGCTCCAGTTAAAGTTCAGTCTTTGTCCTGCAGAGATCAAGCAGTGGTTCTCAGCGTGGCTCTCTTGCTGTGAAATACCAGTGGCCTTCCTGTGGATCTCTTTATACTCTCTGTCGGGCTATTTTAAGAACTGACACCTCGCTCATCCAGTGGCAACTTTTGGAAGATGAGTAGTCCTCTGGTCAGGTTCCTCCCTCCCTCTAACCTGTCACAAGCCTGATGGGATATACACCTCACATCTCTGGCCATGACAGCCAGTAACCTCTTCCTCTTGTTTTCAACCCTCCTCACCCCCCCCCAAAAAAAACCTCAGACCCACTTTAAGAAAGCAGTGATAGCCCACCAGCTGAGAGGGAGGGGAGGTGGACATGACTTCTAGTAAACACAGGCAGGATAAAAGTGGTTTACTGCAGGAGTGTGTTGATGCCAACTGCGTGTGTGTGTGTGGTGGAGGGGTCAAATGCAACATGTGGGCTGTTGATCACTAAGTGCACTGATGTCAACACTCAAAAAAAGCTGCTGTCTTCACCATCTTAATCACTGCTGTGAGACAGCGGATGGGTTCTGATCTTTCCCAAATGACTGCATGGTTTGCATCATCCTCCTTATGACTGGTAGAAAATAGATAATGCTCACATGTTATGAATCAATTTGACAATTAATCTATTAGTGATCTATTAGTCAACTGTCAGAAAATGAATGGGCCTATGAAGCCATTTATTCAGTTTCAGTTTCTCCCATGAGAATCTACTGTCGTCGGGTCCTTCTTGTAAATTTCATGTTCCTGTGATTTACTGATTCATGTTTTTTTTCTAAAATGAGCCACATATTTAGAGCAAATGGTCTTAATGATATATTTAGGTCTTCAGACATTAAAAATACTATTTGTATTTTACACACCTTTTTAGCGATGTATGTGTTCAATATTATACCGTCCTCCGCGCATGATAATCAACTATAGACTATGTAAAAGAACTATAAACCATGAAATGATAAAAACCTCAAAGTATTCTTTAGGTCTGTTATAGATGAGGCGACACCGCCTCTAATTAGACATTTAATTCAGATTAAACTGCAGTTACTTTTTTATTGTTTTCTTTGTGTCCTTGAACTCATCTTCCACACCGTTAGAATGTACTTTATCACGTTCCAAAAACAATTCTACAACAACTATTGACTATTGAGACTATTTTCAGGTAGAGATGTGTTTTTTTACACTCTTTTTTTTTAAACATTATCCTGCTTGTCACACTCTGGGAATCCTCTGGAAACCTAAATACACCATAGCCTTCTAACTATATAATTTAGGGTCTTGTAATTACCAATGAATGAATTATGAGTTTCAACAGCAAATTTGAAAACATTTCATTTCACTTTTTGTAAGTTTTGGTTTGAATTGGCTGTGGTTAGGCTGGAGAGTTATTGTGGAATTAATTCCATGAACTAATCATAAAAAATAAAAAAAACATTACAGTCAGTTGTCCTTCCTGAATTCTCTAGCTACCATTAGCTACTAGCTGCTAGCTCACTATCTATCTAGTTTAACAGAAAACAGAGTAAAACAGAGACTGATAATGTAAGTTGCTAACCAGTCTGTGTCTATATGTAACTGAATTATTAGCGTATTATTAAACGATATTTAAGGTTATCTACATACATATACGTCTGTTTTTTTGCCAATACATCCAACCCCGTTGATGGTGTAGCTAACGTTACTAGCTAACGAGATGTCAATCTAGACATATTCTGCCCACTGTCTGAGAAATGGTCCAGAAAATGAACTGGTTTTGGACTAGGTTTACTTGTAGTTATTAATGTTTATTTTAACTCAGATTTTTTGTGCGTGCTTAATGTAACACTCACCACAAGTTCAAGTTCAAATGAAAAGTTCTGTTAATCTGTAAAGGGTTCGCTCACTAAATGTCAATCAAAGGTTATCTAACAAAAAGAATCTATTCTTTAGTTCTGAAATCTTTGACTTAACTCTGCAGTTCTAATAGATTTTAATGGAACATTTAAAAACAGGGTGGGACATGAAAGATTCTGTTTATAATGTCACTTAAGTACCATTTCAGCAATGTAAAAATACTCCATAAAAGTCCAGCATGAAAAGTATATAAACAATAGCAGCAAAATCTAGCCTATTCAAAGTATTAAAACAAAAGTAGCGTAGTTAAGAACAGTACTTGAGTAAATGCAATAAGTTACTTTTGAACATTCAGGGTGGTTCGCCACTTTAGTTCATCAGACTGAAATATCTCAATACCTATTCCCAGAAAACCTTGTTCATTCATTCATGGTCATTTTCATTTTGGTGAACCCCTGATTCCTCCTTTAGCTCCATCATCATGTTGACAGTTATGGGTTATTGACGTGTCAAGAAAACGACGCCTAGTATTACAAGCAAATGTTAGTATGTTAACATGTGAAACTGCCATAGTGAACATTGTTAACATACTGCTTTAACAAAAGCTTGTTAACACTGCCAGTGTGAGCATGTTAACATGCTGATGTTAGCATAGGCTGTGTATGAAGATGTTCAATAGCTCTGTGGGGTAGAGTGGCACAGCCGACGTTCAACAAAATAAGGAATTCATTTCAGAATCTGTTTTAAAAAAGGCTTACAGTGCTCAAAGGTAGGCCAGGGGGACTGATTTTGATGTATAACTTACATTTCTATTGGTGTATTCACAACTTAGTGGTGACAATCTGCAATCTCCAATTGTCTTGCTGGCATTCGTCTTTGGGTTTTTATAGTGAAATTGTAGTGGACTGATTTTATTAACTCCACAAGATAACTGTAAGTAATGGAAAAAATCCTTAGTTGTAGCTGGTTTTCCTCAGTTCAGAGTGGACCACCATAGTTATTGCGTCTATATGGAAATGGATATTAACCATGATATAGAGTAGTTGACTGGTTTAAGTCTGTTTCAGTGTCATAGATTGATTCTTTGATGAATCTATATTGAAAAGAACCGTTGAGTTTTATAAACTCTGAAGACTGTTGCGAGATTACTCATGCATGGAAATACACAGCTGGAAAACAGGAATTGCACATCAACAAAACTTAAGACAAATGTATTTTTGTATTTTTTTCTGTTTATTGGCCACCATTTCACGGTTCCACATCAATTTGGATATGATGGAATGCTTTGTTGAGTTTCCCCCACCGTTGTACAGCTGTTAAACCCATCACCTTACTCTACTCAAACCTCCCCTCCCTGCCAAACAACA
>JAPQRN010000001.1:21792082-21811850 GCA_037367275.1 Coranthus polyacanthus
AGTTAGTTGGATTTATTCATTTGTTAGTGCAGAAAGGGTCACACTGGGACTGGGCTTTGGTGATGCTCCAAAGTATTGGGTAATAGCAGGTGATTCCTGGTGGCTTTTTACATCAGCTTTATGTTTTTCAGACTTCCCATGTGACCTAAAAGCCTTTATACCCACGGTTCCTAACTTGAGCATTTTCTTGCAAAAGGACATTATAAGGCCTAAAATTCTGTTTATTTTTAGACTGTAACAGACCCAGAGAAACCCTGGAAAAATCTCAGGTAATCATGACTAAATATGTCATATCATATTCATGTCTTGAATAAATCATTACAATTACTCAGAACATGTAATCAATACAGTCATAACAGCAAAAGCATATATAGTTGATGACACGTGGATTTTGCACAGCCATTCCTTCATGTCTAGTGTGAAGACAGCTGGACTGAGGAGATGTCACATACAGATGGCTGCTAATGAAGGTTGCAGTGCTGCACGTGTGGCTATTATTGGGAGGCTCAGGTCTCCAGGCAAAGCCCAGCAAACAGCAACAACAGCTGCACAAGGCATTACTCGAGTGCAGTCCACTGTGCTGCAATTAGACTTCTGAGAAGGGGGCGTGGTGACAATAGTGGAGTGGAAAGTTGTTAGTTAAGATGCACACTGGTGTGCACTGTGGTAGAGTGATCAGTATTCACCAGTCAACAATTCAAAAGGCACAATTCGGGATGCATTGCATCCTCAAGTTTTTAATACTACAGCACATGGCTACTTATTTTTAAAACAAGCAGTCAGATGAATCTCAACTGACAATGCAGTCAAAAACAGCTGCATCTTTTCGTTTCTTCGTTAGCTCACAGTGAAAAGAACCAACATAGTGGGAAGCATGAACTGAATAAGACTGACAACGAATTTGAGGAAGTAAGTACATCTGAAATCCAAAATGTGCACAGATGTCCTGAAACACTGAAAGCATTTTTCCCTCTTTTAAATGACTTGCTGCTCATCTCTGCATCCGCTGCCATATCCCCCAACATTCTCCTACAATCCAATGTATTATAACATAACGACACATCTGTACATTGTGGCCAAGGACAGAAAATCAACCTTTGTGTAAGCTGCAAACTCCCAATTATGTCGTATCACTGCCTTAACACAGAAATCTTTGAATCAAGAAATTTCCACATCTCTACACTGAAAGGTTTGGGGAAGTTCCTATGGATCTCCCGAGACATTGGTCTGCATTGTTTTCTCAAGCATAAATGCTAATCTTTGCTTATGGTTTAGTCCTATTTAAAACCATTCCAGTATGTAAGATTTAGGAGGATTTAAGAAAATGAAAGTCATTGGGTTTAGACCTACAGAGGGAGCAGGTTATCGTCACAGGGTCCACCATGTTGTGCTGCCATGTACTGTCGCTCCAAACGAACGGCCTCTTTTGCCGGTTGGCAGGTGGCATCTAGCAACTTCACCTTTCTTGCCTGCTTGTGTTTACATATGCCACACAGCCAACTAAAAAGTGTGTCACAACTAAGGTTACACAAATCTATTCTAGGTTCCTTCAGACATGATGCCAAATATGCCTGTAAAAAAAGCATCGGGGGGGTGTGAATGTCAGACCTGAAGTGTTGACTTTTATAGTGAGGCTTGACTCCAGAAAAAGTTGTGATAAAAATAAATGAAAACTATAGAAAAAGGGTAGACATTCACCCTAGCACTGAAGCAGTGCGTAAGTCAAACCTTTTAAGAAGCATACTGATCGCTTTATGTGACTCCAAAGGAAAATTTGGATTGTTGGATAACGAGATGACCTTTGCAGAAATAAAGCTGCTATAAGGCTACAGGTTTGCTGTAATAACTAGGGCTTTATGTGACCTCCACCAGATCATGGACTATTTAAAAAGGTTCTATATGGAAATTCACACTTTTGTGCCAGGAGCTGGTCGTTTTATGACATTAGTCAACTCCAATACAAAGCTAACAACTGACAACTGTCTCTGCAGCCTATATCCATGTTAACAGTCATAATACACTGATTCCTATGCAGAGGACATGGTTCAGATTTTTTTTGTGTGGTATTAAAATGCCCTAAACATGTCATTTTCAGTGTGTAGTTGCAGCTCTGAGGCGAGTGTTCTTTTGTGTGGCGAGGGAGACTTTCGAAACAAAAATAGATAGAAGAACAATCCTGCCATGGCGAGATGGAAATATTCTCCCTTATTCTGGAAGAGTGCATCCTGCAAGCCGGACTATGGTTAGCTTAGAAATGAGGTCAGCTAGCGTCAAAAGCTGAACAGTGAGCAGCACACAGATCCACCAAAAGCTTCATGGAAGTATACATTTTTCCATATTGCACCTTTAAGAGTGCCAGCACTGAAATATATTCATGATTAGAATTGTTGACTTTAAGGGGCCAACCCTAGTAACAGCACGGCTTCACACAAAGGGTAGAGACATGTCTTCGTTAAGAAAATCTCACCTCTGCATCTAGATCGTCATCATCGTCGTCTCCTGCAGGAGCGCCGCCCTCCTTACCGCCACTCTCCAGGAACTTTGTGAAACCGTCCAGTGTTCGCTCCCCATTGTAATCAATCACCTGACAATGACAAATTATTTCAGATGAATGTACAACTTATTGTGCCCACTTATAAACCATATCTCTGAGACTTTGACACCTAACTGGGCCATTTTAAATGAAGCAGTACACCTTTAAGAGGCATTCAGAACTCATGCAGGTGATACTGATCCAGTGATATGATTGCTAATTTAAGACTCACATGAAAAGGGCAATTAAAAGACATCTGCAAAGAAACCAAATTTAACTTTCAGTTGCTTGATCTGGCTATAACGACTTATACAGCACCTCATGGCCGCAGCGCCACACTTAGATGAAGCATGCACGTGGCGTGGAGTTTCTAAGTAGGGTCATGGGCCAATCCCAAAGTATAGAACTCATTATAGTTTGCTGAAATGAAGGCTGGCACGAGACTGCCTGGTCAATAAAGGAGAGCTACGACAGGTGCAGACTGTGCCTAGTGTCTTAAAGTGAAGTCATCGAGAAGGAATCTGTAAGAACTGAAGGGCAATATAATGCCCAAGAAAATGACAAGGCCAGCAGGCTCAGGTTTCTGCATGTGATTAACAGTGCTAAATCAAGAGGCACAAATGATACTCATGGGGCTCATTTGGCAACAAAATGAGACCCAAATAACTACCCGGATCACTAACACACAACTGTAAAGAAATCTAGTGATAAAAGAGAAGACACTGATGGATTATAGAAAAGTAAACTGAGATGTTTACAGAAGTCCTTCAGATATTTAATCTGTCTGTTTAGTCCCACAGAAAGTATTTGAGCATAAATTAATACCAATTGATGATAAATAGTCAGTTATTGGGTGCTCACCTTACGCTCATCTCCTGCAGGGAAGAACTTAAGAGTGGGAAAACTGTGCACTTTGACTGCCTCGATCTCATTGGCTGTGGAGTCCATCTTGGCCACGATGGTATCGCCACTGTCCTTATATTTCTCTCCCAGCTTTTCCCAGATGGGAGCCAGCTGTTTGCAGTGTCCACACCAAGGTGCATCTAGAATGATGAGAAAAAGAAAACAGCAACGACATAAACAAGTGTAAAATTTTGCCTTTGTAATCAGGTGTATAAACAGCACATCACCAGTAGGTGTGTTTCAATAAGCGCATTTCATGTGCAATTTGAAGTTTTGCATCCAAAACATTTGTTTGAAGTGGTTTTTGCCTCTTTGGAAAGAGTTCATGTGCATAACAGAAACACTTTTTCAAAATTACTTCTGACATAGCGAACATTTAAGTCATGTGATCAGCTGACTCATCACTGGGAATGCGACTGCATTATTCCTCAGTTTCATCCACAAAAAAAACAAACAAACAAAAAAAACATCAAAGCATTTACAACAACAATCCCATTGTTACAAAGTGAGGATCTGCCAAAAAGTGATTGCTTCCCAGAAATGGACTGCCGGTGTACAGTCTGTAGTATTACACAGATGCTGGTAAAGGGGAGATTGGCCGGTTACTAAGGTTACGTGCCCCAACTGGCAAGGAGGCTTTCAGGAAGTGACACATGTTCACACCCTGAGCAGCGCGCCCAGAAAGATACGTTTTACTGTTTATTTACACAAAAGTATGTTGAACGTTAGTACAGATATTGTATATGTAGTACATAGTATGGGATTTTAGATGGACAGTTAGAGATTGAATAGAACCGGTTCCTGATCTTTTCAGTCATCATGGAATTGTTTTAAATTTTTTATGCATATTGTAACTGAATGTCAAGGATTTTTTTTGTTTGAATGGTAAAGTTTTCAATACTCTTATACAGAACCAACAGACGACAATTACCAATGGACTGCACATCGTCTAAATAATGACTCCTGCTTTTCCTTTATGGACAAAGCATGCAAAATCTGGCTGGCAGGCCTGTCTGCTGCTACAAAGATTGTAGTCATTCATATTTCAAGTACTCAATGGCTCTGGAACTTTTTAGGTATTTCTTACGTGGAACTATCTTTTTTTTTTTTTTTTTTACAAGAGTCAGTGATGTATGACCAAACATACTGAATATAATTTGTTGATTTTGCAATTTAAAATAAATGACAAAAGAGCAGTTTCCTTTAGACCCTTAAACTAAGCTCAGGTGGGTAGAGTGTCTGGTTGTTTGACATCAGACACGTGAATACGTCACTATGCACTGATACAGCTGGCAGCAGCAGCATACACTCACTGGGCATATCAGACGGAGCCTTAACTTCATGGCCTTGTTTCCCTTTGACTGGTGAGGAGGAAAGTCCCCCCCCCCCCCAACCTGTCAGGGAATACGGACTTACTCCACTGTGCATGACTGACCATAAGCTGAATTTAACCACCAGCGATGGAAAATTCATCCAAAAATAGAACAAATTTGGATGTGGCTCATCATAAAAATAATCCAGCTGCTATATTTAACATAATCGTTTCAACAGCAGTGTCCGGTAACAAATTAATTTTTAGTGTGCAGTGGTAAGGAATCGGCCTCACGCGTCAACTCTTATGCATTTGAAAAAGGGCAACGTAAAGAAGGCTGAGATTCAAGTTTCAGACACTGCAGCAAAGAGCTTTGCCACATCTCTCAGCTAAGAGCAGCTGAGCTTAAGATCCAAAAAAAAAAATAAAAACTTTACCCAGTTACCTCCGCCCTCAATAATGTGGGATATAACCTAAAATTAATATTCAGCTGGATCTCATTTATAGAAAAAAGCCCTGTCCAGTAATTTAAATACTTTATTTATAGATTAATTTCCATGAGATGAATATTAGGTTCTGTGACCTTGTGGTTGCAGTCGCTAAATAGTCAGTAAATTTATGCTGAAAAGTGATCCGATCAGTGACTCGAGTTTTATGATCCGTTGCAGCCCTACAGTGAACCCTTTTACCACCTTAACTTGAAAAACAGACAACTGTGTTTCTAACAGCAACAATGTAAATGGATACATAATAATAAAAGATAGGAGAAAACCCTTACAGAATTCCACAAACACATTCTTTGTTGGATCGAAGGCAACCTCTTCAAAGTTCTTGCCAACCAAGATCTTGACTGGGTTTTTGTTCCAGTCCTCAGGGATATCCTGGCTCATGAGGTGGGGCTGTGAGAGAAGAGAGAAAACATCAAGTTTCACTGACGGTATACACTTTAAAAATCACATTTAGATTAAGACCATTCTTATTTGACAAATGATACATTTCTTTAAAGGTTAAAATATTCAACTCTTCTCGCTTGTTTTTCTGTTAACATCTAATCTTTCTTTTTTTTTTTTTTTTTTTTACAAAAATGTTACATATTTTGCTTTTAAAAATATATCCAGTTAATTTATTACAATTCCTGATCTGCAAACTCAGGGAGTAACCCCTGATATGCTGACCTGGACAGACCATGATATTAATAGGATTGGGGCAGTCCGGAACACATCTGCATCAGATGTTGTGTGTGCAATTGTCAGAAATTAAGATTAACTAAATTATGACTGTACAGCAAATCTGATAGGACACATCTGTATATAACCCCTCTCACCTTGAGTTTGCCCTCAGTGAACTTGGTGCAGAATGCGGTGATGCTTTCTGCTGTGATGGCGTCGCTCTCGGGTTTGTACTTGGTCATCTCGTCCTCCAGAGTGATGAGGCGGATGGCGGGGCACTCCTCTTTCTTCAGGCCAAAGAACTCCAGGATGCGCTGGTTGTCGTCCACGTCGCTGTCGATGAAAATGAACAGGATCTGGACAGGGAGATGGAAATTCAGTATTTGACCTCGACACGTTGATGTGTTTGTAATCTGCGCAATCTTCACATCAATCACATTTTCAGTTTTCTCCATCAATCAAACTGCATAATACAAGAATAAAAGACTCTTCAGATCTCTTCAGACAGTTAACCTACCCGACCCTTGAATCCTTCAGCGGCCTTCTTAAATTGGTCCATTTTATCCTGGAAATCTGAAGCAGCTTTGGGCAGGAACAGAAGGATGTGGGACTTGATATCTCCGCCAAAGATTTTAGGGGCAGTCTGCAGAAAACCAAAAAGACAGATATAAAAAGTGGGACTCACATTTTGTTGTCAAGGAGTACTGGTGATGTTGTGGATTTGGAAAAAATAATGGTCTTATTAATACAGTATATGCATGGCTGACAGTCATTACCTGCTCAGTGAACTCAATGACCAGAGGCAGCTGGTTGGCCTTGACGAAGGCCAGGAGGTTTTCTTTGGTCAGCTCTCCATCAAAGGTATTACGACCCTCATCAAACTGTAAAAAAAAAAAAAAACATGGAAACATTCAGATACAAATATTATCCTCCCAGCTGCTCTTCCATCTAGTCTGCCTGTGAACACCAAACATAGATTTACCAGACAAAACACTTCTTAACACTTCTCGCTAAAATCCCCTGGAAACCCCCAGTGGACAGAGAAGCCAGCAGACCAAAGTGACTTACTGGGTTTTAAGAATAGCTGTGGTGCAGCTGTGCCAAGCAGCACTTACTGGCACACAATAGGAGAAGGACATTTTGGCTGTAAGCACCCTGCCAACATTACAGGCAATGAAACTCAAGACCCTAACCCCTGTGGCAATAAACAAGTGACAGAGCCCAGTTGTTTATTAAGAGTGAGTCCCTGCTTTGAGAGGGTTTATCCAACTGCAGGCATGTGGGTAAAGTTACAAACAAGGATCAGAAGCCAGACTATAACAGAGAGGGGACTGAGCCTTTGTGCAAGTGTCAATGAAGTTATATTATCCATGTGACAAAGAACGGTTGTTGAACACCCTAGGGCTGCTGGGCCATTTTGATTTGTGATCAGAATTAATTAAATGTCGGATTAACAGGATATCCTTTATTACAGTGCAGATATAGTACAGGTCAAATGCAGTAGTCATGGGTATTTATCAGCTCCAGTTCTGATCGGCAGTGATGGAAACACCACCCCTTTTTTGACACAATGCTTTGATGCTAAATAGCTAAGTGGGAACTTTTTTTTTTTTTTTTTTTTTTTACATATGGTAAAAATGTGCAGCAATGATCGTATTGTGCAAGATGCAACACTTACAATACAGCAAAGTGAGAGAGATTGTCCTTATTTGAGGGGAATCTATGGTTCCCTGTTTTCAGTTGACCTCACAATGTGAAGCGTGACACTGAAATAAACAGAAAGGCGAACTCTACTGGCAGTGTGAAAGGAGTGAACTGCCTATTTTTAGCATGTTTACACACCTTTACAAAACCTGCATAGATATGCTAATTTTTGGTGTACTGTGACATTTTAGGTAATCTGGTTGAAAGCAATAATCACTGGATCTTTGCTCTTAAAAATTAAACTTAAAGATTGTCAAAAGGACACAAAAACCCAGAGGAATCACTATTCTTTTGCAGGTAAACTGAGCTGACCAACCACCTTACTCTACTAAGAAGTTAAAAGACATCCTGACATTACCCGGTTACTTAATTTTTATTGACGGACACCCTGGACCTTGACCCATTTGACAAATCTACATGGCAAAAGAGATACTGTTTTCTCGATAAGAAAGCTAAATGAACTCTGGCCTAGGCCGCAAGAAATGTTGAAGTGACACATCTGTAATGAAAAAGCCCTGTGAGTCTGCATACATTTGAATGAGCTGAAGGACACTAGGAAGAGACTTTACTTTCTCTGTGGTAAAACTGTGAAATTCAAAGAAATGGAGCTCGCCTAATAAAAGCTGGATCTGGTTCAACTTTTTCCACAACATTGCATCATTTGGCTTAATGCAACCTTCAGACAATCAAATACATGATGTAGGCTCATTTTACAGTGGATTACTTTGAAAAGTGAATGCTGTATTTCTACAATTCAGCTTGTGATTATTGCTCATATGTTTATGTTCTAAGTGATGAAATGCAGCCCTTTTGTTTTGTGTGAAGTAAAAATCTGTATTCTTAAGTGCTTTCACTCATGTTTACATTTAATCCTCTGCTCAAAGCCAGTGGGCCTGCTTGAAGGACATACCTTCAACTAAAACAGCTCTTTGGTGAGCTATTAACGCAACACGTTGAAGTCATTCATTGCGTTGGCTGAGTGACAGGCCTAAGGCAGACGCATGTTACGACGCCTTGGGTATCACAGACGGGCCAAGATTAGAAACAGAGAGTGGATACTCTGAGGTCAATAGCATCACATTACCAAGGTGTAGCTCCAATATTAAATCCAAACCAAGAACTTAGTTACCTTCTTGAAGAGGACAACGCTGTCCTTGGACACTTCAAACTTGGAATACACGGCATCATCTGAGGTCATAGCGAAGGGAATGTCATCGATGGCCTCGGCTGCTTTTTCATAGGCCTGAGCACCAGCAGACTTGGCATCCTACAGACGTAAGGAGACTCAGGATAAAGCACTGTGCAAGTGATCCCATCCTTTAAAGTTTTACACACCGCTACTAGATTTTGGCATAGACAGCTGCGGACCATACGTTTATATGAAATTGAAAGGGGCTTACACAAAAACACAAAGTAGTCCAGCGTGACAGTTCAAATCTGAAGAAATTAGTAATTATACCTTAAAGAATCCAATGACTGCCACCTCGTTGTCAGCGATCACAGACTCTGCCTCCGTGACTCCTGTCAGGGTGGCAACTGCTGGGCCTGTGCGCTTCTTCAACCAGCTGACAATGTCATCTGCCTGTCTGCCAGCTGCAACACAAAGCACAATAACTGAATGAGCTACATCTGTATGCAGAGAGAACATGTGACTTTAACACACTCCGGTTATTCTAATCGAATGTGGACAATGTGACCAATTAGTGGATTTAAATAAAATAACAAAACAAACAACAACAACCAAAAAAAAAGGCATTTTTCCTCAGTATTTGAACAAAGGCAAAGCGACACCATCTACACTGAGGCAGAATGGGAAATAGCTGACCTCAACCTAAATACTACCACACCTCTGGGGAACATATGTTTAAGCACATTTGCACTTCTTCTACTGTGGTTAAACTGAATACGCAGAGCTGTGGAGACACCCTTCATAAATTTAGTGGCATTAAAGTTGAGTAAACGATTCCTGAGAAAAAAAACTGTTGATATTTGAGCTCAAAAACCAAAGAAACACACCCGTCCCTTCAGTACTCCTTCAGAGACTCTGCCCCAAATTCAAGGACATGCATTGCAGTTGCGCGTCATTGTAAGAACACCCAATGCCCCCTGTTGTCGATGGGCTGGGATAGTGTCATTTGGATGGGTCTGAGGCATTTTTTGTCCACATTAACTGGGCCAGGGCTGTGTACAAACACCATAATTTTTCATGTGTACACACAGAATGAATAGCTAGAGGAGAAATTCACTTAATTTGACAAAAAGTGTATTGGATGAGAATCGCTAACTCCTTTTTTAAAGTCTCTTCTTTTACTTAAGGTTCTCAATATAAAACTTTTACGAGTATTTTTACAGTGCGGTATTAGTACTTTTATTTAAGTAAAAGATCAGAATACCTTTCCACTTATGAATACTTGACCATTTCTGCATTTCTGAAACCTCCAACACCTCTTGAAATGTCAATGGTCAACTGAAACATTCTTGACAAAGCATTATTTATTATCATCAAATCCTTATGTCAAAAAAAAAAATCTAATTTTGTGCTGCTTTAAAAACATGTTTAGCCCTCTTTAGAGTAAGATTGCTGTAATTAAACTGCACTTGGACGGACATAAACCAGTGATGCAACATAGTGGCAATTTCACTGAGAAACACATGATGATACAGCACGTAGACTTGATGCAGTGCTGTGAATAGGGAAGCAGTGCATGGGAGACGGTAATGGGGTGTTTTCTAGAAGCTGGAATCAAGTCAGCAGTCCATTCCACAAAACACTTCCCCTACTCCTCCCCCTCCCTTTTTTCTAAACCGAGTCTGGCCTGGCCCAGCAGAGAGGCGACGTGAAGAACTGCACATCTCCCAGCCAGGCAGGGAGGCCTGCTCAGAGTCAGCATGAGGAGAACGTGCAGAGGACGCCCAACCCACACTGTGTCTCGGTCGTGTTGCTGAAAGCCGATTGGCTGACTTGAGGGTCATGCTGCTACACAGATCATATTACCAGGATGCAAAAAGTCTAAAAGCCGGCTATGACTATCTTCAGAAGATAATCATCTATGAAGATTGTACTAGAAAATATTCATTACCTTAAATATGACAGGGCTTACTCAAGCTTGCATCACTTTATTTAAAAAAAGGGAAATTCTTTGGGCAGAGAGAAAAAATATCAGGATGAAAATGGTTTTGAAAAGGCATCTGGGGTACCTTAACGGATACATAGTCAACAACTTGAGCTTGTCTCCTACTCTTTAGACTTGTATTGCATTTATATTAATAGTATGATTAAATTACAACAAACCACATCAACAAAAACCTGCTTGCAACATCTCAATGCCTTTAATTTATGTTGTAACAAATGCAAACAAGTCTGTACAGGTGAAAAACTTACCAGAGTACTCTTTGGGGGATTCCTTCTCTCCACCCTTGAAGAATTTGATGGTGGGGTATCCTCGGACACCGTACTCTTGGGCCAATTCAGTCTCCTCTGTGGCGTCCACTTTACCCAGGCGGATTTCTGAGCCCTCCGCCTTCAGCATGCCGGCAGCCTTGGCGTACTCTGGAGCCAGAGCCTTGCAGTGACCGCACCATGGGGCATCTGTGGAGCACATAGAAAGGTTTGTGTTGTTGCTGAGTGAATACAGGTGGAAAGTAAAATAAGAGTAAGAAAAATAGCAAGAGTCTTTGATCAAGCTCAGTTTTTCACAAGTAAAATAACATGTCGTCAGAAATACTTATTACACTTTCCAAGATCCCAAGATTGATGCCTGAATGTTGAGTGATGTATATAAAAAACACAAGATATCCAAACTGCAATGGTATAAAATAGAGCAACAACTCCTGCCTTTATGTAGCACAAACCAGCAGCTGAACTAAAGCAACTGACAGAGAAATATTCCCATTATGACATATAAATAACATAATTTTTAGATTTTAGGGCATCTGTGGGTGAAATTCATGATTTAAAAACTATAAAGAAACAACTGGCAATTATTGATAGATGTCCTACTGTCCAGCCAGCTGTTTGCAGGATAATTTCATTTCTCCCAGGATAAATTTGTAATCCATGGAGGTTAATTACACATTGAAAAGCAAGGACACATATCCCCAACAAATAATCAGCAAGTGACACGTCAAATAAAAGTGACCTGCATTGCATCACTTTATGCTCTTGACACAGAACAAAAACTTCCTTGTTTCATTCCAGCCGATATAAACGTTCAGATGAACTTTTGTAAAAGTACACGTCAACCTAGCTCCACAGACACACCGAGATCCCGCCCAGCTGAGCAGTACGTGGGCAAACAAAGCCTCCAATACTCCCTCCCACTCTGAGCTCATTGGACAGGCTCTCCCTCGGCAATCTCTGATTGGTCCACGGGTTTGTCAAACAATATGAGCAGGTCAACAATCTAACAAAAGTGTAGCGGGATGGGCCTGCAGGCTGTGAAAAAGTAAAAAACCTGGGCTACGGCACGAAAGACACTGTTTAGGAAAAAAAAAGTTATTTCACGATAAGAATTGCGCGCACATCGGAAGCAATTCATTACAGCATTTCGGTATTCAAGCATGGAAAAAAAACAGGCTCTGTGGAAAGTGAAAGTTGCACAGAAACCTCATCAAGTAATCGAAACTTAAAATTAGCTGGCTCCTGAAAATACATGTCCTACACATCGTTATATTGGTTAATCTAATCTTTTCCCTTGTGACCGTATACTAATTGCGTTATTAAGGCACTGCCCCGACGATCAACGTGACCATGCATACATGCATATGGTGATGCTATAATCTATAAAATCCTAGAGTTGTGCTTAAGTAATATCAGGGATGTGGCTAATCAGAAGTTGCAATATGATTTATTCTCGTGGTAAAATAAGCTGCTGTTGATAACTGTAGACTACAGGGGAGTGTTTCGTGTCCGAGTCTGGTTAACGCTTCGTGGTTACTCGATGCTAGTCGGAGTCAAATTTAACGGGGAAATAGTCTGACAAACTGCAAACGCAACCTGTTAAACAACGTCCGCTTAATTTTCGCACAAACCGCAGCAATAATGCTAGATAAAATAAATTCCGCAAGAATGCGACATTATAAACGACATGAGTTAGTTAGCCACTGACAGCAGCAACTTGTAAGAAGTGTCAAAGTTTAATGCTAACGTTTAGCTACGTTAGTTAATTTAGCTAGCTAGCCCGGGGACCGGGTAGCCTTCTGCAGACAGCTAGCGTTAGCTGGAGAGATTTTGTAGGTAGTTTTACTTACAGAATTCAACAAGAATGTTGGGGTGTGCTTTCAGAGCTTCGTCGAAGTTACTTTTCTTCAGCACCAGGACATCTTCTTCCTCAGAGATCTCAGCTCTGCTGGCCACAGCCAGTGTACACAGGAGGAAAAACTTAAACATTGTTGCCGTCGAGTGTTCTTTCAGACAGAGAGACGGGAGCTGCAGACACAGTGGGCGAGGGCTATGCTGGAAAAATTGCCTTAGTTCTGGTCTTTTTCCTTGTTTAAGGTTGGGAGAGTAGCTGGTATTTTGTGTCTACCGCTACTAACGTGGCATCGCACGCAGAAACCGGAGGGGTCAGCGGTGGTGCGCATGCGCATTTATCGGGCCGAAAGCAGTTCGTGTTGAAATGTGACTGGACCGCAGCGGACTGCACCTGGAAGTGAAAAAGAGCGGCTGTTTGCTTTGCGCTGGTATCAAAGACGGCTTAGAAACAGGATACACAGCGTATACAGGATCTTTGCTAGCATTCCTTTGCATCAACACACCCGGATTAGACGGTGCAATTACGAGGATATGTGTTTTAACAGCTCGTCTCTTTATAAACTGACAGGCTTGATGGATTCAAATGTAAAGATATAAGAAATCCTATTATTTAGAGTATGATAATAGGATGGGCTGTTAGAAATGTCATAAGGGAGGAAGTTGGACATTTAAATAAAATAAGCAAAAACAGAAGTGACACAATATGCCACATAAAGAGGTTTACTTAGAAAAAAGACCGTTTTTGAGGGCCAAGACCTGGTTTAAGGATAAGGGATTGAAGTCGGTTTAGAGGGTAGGGTATACCTTATGTCAGTGGAAAATCCCCACCGAGAAATTAACGTGTGTTAAATGACATACTAATACTTGCTTCATTTTCATTTTATAAACATAGGAATTCATAAAAATGATGAGTGTTGAAAATGTAAATTAAATAAATAAAAAGAAAAATGCAACAAAACACTTACAGAAGACATTTCAGAGGTTGATGAGGTTTTCAGTTGAAGACATATTAAACTTGCTAACTCATCTCTGTGTCCACCCTACCGGCCCATTTCTCCCACTGTCAACAACAAACACAAATACGAGCCCATGTCTTCATCTTCAGCACTAAAGTACATAATATGGAAATGTCATTGTGCCCCACCCAATGTACGTTTGCAGGATGAAGTCTTATGGCTTGGACCTGCTGACCCAGACAAACCACAAAGACTACCTGATTCCACCTGTGTGTGTTTGTGGGCTGGATCCTGGTTTAGGAACTGTAAATAAATATGTAAATATACTTAACAGGAGGTCTTTGTCTGGGGGTTCAACACATTCATGCCGAAAAAAAAAGGAATCCCGCAGGATCATAGTTGTTGAGTTGTTGTTCTGACTGCAAGGGAAGCTGTGATAAGAGACTACAAAACCCTTTATGTACTGAGACAAACAGGAGCCACACACATACATACACACATGATCCTGCCTGCCGGTTAGGGGTATAAATTGTTTAACTTATTAACTAATACATAGATAGCATAGACACACGTGAACGCCATATGCAATGCTGCTCTGGTGGGTTAAGCAGCCTTAGCTCAGGTTTTCCACTGTCACAAAGATGGCTCACTTTTAATCCAGGTACATCACCATGGTAATTTATGCTCTGGAGCAGGTTAACTTCAGATTATCATAGAACTGGGCAATAAAACAAAAAGGATATGTATCGCGATACATTATTTTATGTCGTTTTCGTCTCGTTTGGTCTGTTATGTTGGTTTCATCTTTTTACGTCATTTACTTAGTTTCATCTCTTACATCATTTTTGTATTATGTCTGTTATGTTATTTTTGTCCTGTTCCATCACATACAAATAATTTAAAAACCGCAAATAACCATCTGAATTCTTCAACCAGCCGTTAAACTTAAGAAATCATTTGACATTCATCCTGACATTGATCATTTGAACATTTCATATCAAGCCTTCTGGCCCAGCTCTAGCTTATCATATCAAAACCTGTTAATAGCTCGACCACCGACCAGTCAAATCACTGATAAAACAGTCATCACCCCAACAAGATCCAAGCAAAAGTCCTGAGTTTACAATAATGCAAGTAATAACAAGTGATATCCACACTAATTTTTAGCCTTTGCCTTACTTTTAATATCAGGAAATTATTTCTAGTTTTTCTAAAGCTCCTGATAATGTTCTACTTGATGTGATTATATTGTATTTTACTGAAAGCTATATCACTTTTAAATAGCACTGTACTATATTTCCTGACCATTTTATCTCATCATTCATTGTTCTGAGTGGCCTGTAACATGGCTCGTAGCTGTTAAACTCAGCTATCACAATTACTAACATTAGTTTTAGTTAATAACCCAACGAACGAATGAGACCTCAGGACATCAGCTAATGATTTAAAATTCTTAAATTCTTAACTTTTGATTCATGGGGCAGAGTAGTGTTGGTGGGCTGAGTCACCACCAGCCTGGGTTTCAATCAGACTGATCTATTATGTCTGTTTATCTAATGTGTTGGACACTAAATATTTGACCTATATTATGAACTTTAGGATGTTGTAAATTGACTATTCACAGTGTCACGTTATGTCACAGTGTTTCGAGGTATTTAACTAAAGACTGTGATGCTACAGGAGGTGGGAGTTTGTTTTTGTGTTTGTACAGAGAAGCGTGGGGCAGAGTCTGAATGATGAGTAAAATTCTTCAGCGGTGCCTTATTTACTTGACACGTCATTCATGTAGTGACAGAAGAACACTTTTAGTATCCTGCATACAAAGTACCTGACCTGAACCTTGTGCGTTTAAAAGGCATCAAAAAAAAAAAAAAACACAAAGATGCAGTGATTTAAACAAGTGTCATTACAAAACTTACACTTTCTTTTACAGCTCAGTCCCAAACAAAACATTCTGTCCGGCAAATAAAATCCAATACAAATAAATGTTCCCTTCCCAGAGCACATCTCGGCTCTTTCATAATCATCCAGTCAAAAGAAATCAAATGGAGGCTGTTGAGCAAGTTGACTGAGTTGAGCATCTAATGTATAAGTGGGTGAAAGAGGAGAGCGGTTCGACAGGTACAGCCAGTGCTCACAATCAGGATTAGTGTGTTAAATTGGTGCACAATAAGGAAAATGTCAGTGAAAAGAAAACTTGTTCAACTGGTGTAGCGGCCGGCTACGCTAAGACGGTCGATCATGAAAAAAATGGTTCATTTCTGGAAGCAGATTACAGTCAGAAATGGACATGTTAAATCATCATTTAAGAAAGGACCGAAAAATGCAGACTGAATCACATGAAGGACATTTGTCTGCAACACAATATCCCCATGTCATCCACTCACCTGCTACATTATCATTTTATGGATGGAAAGTACCAAAACATAGCTTTGTGTTGCTAGACTGCAACACAAAGACTGGTTCAATTCATATTGGTAAATTAATCTGAGTTTATCCTCCAGAATCCCTGTTGGTCAAAGTATTAGTTACTTCAACGGCTCCACAGTCCTCAGAGCTCTCCACTAGTATTTCATGACCTGTCAGAGTTCTTACAGTATGTAGAGGAGAGTCACATGAGGGAATCCAACCAAGGCATTGGCATGTAGGCGTTTAGGGAGTAGCTGCACAAATGCAATCAGATCTGACAGTCAAGTCGAGATGAGGATTGGAATGGAGACTAGTTGGAGACTCCTACTTAGAATACTTATATTGTGGAAGACAGCCTAATTCAGGAAAGAAATAATTATTAAAACTGACAGATGTTTCTATCGTCTGACTTCAAAAGATCATTGTATGAGTATTGCACATAGTTTGGCTGATTAATTTTTCCAGATTTGTTGTTGAATCACTTTGAGTTTGTTGTTCAGTCATTCAGATTTATTTATTGCTCGATTTATTGATTTAGGTATTCATTACTTTGACTTAGATGTTCAGTTCAGCAGGTATCTTGTTTCTAAAAAAGTCCTAAAATAGATCATTTACGACAGTGTTGAATTTTTGTCAGTGGGGTGGTGATATCGGCCGATTAATTGGCTTTTTCATCTTAGAATCTATCATTATTATATCGGCCTTTAAAAATCCACCACCGGTCGACCTCTATTGCACAGTGACTCCTTCTGCAAACAACAGTTCATTCATGCAGCCAACACCTGTACTTTATTCTCTGTTCTGTCTGTAGATATTGTAACTGTAATCTTTGCCAGAAAGTTGACGGATAAGGGTGATTTGGATCTCTGATTTCCTCTATGTGAGATACAGTATTTCCCAGTATTTGGACACTGACTTATGTAACACCTCTGTAGAGCGGTTAACCATGCAGCGACCGTAGTAAATATTGGTCCAAAACATCAGTAAGATGATTTTCTGTTTGATTTTATTTAAGCTTTATGTCTTATTTTAGAATTAAACTCCTCTTCAATCATAATGACAGAGCAGGCAGCAGAGTGTTGTTTAGATTTCATACAGATGGGCTTAAAATGAGATTCAGAGGCAAAAGTTGGAACAGTTTCCTGGCAACAAGCTCTTCTGCCTGAAGCAATGATGTCAAGAAAAATTAGTATTCACCAATAGCTCCATTAATCCCACACCCATCACTTTCCAGCTATTATGATATAGTTACCATGGAATCACATGAATAAGTTATCTGCTCAAGTCATGTTTACCTACACTGCTTGTACACAAGGTGTTCAGGAAATTAATGCAGAGCTCGGCAGGACTGCTGTTTACTTTGCTTTAACTGGATTCTGTCACTATTTCACTGTGACAGATTCAGCGTGTGCTTATTCCATAATAGTAGCTACTTCTAAAACAACTACAGTACTACTGAACATATACTGTAGCACCTCAGTGTCTAAGGACATGCTTTGCATTTTCTTTCTATCGTTGACAAAAAGACACAACGTCAAGGTTAAACAGAAATTGTTTGTGTCATGTCCTTTCAGTAGTCCCCTTTGTGACAAAGTAGTGAGCCTACTGGCTGAGCTAATCTGACAGTTTATCACTTTAACACTTGGTTTGGTCACCTCATGCAATGTGTGACATTGGAGGAACAGCTTCATGCTTTAAAAAGAACAGAGTTTAAAGCCTCTGGAAATTTGGCTCAAAATAGTAAAATATACAGATATGATATCAAAGTTGATTGTCAAAAACGGCTCATTCTGCTGTTTAGACCATTTCTCAGGCGTGACAGATGTTTTGATTGACATGTCGTTAGCTAGTAATGTTACGCTACACCATCACAGGGCCTAAGCGTGTTAGTGAGCATGATAAATGAAATATAGTCTAATAATACGCTAATACTGACTTTCCCAAACATGGGTTCCTGACCCATTTTTATTGGGTCGACAATTGGCAGATTGAAATACATAGCAAAGCAACCTACAAATTCATTTTCCTAATTAAGAAGTTGTTTGATACACCAAAGCCATGGAAAATACAGAGGAGAGGCCACAATATGTTTGATGTGACGAGGTGTTGTGTGCAAGATTCTTTAGTATGTCCAAAACCATAGTATGAAACCAACAGTATGTGAATATTTCCAGGTAAATATTACATTATGCAAACCACAGACTGTATATAATCTATCTATCTGTGTCTGTCTGTCTGTCTAAGCAGTTGCACCTTTCATCGTAACTCACAGCTTTTGTAAAATGTTTAACAGGCTAAACAGTGTGGAAAAGGGAGAGGCTTCTGTTTGTTTTATCAAGGGCCATTTAAAAGCAAATAGTGCCCTTGTTGACTGGAATTCTGCAGTTTCTCATCTGTATTTTATTATTTGTTCAACCTATCTGTAATCAGGAGGGCCAGCATTGTGCTGCATGTCAAAACGGCAATTAAAATAAAATATGTCACAAAGCTTTTTTAGGAGTTAAGGAAAGACGTTTATGTTGCTGGAGTTTGACTCTTTATCAGGAAAATTTGATTTTTCATATGAATG
This sequence comes from Coranthus polyacanthus, assembly GCA_037367275.1. Lineage (NCBI taxonomy): Eukaryota > Metazoa > Chordata > Actinopteri > Kurtiformes > Apogonidae > Coranthus > Coranthus polyacanthus. The sequence continues at coordinate 21,810,892 of JAPQRN010000001.1, forward strand.
AGCACAGCGGCTATTTCAGTAATAAGCAGAATAAATTCAGAGGAGGACAGAATGAACAATGAGGCCACAACAATTAATGTATGCAACGCTTGAGCTCATGTTTTGACCATTTGGATGAATTCAGGCCATAAAAGCTTAATGGGATTTTAATAAGGATGTTGGCAGAGACAGAGATGAACATTCATCCCTAAATACATTTACTTTAAAAAAAAGGAAAAAAAAGTCTGAGTGCTGTTGCCATGCCAACATAAGCAGTGCAGGTCCCTGAGTCCTTGACATTACCGGAAGCAGGACATTGAATTACAGGGAACCCTGAATATGACGTGAGTTTATAATCAATGATACGGGGGCTGACGTTACAGCCAAATTTAACCTGTCCACTCATGATGTCTGACAGATGAGTCTCTGTGTATCAAACACAAACAGGGCATCATTTCCTCTTTCATGTATGTACACACAAGAAAGCATAGCTTCATTTCAGGATTTCCTAAGAATCATCTATCAGCTTTATTATATTTGTCTTTTATTTCTATACCACATTTGTAAACCTTATAGTGATTATATAAACCCCATATTGGGATATTTAAAAAAAATACTAAAATCTGCAATCTGTTTACACACTTGAACCTTTATTTAACTGACAAAAGTAGAAAGAAAAGATTTTCTTTCACTGACCAACTTCATTGTATTTTGCAAATACAAACAAATGTAGATTCTGATGGCTTCAACACACTCCAAAAAGTACGACAGAGACAAAATAAAAAGGAAAAGTTAATAGAATCTACAAGTAATACTGTTCTGTCAGATTCCACAGTTATCAGGTTCATTGGTAACAGGTGATGGATCATGACATAAAAGGAGCATCAACCAAAGGCTTTAAAAGGATGGGTCAAGTTGGTTTTCAGAAAAACAGACAACGTGTCAAAGATGAAAAAGACCATCCAGACTGTTATCAGTGA
>JAPQRN010000001.1:21811950-21829377 GCA_037367275.1 Coranthus polyacanthus
ACTCAGGTCAACTAGTTGAGACCAGAGTCCACACTAAACATGGAGAAGCAGCATTTAGCTGTTACACTGCAAACAAATGGAACAAACTGCCAGTCGATGTGAAATTTGCATTAAATGTGGAAACTTTTAAATAAATAACGCCTTTGTTTAACTTAAAAACATTCCTTTTTTCATGCATGAAAAAGGATAGTCTTTTACTACTAACTTCTTTTAATCATTTATTCTTTTAATTTTTGTATTTTTAAATTACTTTTTTTTTGTTGTTGTGATTTTATGGTTTTATTTTCGTTGTTTTGGTGTCTTGCTTTTGTTCCCTGTGTGTGTGAAGTACATTGAGTTGCCTTTGTGTATGAAGTGCGCTGTATAAATAAACTTGCCTTGCCTTACCTTACTCCTCATCTTCTTCTTCCTCTGTTTTGTCTCCTTATCCTTCCATCCTTACTCCTCTTCTTCTTGCTGTTGCTCATTTCCTTGTTGTCTTTCCATTACTGTGTCAGAAACTGTAACACTGTGTTCTGCTTTGTGAAGGCCTATATATGCTGCCAATTGACGGTTCATGGGATTCACCTCTGAGTCGTTGTAGAGAACTGGGTGATCGTTGGTTGATCTAATTCTTAACACATTGTCCCACGTAAGTGAAAGTTAAGATTCACCTGAGACCAATTAATCAATTTAGGACATTTTTACAAAAAAACAAACGTCATAGAAATGTATAAAATCTGCTTGGCAGCTTATGATAACTAGTGCAACACTTTTGCATGTAATGACTCAAGCAATGAACTAATGCCTAAATGTTTTGGGAGAAGGACTATTCAACAGAGAACCTGTAGAACGTATTTTGACCAACACATCAATAGCAATTGATAATGTAAAAAATTGACAATTGTTCACAAACAATTTGCATAGATGTGCGGAAGCATTCGCTGTATGTTTGGTGTAATGAGAAATTGCTTTTATGACGTGCACAAGTAACTAGATGATGTGGAGTTTGGGGTTTTGAGAATTTCAATTCTGATCTGAGAAATGCACCAAAGCAACCGAGAAAAACTGTAACGCAGAAGTCCACGCATTCTTTACTCCTGTAGAAGTACAGATACCTAAATAAAAGTAGGTAAAAGTAGAAGTACTGATTCAGCTTCTTTACTCAAAAGTACACAAGTACAAGCCCTGAAATGTACTCATAGAGTACAAGAAATGATAATTGAATTCATTAAACTAAACTAATGAGCATCTTCTGAAAATGTAAGTAGTGTAGAAAGTACAGATATTTGTATTAAAATGTAGAGAGTAAAGTCATCAGAAAAATAAATATTCAAGTAACGGACAGACACCCAATACAAAAACACAACGATTCTTATTTTCACCTGAGTATACACTAATGAATGTAAATCTTACACTGGATCTTTAACCATCAGAGGTTTCGTGATCATAAACCATGTATGATTTCAGTACATGTTTCTGGACCTTTTCTTCTGTTATCTTTGCTCTTCATTATCATTACCTCACTCTTTTTTGTTATTATAGTTCATGTTATAACAAATGATTTAACTCAACATGTCAGTGCTGTGGTGAACTGAAATGTTTTGCCACAAGATGGATCCAACAGCCAACTCTTAAAAGAAACGGTGTACATTGTTTGTGTAATGGCGCCCTCTAGTGGTGTATACTACAAGAGTCATATTATAGGAATATTGTACAGAGTAGATTGAGGATTCAACTAACCACAGTGGTTAGGCTTGAATCCAGTACAGCTATCACTGAAACAGATGAGTGGTGTACAGATGCTACTTTTAACACATTATCGTGAAAATTAAAAACCACTTTGGGTGTCCCAGTAGCTGAGTGGTTAGGGTGTATGGTTGGAAAAAAAATGCCTTTGAACAATTAAAATAAATGCCATTGACCTGATGGGTTTTGGTCCATCGTGAAAACCCATTTGTGGGATCATGATGTGACTGTATTGAATGCTCAGTTCTGATTCAGAAACGTGTGCCTGTTACTGTGTGGTGTGTGATTCTACTGTAGATGACCAGTTTGGTTTCATGTTCAGTCCACGTCTCCTGTCACTTCCGACCTCAGTGAACTGACGGTCACTTTTCCCAGGATGCCGTGCAACCATAGGTGTAGATTCAATATTTAGAATATGTACACTTATCCCCCCCAGTTAAACATTAAAGAAGACAACATTACTCATATACACAACAACGTGTCCGTCAGGGGCGTTTTGTTTTTTTTCAGCTTTGGATATTTTTAATTTTCAAAATACGAATTATGAACTCATATAAACACTGAATCTATTCTGGTAAACTTAATCATCCACCAGTGTACCATATATTGCACTGGGCAAATAAGATAATTCTGTTTCTTTTATTTTATATCAATATTTTTATGTATAGAATCTTTTTGTTCTTTGCAGTAGAATCTGTGTCATGTGATGATTGATCACTAGGCTTAACTTTTCAAATGACTGAGATCCCAATCTCTTTATGAGCTACAAGATCAGGATCTCATAATTATGAGAGGTGATGTCTAATATTTTTCTAAATCAATACATTGTGCTTCCATGTGCCTGTTATATGTCATTATATTTTGAATTGTCACCTGGTGCCTGAATTTTGTGTTTTCCTTTACATAAATAAAGACATTTCCACCATAAAATGATATGGATAGGGCTTAAACTGGTGCATAAATATTCACCAGATTGCAGGAAATTAGGTATTTGATGCTCAACATTTTCAACACAGCATTATGTGTTCAATCCATGTATGGATTTCTATCTCTTTTATCCAGTTTGTGTTTATGAGATGAGACCTAACACAAAAGACGCCAAAAGCTGATGACAGTGATAACTGAGATATTTCCTGCTAATCATGTTTCTTAGTCGCTTTATGTCTGAGTTGCTGCCGTGCTGTTCCCACTTCTCTGTGGGAATAAGAAACACACACCACCAAACCAAAAAGTACAGATACGTGACTTTATTAGGCTTTAAAAACAAATATGTACAGCTAACAAAGCAGTCAGTTATTACACCAAAGGAATTGAGAAACGACAAGGTGTGGGTGGACGAAAGATGGAAGTGAGAGTGGGAAAAGAGCAGTGTGAGATGTAAAAGCAAAAAAACCAAAAAAAAAATCCACTAATCCACTGGCACCGGCAGGTCCTGGTAGTTGTTGACCTCTGGATGGTAGTTATTGATCTCGGGCTGTTCAGCGTTGAGCTCAGCGTACTCCACTGAACCCTGCTGACACACACACATAATCACGTCCTGTCCCATAACACAACAGTGTACGCCACGAACAGCAGTTCAATCACAAAACAGATAAATACTGTTGTGTAGTAATGAGACAGAGAGCAGATATTGGAACCATCTCAAGAAGCAAAACAAGGTTTAAAAGCTCACAACAGCAGCTCCTCTGTGGTGTGTGGTTCCACTTTTAGAGACAAAATTGCCTCTATATGAGTTCAAATTGGATTTTAAGTGCTAATCCTCATTGTTTCTAGTTGCAAAAGCTAGTAACACACTCCAGAAGGATACTCTAAATTTACTTCTATACAAACTGCTCATTGTTTACTGAATACACTGAGTTGAATTAATACCTGAATGAATAAAATGAAAAAATGAAAAATAAAATAAAATAAAAATAAAATGAAACATCAAATCTAACTATAAAATATTTTGTACTTTTTTTTTATAAAATGGAAAAATCCAAATATTTTACTCTTTTCAATCATTTTTCCACTTAACAAAATATTGATAAGTAAATAAAGTTTAATGATACATTTATTACAGCGATTTGCACTATTCATGTTAATCCTGCAAACAGTGAGAGATATCAGTGGAGTCCAGTGGAAGTAGTGTGTTTTACAACTTTAAATCTACTCACTAATATTACGTACCACTTTGTTGCCTTTATAATTTTAAAGTAGCCAACGGTTATATATTTTTCTACAGTGCATCAGCTTCCTGAGATGCAGACAAAACATAATAATGAGACGTATTCGACTTAAAACAGATCATCTGTCATTAAGATGCTACACTGATGAAAGAACCAACCGTTTTTAGATCATTATGTCACATCCTCAGCTCATTATTTCACATTCCTCTCTTTGGCTGTGGCTAACACCATGTAGGGACAAACAGTGCGGTTCGGGAGTGGTGGTGATTATGGCGTGCTGAGGGACGGTGTGTGTGTGTGTGTGTTTGCTGGCTGAGATGGACCCTGGAGGTAATTCGACTGAGCCGCAGCGCTGATGGGACCGGCCGATAGGGAAGGAAGCCCCGGCCCAAACGCCTTTGTTCTTGTCTGGAAACTTTGACAGGCGTTTTCCTCTCGCTGTGGATCACAGGCCTGCAGAGGGTCACTGTGATCCACACAGGCTGATCCAGGCAACGCAGCCTCATGACGGTGGTTTTACTGATGCATACATGACTAATGTTACAGTTATTTGGTCTGTGTGACTCAAACATGAATAGTATTTTTTGAATATTTTATAATCACTTAGAAATGGGACATGTGGACAGTTTCTGGTTTTTAATGTGGGCTGAGTTATAATGTAGGTACAATGAGACTGAATGGAGGCTTTAAAACACCATCATATTTCAGTGTATTATATTATAGTAACTAATATACTGGGTGATAATAATGACCATACGTTTTTTTTATTAAGTAGTTTGTCTTGTATACAGATTTTGAATTAAATAATATACATTTTACTTTATATAGTAAAAAAGCAACAATAAATGTTGAAGTTCTTAAAAAAATCAAATTTTTCTAAAATTTATGAATAGTTTAATAAAACTATTTGATTTGATAACAACACATATATTAGTCTTATTAGTATTCAGTTCCTTTACTCAGGTTAAAGTATTAATAGCACGATGAAACCCCTCCACTGCAAGTAAAAGTTCTGTATTTAAGTAAAAGTATGTAAGTATTATTAGCAAAGTGTAAAAAGTCAAAGTGTTCACTGTGCAGTAAAATGGTCTCTGTCAGCGTTTTACTATTACATGTGGTGTTTCTGATTCATTTTACTGCTGCATTCATGTGTATGTTACATTTTACTGCTGTACATGTTTAAGGTTGAGTTCATTTCAACTACTTTAGAAACTGTTGGTAGTTTAGTGTACAACACATGCATTTTCCCAGCTAAGGGTTTTCCTAGACTGGGTGATTGCAGCTGTCAATCACGTATTTAACCCCCCTGTCTGAAAACACCTACGAGCGACCACAACCTCCCGTCACGGGGTGGAGTTTTTACAGCCCAAGTCCAAGTGTTGTTTCCTATCAGACGACTTGAATTACAATATGCTGAAAGGTAATTCTGGAATATTTGTGATGCCACTAAAAACCTATCAACACTGGATGTCACCTGCTACCACCTGAAGCAGTGGAAGTCCAGTCAGAGCTACTGTAGAAACATGGCAGCGCAACATGGTGGACTCAACACTTGTCACTGTCATGTGATTATACAATTATGAAAACATGATTATGAACATTATATTCCATTTCTGGAGTTAGATCCTCATACACCTCCCTAAATCTTACACACTGGACCTTTAAGTACCTTGAGTAAACAAGCACTTGACAGTTACTACGCTACGTTCTATCACAGATCATATATATGGATTGCGTATGTAATAAGCAGAATTTATGTGTAACAAGTGAGCATAAAGTCTGGAAAAACAACAATACATGTAAGACAACAGGAATGTGATGGTCTGAGCAGCAAATTACTCACATAGGCGTGATGATCGGCAGCACCTGCAAGGACAAGCAGCACAGTTTGAGTGTGTGTTGGGTGTGTACTCTGGCCAGTGACTGACCTCAGAGTTATTCATTAATCACTTGACAGTTACAACAGTGAGGTTGGCCTTGCTGAATCATTTCTTCCTTCTCCGCAGAGGCCTTTGTTTCACCTCAGAAATCATGAGAAGCCAAAAAAAAATCCCGTCTCTGTCGTCTGAATCAATATTTGGAATATTCACTCACTCATTCAGACACTTCTCTCAACAACTTGGGACTCCTTTGTCACTGATGAATAGGAAACATTAGGACTCCAATGTACTGCTTGATAGACACATCCAGCGTCTGGCTGCTGTTCTAATAACAGGAAGTTCCTGTCAGCAGTAACAGGATATAGTTATGGTTTTGTAGCTGCCTGAGTAAACTCTGCTTCGATCGGTACAAGGTTTCACTTTGGAAATAAAAGGTGTTATAACTCAGAAGTGCCTTTAAGACCGGCACATTGTAGTAAAAGGAAAGACAGGATATTTAAAGGTGCACTAACTGGTGATTTATTTCCTCTTTAGGGCAGTTCAACAAGCCGTAGATATAACAATAATTACCCCCTTAAAGATGATATGAAGAACATGTTAAAAACAGCTAATTACATATCCAAAGCACAGCGAGCAACATCAGTAGCCATTAGCTGTCAGTCCCATTCTAAACTCTCTTTTAAGCTCCGTTATAGTCTGGATCATTAGTCTGGGACCCCTCAGTTTGTTTTTGATTTCCAAGGGGTGTTATCTATGTGAACAGACATAGATCCAATTGGACAGACCTACAACCAATCGGCGAAATGACACATGGGAAGCTGAGCCACCTGGTAAATAAACTCACCAAATCCTGTAGAAATATGGGACCACATCTGTCTTGTCAATTAAGGTTTTAAGTGCAGCTGTTTGTTCTTTTTTTAATGGAAAATACAAAGGCTGTACCAAACTGAGAATGCTGCCAGTCGAATCAGATTTGGCTTCAATACAATGATTTGCTTGATTTTTTTTCTTATCTGGCTATCAGCAAACCCATTGGCAAGGGTTTCAGTGAGGATTTTGACCACATTAAATGCAACAGAATCATGGGAACCTTTTTGAGCGTTTAAAAATCATGACGGGGCTGTACATGATGAGTACAGCCCCGTCATGAGCAGTTCTACTGCCGACCGGAGCCCCGACACCTTGACAAAATATGCTACCGTAATGCCTAAAGGTCTTTACACACCAGGGGAGTTTTTTTGTACGATTAATTCGCAAGTCATTATATCTTTTTGAACCACTGTTTATATCATAAGTACTTTCACACACAATGTGAATATTGCATGGTGAGAAAGCAGTGTTTTATTTTTTCAGAAAAAGGGACATTTTTTTCGGAACTTCAACCAATCATTTGTGTGAAATGAACATCATGTGACAACAATAATGATGGACCTAATTATTTCTTGCCACAGTGTTTAGTATGAATCCACACAAATGACAAAAATAATGAAGTGAAGGACAACATGTGGAGCAGCATCAACAAACAACTAGACTATCAGCGTAGGGAGGAGTTTCTGTAACGTGAACGTCATATGAATCAACTATTTTGCACTGTGTGTGTCTTTTATGTGGACACTAGACCCAGAGGAACAGAGGATGTTGGATCAGACACACAAGCTGCTGAGGAGGCTCCAGGTGCCTTTGGTGTGAATAATTTTGATGCAAAATATTCGTAGACAAATATTTAGCATTCTCATGCCATTTTTTTGTCATGCTCCCAGTGTGTAAAGGCCTTAACCCTAATCCTAACTCCCGTAGAACTGCTAAATAGCACATCTTGATAGATAGCATATATTGACAGAATACTGATTACGTTACAGTTAACTGAATTAAGATGAGGGCTAGTGGAGTATTGGTAGAACATTATGGTCATAAGTTACATATATGTCCTTCACACACATTAGGCCTTCATCATATATATATATATATATATATATTATCAGCATATTATTGTCGCTCAACTACAAAAAAAAAACTCCACTTGTACTGGGGCAGTGCAGCCTGTTACAGAATGAGTGATTCGTGTTGCGTTCAGGGGCTCCTCCTAAGGTAGGAATCGTAGGCCTCCCTACACAGACAAAAGAGGAGTAGCAGGTGGTAGTCCGTCACAGTATCGAACCACATCAGACCCGCCCCATAGCAGATAAACGGCTTTGATTGGCTCAGTCGAATCTATGTTGAGTGGAAATCACTTTGAACGGGAGCAGGAGTAGGTGCATCTGCCAGAGCAAATGAAACAGGTGAGTCTGGTTCCTAGTCTACATCAACTCTTGAGGGAAATCTGAGTCTTCTAAAAGCTAATCTATGTTCACAATCTAGGAGCTAATTTTTAAGTCTTTCTGTTGCTTGTTGTTGAGTAGCTGTAGAGTGGATTTATCAGAACCACTTTGTTGCTGAATGCTTCTGAAAATGAGAATGGAGGGAATGAAACTAAATCTTGCAGATGTATAAGTAACACACTGAGCTGAAGCACTGCAGAGCTCAAGGGAACGTGGTGATAACTGTTTATGGGAGGGATACCACAAGTCTTTTTTTTACATTATATACGTTGATTTCTTCTATTTTTAGTATTGTTCATGTAAAAATAGCCATCAGTGCAGCTTTAATGACCGAAAACTTACCATGTGGAGCGTTTTGGAGCTCACTGTACACTGTGTCAGTGCCTTTTCTCAGTGGAACTGTTAATAGAAAAAACAACACTTGGGCATCAAAAGGCAAAGTTTACACTTCAACTGTAGATAAATAGATCTGTTTGATTTGTCATCAACAGAAACCTAGAACAGTCACAGTCTGTAACTGCCATGTCCGGCCTTGGGCAAAGGACCATAAGGGAGAAGAGGTCTGGTATCATGAACCAGCCCAGCAATTAGCTCAACCCTTCCTGTTTATGAGGTCTCCAGTGTTTGTGGAAATCCCAGCAGTTAGAGCAACCTGGAGATGCTTTAATTATGGATAATTAGGCCCCTCCCAGGAAGTGTTGCTCCACCTTATCAACAACGAAGGAATGTCGACATAACAGAGAAAAATGGTTTTGGCCAGGAGCATGGAGTAGGTGCAACATTATTCATGTTGTTTTACATTATTTTCACCTTGTTGATTTCGTCTTGTTGTGTCTTTGACATCAAGTACAGATACCTGAAAACTTAAATATAGCAATGAAGTATTTGTACTCTGTCACTTCCCATCTCCGCCAAGAACTGAATAATTGTAAACTCAAAATGTATGTACCTCGTAAGGCCTCGTCTGAAATACAACATGCTCTGGTTTCTGCAAATGTGCTCATTTACCCACACTACATAAAATCAAAATCACCAGATCCAGTGAATTTGAACAAGTTAAAGATGGAGAAAAAAGTAGACAGAAAGAAGGCAGAGTAGGTGAATGACTTTTTGTAAAGTGTTTACCTCTAGCAGGATCTGCTGAGCGGGGATGCACCACCTCAGTGTACTCCACATCAGGCTCGTTGGACACCATGCTGCTCTCCTCGTCATTCGCTGCATCCAAGAAAAAGAACATATCTTGTGTTAACCAAATGCTGAACTTTCTGCACCACCACTTCTCTTCATTCATCAAATTCATTCTTGACCTCACAGCACCTTTGACAAAACATCTCAACTTAATTTCACAAACTTTTTCTGGACCGTTCAACGTTGATTTGAATTGGTTTCTATAAAGTACACTGTTGAAGGTCCAAAATGAACTTGGTTTGGCTTTGATGGCATTGCAAGGAATTTCAGTACAAGCATTAATTTAAAGATATTAATCCACGTCTGTGAAGCCCAGCTGACCTTCAGGCGGTCGTTCACTCCACACACTGTCTGTTCTGTCCACCTTCACTGTGAGACACAAAAAAAACATACATCAGACTATAAACTGCCGAAATCAAAAGCTGTAAAGAATCTGCACCAATAAGAGTAAAAAACATACCTTAAGGTAAATAACTGTAAAATAACACATTATAGACACACAGATATGAATGTCACCTTGCTTCTACGTAATGTCTTTGAATTCTTCTTTAAAGGTTCAGTGTGTGATATATAGTGACGTCTAGAGTTGAAGTTGCAGATTGCAACCAATTGAATACCCTCCTCACCTACAGTAGCCACAAAGAAACGTGGAAGTCCCTTGTTAGAGTCAGTGTTTGTTTTTTTCTGTTTTGGGATTTTGAGTTAAGGGGATATTAACTCTGGTACACACTCAGACATAGCAGGTGACAGTAATGCACCTTAACACCGAAAAACCATCTGTTGTAAAATTGAAAAAAACAAGAGGAAGTCTGATCTGAGCTACTGTAAAAACGTGGCGGCACAACTCTGAAAGGAAACCTGATTTGTTCTAAACATGTGCTAAAATACTACTTCCTGTCAGCAGCATAAGTAATTTACAGCACTTTATGCGATTTAAAGACAGTGAATATAAACGTTACTTTTGCTTTTAGTAGTTACAAAATATAAGCTAACATCAGCTAGCAAGCTAAATGCTGCTAACGTTAGCAGCTGATCATAGCCAAAGATTCTGGCTCAGTTCAGTCAGACTGAGGGGAGATTACAAAATAAGATTAAGTTCTTTTAAAACCTTTAAAAAGACTTGTGGCTTTTGAGAAAACATTTGTGGCTGCAGCCCCAGTTTATTTATAATATAGATAATCTAGCTAATCTTCTATTTCATTAGCACCATATTTTAGAAACACTTAAGAAAAGAAAAATGTCTGTATTTAACAGGAAATTATCCAAATCTTCTATTTCACCACCAGTAAAACCAAAGATAACATTAATTTAATTCAGTCTAGAAAGCATTTTACATACTGGCGACAGGAAATAGTATTTTCACACATGCGTAGAACAAATTGCTCCCTCTGTAGACATAAATGACTCATTCTAACGTAATGAAAACTACAATCTATTAACAATTCTCATTTTCGTGTGATTATACACTAACAAAAACATAATTATGAATATTATAGGCTATTCCTTTTCTGCAGTTAGTTCCTCCTAAATCTTACACACTGGACCTCTAAAGAATAGTCTAACAATATGCTTAGTCATGCTGACATTTTTCCACACTTATCATTGTTCTGCTAAGCTACTCAATTCCTGTCTGTAGATTAACATTAGACAGAGACATGTGAGTGGCCTTTGTCATCTTATCTCTTAGTAAGTAATGAGTGTTTGTCTGAACATTCAACTCTTCCTTTAATGTTTTCGTATGATCAAGGTTAAAGGCAATAACTGGGAGATAAAAGACTTTTCTCTGTGGCACCTCTCCACATCTTTGCCTGCAAAGCGGGCTTAATTGCTCTTAAAACAAAATCATCAACAGCAGATTCCATTTTTTTTTCTTGTGGTGCACACACACACAGAAATCTTCTGTGGCCTTGTGCACAATAGGCTGTTAATTCAGCAGCGGCTGCACAATAACTTTTGGCAAGAACAACTTCCCAATCGGTTCTGTAATCTCATACAAATCTTAACCAAAGCTTATGGGATTCATTTCCTCCACCTGCTGCATGCATTCAAACTTGCTTGGTATGAAACAAAATAACCCCCACCCACCCCAACGGCATCAATTTGATCAAGGCCCCCCCCCAACATGCTCTGTGCCTGCATAGGAAGTTTCTTGCAGACTCTATTGTTTTAACTTTTCAAGGAAGTCTCTGTTGTGAATTCCTTTTTAGGAAATAAATCAGCTTCATGGTATTTTTGTCTTGACCCTGAGCTTATGGTGGTACCACTGTACAAACCATATCAGTTAATATTATTACATGTATGCATACAAATAATTAAAATAAATCTGTTTTTGAGCACTAATGCATGTCTACATTTGGACTCAGATGCAACATAGTAGCCACTAGCTGGAGTAAAATGAATGGTAAAGACGCCAGTAAAACCTAAAATAAAACCAACATCTTTATTCTACAAGTGTCTCTTTCAGTCAAAGGGATCAACCAAAAATATATACACATACGTCTTGTGATTAAATGTATATACAAATGGACCAAGTCAATTTAAACATGCACATCAGACATACAAAGCAGATGCAACTATGACAGGACACACAATCACACAGAAACAAAAAACAAGAAACAATGGACAAAGGCTGCAATGTTAAGTAAAAAAAAATAAAAGAACACCTAGATTGCAGGAGGAGGGGAGAGGGAGCAGCGGGGTCACCATTCTTGTCATAACATCCTCCTCCTTTTTTGCGCAAAAACACTCATTAGTCATTAAAATGTCCAAATCCCACAACAATTCCATCCCAAACAGGATTCAAATCCTTTCCCTTGTGTTTTTTTCAGTCTTGTTTTAGTGCTTCCTTTTTCATTAAAAATTAAAAAAAAATTCTTTGGTAAAATTTAATTCGAGTCCCTCCTACTGTTAGGTTGTCTCTACACTGTTGCTGGGATACTGTAGCTGCTCCTGTTGCTGTTGTCAGCAGGAAGCGACGCCACGCTATCTCGCGTCCCATTGGTCACTCTCCCCTCCATGCCATCATAGCGCGGCGCTGCGTCTGGAAGAAGATGATAATGAGCGCTCTAAGCAGTTTGAATTCACAACCAACAGAATTGAAACAGAAATATTATGAATTAATGACTTAAAGGTTCAGTGTGTGGTGTTTAGTGACATCTAGTGGTGAAGTTGCAAATTGCAACCAGCTGAATACAGCCATACCCCCACCTACAGAGGCCACAAAAAACACAGAAGTCCCTTGACAGAGTCAGTGTTTGTTTTGTCCTTTCTGAGCTATTTAGTGAAGGCGATATTAACTCTGGTCCACACTCAGACATAGTAGGTGACAGTAATACACCTTAATGCTGGATGAGACCTGATATAAAATGGAAAAAAGAAGATGAGGAAGCCCGTTCAGAGCTACTGTGTAAACATGGTGGACTCTGTGAAGGTCGACCTGCTCTGTCTGTAGATATGAACGGCTCATTCTAAGGCAAAAAAATCACAATTCTTATTTTTGTGTGATTTTACACTAATTCAAACATAATCCTAAATATTATATTTCATCTCTGCGATTAGATCCTCCTAAATGCCCCTAAATCTTACACACTGGACCTTCAAGCAGCCTCTTCCTGCAAAAACACAACTTGTACCTCAGTGAGTTTACTTCCTACAACTACAGTACTCTACTTCCTTTTCCAACCTCTACAATACGTATAATTTAGAGAAACACAATGTACATGCAAAAGAGGTGAAAATATGCCAAAACACACACAAATGTCATTATGCTAGCATGTAAACATAAACAGGATAGAGAGCGACATAGACAGTTACTGTATGTTCACCACAACATGAACCCTGCATGCATATTAGGACACAGATCATGAGAGTGAGTAGGGATCACTACAACGGGGGACATGCTATGACTGGTGAGGCGAGGGAAATGGCTGACGGCGGTTATGACTGACGAGGACAGTGGGTTTGTACACAGGAGAATAGTAAAACCAAGCTACCTGTGGCTGCGTTATAAACCTCTGTGTCGTGGGTTAGATTCACTGTTAAAGAGTCATCTGATTTAGGGCTCGAAGGCTTTCTGAGAAATGGTGAAAATAAAGTAAACTCGGGCAGCAGTGAAGGCAAGAAGAGATCTCAAACTGTGAAGAATAAATTCCTATCATTAATAATGTGGTAGTTTTGCATGTTGTTGTGTTTAATAATGAGCCTGTTCTAGCATCTTACGTTAAAGTTGAATTTTTGGAAACATTCATTGTCTCTCACCATGACGTATTGTGCGCATGCTTAAGAACATTTTAAATTCAGTTCCTTCCTCATATAACATACAGCTCTGGAAACAATTAAAAGACGACTCCAAATGTCCAGACCTGAACCACAATGAGAACTTCTGGAATGTGATCAAGAGGAAGACAGATGGTCACAGTCCATCAGACAGCTGAGCTGCTTGTATTCTTTCACCAGGAGTGGCATAAAGCAGGCGACAACAAAGTGACAGACTGGTGGAGAATATGCCTGAGAATACGACTGAATATGGTCATTCCACCAAATACTGATTTCTGAACTCTTCTTAAGTTAAAACATTAGTATTCTGTTGTTTGAAAATGAATAGGAACGTAATGTCTCATTACTAATCACTGTCTGAAAACTGTTATTTTGACCGTTGTCATACTCTGCAAACACATTCTATAAAAGACCATTTTTTATTTGGCATTCAGGAGAAATGTTGCAACTTGTAGAAGAAAAGAACGTTAGAATTCTGTTCCAGAGCTGTGTTGTTTGACAGGAAAGCTAATTTTGAGGCCTTAATATGTAAGATTTTCCTAAAAAAACAGAAACAAAAAATCATCACTTTTGACCCACTTGACGTGTGCAGCACTGTATTTACTGCCACACACTGCCTTGTATTTTCAGATTTTCTTCTCGTCTTGTCTGTGCTTGGGACTTTTCCTGGCATCAACATTTAGGCAGTATGTGTAGCCTCCAGCCAATAACAGCACTGTGGAGGCTGTGTGGTTGGTGCAATATAAAAAATTTACAACTCCAGTTGCATCACTATCTCCTCTCTATCTCTGTGTACTGATGCAGGTCTTATGTGTCAGTGAGATCGAGTGTGTCTCATTCGTAGACTGTGTATAAATTCTGTGGTCTCACTCTGAAACTTTCCCATGTTTCCCAATAACACGTTTCAGGTTGGTAAGTCTATTTAAAATTCACGAATATAATAATACCTCACTACTGGAATCTAGAAATATAACCTTTACATTAGCCTACTGTAGGTGATGCTAATGCTAAATGCTAGTGTACTGACAAGGTAAAACTATGAACTTCATCAACATTTGCGTAACAAAATTATTTTACAGTCTTGTTAGTGTAACGTATTAAGCACAACCACAGTGGAGCTGTCTGTCAGGAAAAAGGCATTTTATTCAGTAAACAGAAGCTCTGAAAGTCTGACTCAGCAGGTGAGTGAGCTGTCAATCACACCTGTCAATCAAAGCTCGACACAACATTAAAGCTTCCATTCACCCTAAAATCTTATTAATGGAGCAATAAGTTAAAGGTGGACCAGAACACTTATTAGAGGGTCCAAATGAAACAAATTAGACTTTTAATTAGTATTAGAGAGAAGCTCAAAGTAAGTCAATGGGAGCCAGGGCTTTTTGAAGCAGCATCTAGTGGCCATCAGCAGTATTACACTTTAAGATACTTCTGCATTGACTTCACTTTTGAGCTGTGGTCCTTCCCACTCGGTTTGTTCTCCCTAATGCCGCTCCCTCTCTCCCACTCTGTTGCTTGCTTGACCACCGTTGCTCTCTCCTTCCTTTGAATCACATACTTATAAACATTAAGTCAAGGAAAATCTTACATATTATGCTTTTTAAAAAGTACATTTCAATTGCTCAGTATCTTGGTTAGCTTGCAATGTTCTTTTTGGGTGCATTTGCTGATCTGTTGCTACTTTTTATGTTGCGTTACTGTCATCTGTAGATCAGGAATAATGACGACCTAGGTGCACAAATATGTACAGCATCACCTGCTGTATGTGCTTTTGTATGTACAAATGTGTTGATATAAAAACACATATAAAAAAACATGGCGTCCATTCATCAAGACATTACTCCATAGATTTACTAATAGTTAAAAAATGCATATACTATTTACATTTTTGTAAACTTTTTTGTTTTCCTGCATTTTCTGATTACGTTAAAGTCTCAACTGAATGTAGTGATTGTGTTAAGATACATACATCAATCAGCTGTAACACTGGGACCAGGTGAAGTGGTAATAATGTTGATTATCTGGTTACATTGTCTCCTGTCAGTGCGTGGGATATGTTAGGTAAAAAGTCAACATTTAGTCCTCAAATTTGATTTGTTGGAAACAGCGAAATGGGCAGCGTAAGGACCTGAACTTTGACAATGATCACATTGTGATGGTGAAATCTCCAAAACTGCAGGTCTTGTTGGGTGTTACCAGTCTGCAGTGGTTAGAACCTACCAAAAGTGGCCTAAGGAAGGACAACTGGATGACAATCCAATTGAGAATTTGTGGGATGTGCTGGACAAGCAAATGTGATCCATGGAGGCCCCCACGTCGAAGCTTACAGGACCTGGATCTGCTGCTAACATCTTGACACCAGACACCACAGCACACCTTCAGAGGTCTAGTGGAGTCCAGGCGTTGGGTCAGAGATGTTATGGCAGCAAAAGGGGGATGTACACAATAATGGTAATTATTACAATAATGGCAGGTGGTAATAATGTTATGTTCCCACAGATGCTCGAATGTATTGCGATGCTGTTGTCGTTCCTTAGGCCACTTTCGGTAGGTTCGAACCACTGCAGACCTGCAGTCTTGGAGATGCTCTGACCCAGTCATCTAACCATCACAATCTGGCCCTTGTCAAAGTTACTCAGTTTGCTGTTTCCAACACATCAACCTCGAGGACTAAATGTTCTCTTGCTGCCTCATATATCCACCCACTGACAGGAAACACTGGAGTGAAATCATCAGCATTATTACCACTTCATCTGTCAGTGGTCACAATGTTATGACTGATCAGTGTATCGCATCAGTTATCTCGGATCCTACTTAAACAACATGAATGAGAACTGTCAAAAAAAGAATGTGGAGGCCTTTAAAAAAAGTGTGGGCAGTAAGTGTGGTGCATTATATGTGATTTGACACTACTTAATGGGCTCAAACATGCAAAACAACCAGCATGGTTCTTATAAATCAGTAAACTAACAGAGTTACAGACTGTCAGCTGTCTCAGCCAGCTAATCAAACTCAACACACTGTTACTATATCCATCACATTCGGAGGAAGCAAGTAGTCAACTCAACTCACACTGACAATTCAGCAGCTGCTTCTCTTTTACCTACAATAAGAGAGAAGAAGTGAGAAGAGCCAGAGGAAGTAGGTCGGAGGAAAGGTTGGTTTTCATACATAGTTAGACATAAGAGGCCTGAGTTGCTGGAGGACTGTAGGTCTCTCTACCTCTCTTGGATTTGAAGCAAAGCACGAGCAACACCACCAGCACAGACACCATGAGCAGACAGAAGCCCCCGATCACCACTTTCTTCCACATCGCCAGGCCCACTGTAGAGAGGAAGTCGCACAAAAGAAGAGAAAGTCAGTGAAGAACAAACACACACAGAAAGCCAGAGAAGGGCAACAAAAGAGAGACAGAGAAAAAGTGATGAAATAAACAACAGTTTTGCTTCACGGCTGATTTAAATTCCCTTTTTAGTTCTCAGAATGCCTCTTCTCTTTGAAAGAATAGCCAGAACAGGATTTGGATCTGTCCGGAGCTTCCTACTGAATATAAACCGCGTAGGTTTGGTCTCAGTATTGGGACCCCAAATAACATATACGTTATCCCTTGTGTTGCCTTTACTTTTGAGATCCTCTGGTTTACCTTGGGTCAAAAATGGGTCATATCTCTTTATCTCTTTTATCTCTTTTGTTCCGCCCCCTTGATGTGCAAGTGCGAGGCATATAGTGTGAGAAAATGTTTGATGTTCAGAATGTTATGGAATAACATTGTAAACAAGGGATTTGAAGGTGGTCACATGACAGAGGGTAAAGAGTGAGATCAAACAGTTCTCGGTGCTTAGATTATATTAAAGTGTGTGTGTGTGTGTGTGT